>VXAY01006322.1:0-65856 GCA_013399855.1 Oxyruncus cristatus
TATTAGAAAAAATTTCTTCACCCGAAGGGTGGTTGGGCACTGGAAACAGGCTCCCTAGGGAAGTGGTTACAGCACTAAGCCTGACAGATTTCAATAAGAATTTAGACAATGCTCTCAGGCACATCGTGCGAGTCATGGGGCAGTCCTGTTCAGAGACAAGAGCTGAACCTCAATGATCCTTGTGGGCCCTTTCCAATTCAGAATATTTTCTGATTCTGTGAAATCATGTCTTTTCTCCTAGAAACAGGAAAATAAAATAGCAAGGCCTACTGTGAGATGATAGAAAGGCTACACAAAAGGAGAAAAAAACTGCTGATGGTTTCCTGGAAAACCCCAGCACCTCGGAAGACACTCCCAGAAACTGATAAAAGGATTAAACAAAGAAAGGAGTGATATGGAGATAACACTCTTTTTCAAAAGCATCCTGCCAAAGAGGAATACAGGAAAATGACCCTTGGGCCCATGTCATCTGTCTATCAGCACAAAAATAATTTATTTACTATAGCCACTCAAACTGCCTAAGAAAAAAGGTTTAAAAAGAGATTGAACCTATGCAAAAACGGGGGAGAAGTTCCATCAACTCTGCTAAGGTAGCCGATAGGCTGCCTTTTCTCCTTCCAATTCTGGGGATGACTGGAAGGTGAGACGTATCTTATGCATGTTAATTATTTGCTTCTAAATAACCAGAGTTTACTTTTGCTTCATAGTATTCTCAGTATGTTGCTTTACTTTAAAGATTTTTACTGCTGTTTCTTCTTAGTGTTTGCTTTAGAGTGTGTGCTTAAGTCTTGCTGTTTTATTATTATTATCATTATCATCATTATTATCATTATCATTATCATTATCATTATTATTACATAGTTTAAGTGTAATTTTTGCAGTTAGACTCTGTTCCAGACACAATGAACCCCAAAATTGGTATTAATAAATGTGTTTTTTTCATGAACTCTTAGAGTGAGTCTGTTTTTAGGTGCTGATAGTTTCATCGATGGCAAAATAACTCATAAGAGAAACTTGCTGAGGGGTTTCCCTATAGCTACTAAGTGCAGTTCCTGTATAAATGTATCAAATGTCCTGTCTGTGTCAGTGAATCTGTTAAGCGAAGGGTCTCATTAGGTGACATGCTAAAGACTGCTTTGGACATTAAAAGGCTTTGATCTTCTGGGGGAAGACTGATAGACAAAAAATAAATTAATACAGGTTGGTGTATTGGTTTGGCCAGCTTTTCCTCCCAAGGCCAAACTGCCCTGTCCCCCGTCTCCCGCTTGCTCAAGCAAGGGAAAAAAAAATGAACCACCAAAAACGCGAAAGAAGCCCGGACGAAACTGGATTATATCAAAAATATATATTTACATATATTTACAATTATATACATAATTTGTACATGCAATAGGGAGCTCCCGAGGGAGAAAAGGGAAAAAGGGAGGGAGAACAGGGACAAAAAACAAGTAACCTCCAAATACACACAGTTAGTAGGGAGCTAGTGAAAAAAAAACAGAAAAAAACTCCGAATTAAATACTTCCCTGAATTAGACAGCAGAAGTGTACGAAACGCCAACCAGCTCCCCACTCCTCCTGGAGGGTCGGAGATCATGGCAGGTCAGAGCAGACAGGCCTTGACCCGCACAAGCGAAGACCATCTGCAGAGAGATCTGTCATCCTCAGCCACCAGTAGAAAGAAGAGCCCGAGGTCTCTAATCTACATTTTTTTTATACCCTGGTTTACATAAAAATCATATGAAATACTGGGTACATGGCCACTTCCTTGGTTACAAGCTGGTTACCAGGAAGGCCTAGACTAAAACCATCACAGTAGGACAGAAAATTCTTCTTTTCTGCCCCTTTTTAACATGACAGCCTACAAAAAAAAAATTATACAGAGGGACTAACTATTCAGTTTAAGGCATAAATTTCTCTCTAAAAAAAAAGTATATGCAACATATCTGAAAAAAACAAAACCAAACCAAAATCTGAGCAAGGAATAGGAAGAAAATCTGCAGTGACATTGTTTCTTTTGCTTTAATTGGATTTTTGATATGAATTTACTCTCCTCTGTGTTTGTGAAACTGTTCTTCCTGTGACATTGTGATAAAACACTGTTTCAGGAACTCTGGTTTATACTGCTCAAATCCATCATGAAGGCAATGTGGCAGCACAGAAAACTGCAAGGTTCTCTGTCCTCCAGCCAGCACTCTTCCCTGATCTCTTTACAAAAGAACACCTGAACTATGCTGCATGTTCTTCGCTTGTTACCTTTCCAGTGAGCCTGAAACAGTAATAACAGTTAGCTCTTAAATAAATGAAGAGTAAAATGCTGGATGATTGCTGCATGAAAAAAGACTGGTCAAAGTGACAAGCTCTGTCTAATACAGGTTGGTGGGCAACAACCCATTCTTCCACTGGGTACAGAGATGGGACCAATAACCAAACTCCGTGTGTCATTACTTGTTCTATCTCATCAAAATCCTGGAAAATGTAGGAATGAGAAAAAATTCTTTAAACAAGTTACTTCCTAATGAAAATATTGGACACTAATTCAAAGACAAATTCTGCATAGAGACAGAGAAATGAACAAAGATGTGATAAACAAGAACTTTTATTTTCTAGTACATTAGCATTAAGCACGTGTAGATCTGATGCCTAAAACCTATTCTCACTTTGAACAGTTTATGAGTAACATTTTTAGAAGCATATGATAGGTTTAATCATTAAGAAAGTTAGAATTCTTGAAAAATTATTCACACATAGACATGTGACTGGCTGATATAGACCCTAAGGTTCATGATACTCAAGAAGTTTGCTAAATTGAAAGTTTTGTTTAAAAGACTGTGTAAAGAGTCTGTTAACTGTACTATGGATCAAGTCAGACTATCAGTGTTCACATACTAAAGGAAGCCAACTGGAACCAAGGATAGGAAAGACCATGATCTTGGGTTTGATTGTGGTGGTTCTTCTTGTAATTATTGTAAATAAATGCAATTCACCAAGGGCTGAACCATTGTTCTTTTTCTCTAACACATTTTAAATCTATCCAATCTTTCTTGGATCAAGTAGCTGACAAATCAGCATGCTGATCTATGTTAATCCCTTTCACAATATACAGCAGATGCATTAATGTCTACCTTGATTCCTGCTGAGATTGCCCTTTAGGACTGAAGTTTTTGTCTCTACCTCAAAACAGTGTGTGCCATTTTGTGTTTTCTAAACCACTCCAATCACATTATTTAATTATTTAATACACATTTCCAAAGTTATAAAACATTATTTTATTAGGCATTAGCAACCTTTCATATTGAAAATGGATATATATACATTTTTACACATGTGAGAAGTCTGCTGTCCACCTCTCACAGTAAGCATTGAACATTCTGGCTTTTCTTTATTTCATGAAATCCAGGAGGAAAATTTTATCTTAAGTGGGCTACAATATCCTTTGAGGGGTTTACTTTCAACATAGCAAAACCCTAAAAAAGTAAACTTAATTTAGGCAGTGCACTTATAAACTTTAAACTATGGGGGAGTCAATACATATATTGCGCCCTTGGAGCTTGCTTTTCCCATTCTATCTCAGGTATCAAATTAGCCCTAGTGTTATTTTTGCCATATGATGCTTTGAAAACCTTTTAATTCTATAATAACTTAGTGCAAAACCCAACACATTTTCAAGTTTAAGTAAAAATTCCAATAAAATTACCTCTATCTTTCCCCTTTAATACTGTGTTTCTGAAATCTGAGATTTGCACATTTTATCATACCTGTGATTATTTCATCCTTCATTTATTATTGGAGGATCATTCATTACACTGCCAATAGCTCTTTATTAAATAATATGAAGCTCCTGATTAGTAATACACCTAAGTGAGCTAATTAAAAGAAGTGCTGACACAAATTTATTATGTTAATACTTGGAGGCTTCTATTTGCTGTGATACCAACACCAAATCTATAGTATTGCTTAAGCAAACTGAAAGGAATAATAATAACTTTCAGAAAATACTAATATATTTTTAGAATAAGCTGATTTTTTCCTATATGTACACACACTTCACTATGCACTCTGTGAATTTCTTAGAATTTTCTATTATTCAGTTGTAAGTTATCAGCTGACATTTTCCCGGCAGAAAAGGTTCCCAAGAAAAGATTTACAAGAGAAGATAGAGACTGAGTACCATACACAAAGAAACACTGACCACCCATGTCCCAAGGCAAAGCAAAATGAACCCTCTCTGTGAGGTAACACAGAGCTGTAGGTGCCTAAAATATTCTGTAGCACTTTTCTCCTTGTGCAGTAAATGTGGGTTTATACATCCTCATTATCAACCCCATCAGGCTACACAGGGCCTGAACAAAGATAATTTATGCAGTATACCTAAAAATGAAGAAAAAAAAACAAAAACGGGGGAAAAAAAGTAAAATAGTATATAATGAAAAAATTCAAGGACATTTTCAGTATGATGTACTATCAATAGTTGCAGATACTCCAGGGAAAAATTTCTAACATAAACCTTGATATCTTTGATTTATACATTTGACAATGTAATATTGAATAAGTCTGGTAGTTCTTAGCAAGGGAGTTGACAATTAACTTGTAGACAAATAAGATAAGAAAAGTATGTGGAGATTTAATTGCAGGATTTTTTTTAATACAGTGGCAGAATGTTCTCATTAAATGCATACTCTGTAATGAACATTTCCTGTCAGAAAAAACCCTGAATTAAACAAGAAAATAGTAATGACTTTATATTGCTATATTTATATGCTTTGGATTGTGCAAGTACAACATTCAGGTGTTTATTTACATGTCTCTGTGTGAGAGTGCATGTATATATATGTTCAGGAGTAGTAACAAATATACTGATTTGAATTCTATAATATGTGGAAAGAAAGGAAGTGTCTTGTATTTAATGGTTACTCAGCTGGGGCTCAACAAGTCTGATTGATTCTCTGTTTGATAAAGTTGTCTGAAGCCCTTTTACTATGAAGTAATTAAATATAGATAGTTCTTGTGCAATAATATGTCACAACACCAAAAGGTACATTCTTATGTTGAATAGTATTGTAATTACATTAAGAAATTATGAATAAAACCCTACTGTTTTCTTTTAGTTAAAAATAAAAACAAACATTTAATATGGCCATTCACTTATCTTGTTTTTAAGCTGAATTTAAATAATGAAAACCATTAGGAGTCTTTATTTACATTTTGTATATAAACCTTTTACTTTCTGAAAGTGTATAAAATGAAAAAGAAGAAAATATTAAAGTGAAACAGAAAATAAATAAATTGACGGAGATCAAAACGACAAAAAAAAAAAAAGAAGAAAGTGAGGTGGACCAACATGAAAGGACAAAAACATAGGGGAGGAAGGAAATGAAGAAACAAACATCAGAACTTTTAAAATGGCATACATTTTTATGTAACAAAATAATTTTGATAACTTTGAAGATTTTGAGTTTTGGTTTGTTTGTTGGGTTTATTAGGTTGTGATTTTTTATTAGCTTTCATTAAGCCATGTATATATGGCTTAATCTTTCCAATTAAAACTTTGCCACATTCTAATACCTTTTTTTGGACATTGAATCTTCTGTTTGCCTTGCATTACCAGCCAATACATTCCAACTGTCTTTCTGAAATACAGACTTGCTCTAAAATCAAAGGCAATATCAGAGCAAATATACTGCTAAGTCTCCTTCTTCAGTTTTTCCATTCCTTCATTGCTATACTTCTATCATTTCTTTCCAAAAGCTTTACGGGTTGTTTTTTTTCCCCCTAATTGCCATTTCCAGCTCCATATGTCATACTTAGATACATATGAGGCTCATAAAATTCACACCCTGTAGCTAAATCTCACTAGTGTGAATCTACCTGATATCCTGAAAGCAAATATGAGATGCTGAAGACAGATAAGGCTCAGTAGTTAGTCTCCTTTGCTCAAAAACAGCATGGAAGGAGGAAGGTCAGACAGAAGGTAAGCAATAAGGAATATAACTGCCGGCCTGTACTTGTGACAATTGCTTTATGAGGGAAAAACTCAAGTGATGGGTGTTTTTCTGCACTTAATGTTAGAAATATCTGAGAAAAATAAAACAAATACCACAAGAAATAACCTAGAAGCATTGAGCGCACTCCTTCAGTTAGCTTTTCTTACAAACCAGGAAATACAGTACTTTCCTGTGCTGCAGGAAATTTGTGCTTGGATCCTTTCATCATCAGATGAGTATTGATCATGTGTCCCTCTTCCATCACTACCTCCCATCAGTCATTAAAAGCAGAAAGAGTCAAAACTTGTAATTAATGAACAAATGAGACAGCTAAGATTAATATAAAAAGCAGTTTTTAATTGGGTCTATCAGTTTAAATAAGAGACTTAATCTTAGAAATAGATGTATTAATGTAGGGGATAATTTCTTCAACATTTTTAGTAAAATAACTACTCCAAAGTGATGGTTTTTTTATTCAACATATAGCCATTCAATCTGTGCAGCATAATCCTCATGCAGCATACTTTCTTCCACAACACCATGTATGTACTAAACATTACATGCTGAAATTTAAAACATCTAAATCCCTTTTGGTTCTGACCCAGTGAGAGCAAACCCCGTGACTTAATTGATCAGCCTCTAGTGGACTGCTTTAGGAGGAGATGAAGCACTGCTTTGACTCTACTGACTATTTGACAGGTCTCCATCAAGGATGACTGGAGTTCAGACACGTAGCATCCATATGTGCTGATCAAATCTCATTCTAAATGTCTTCAATGCCAGAATGGAGTTTAATCCTCCAGCACTTCATCTCACTCACATGATGTTTTGAAAGGTAGAAATATCAGCATTGTTAAAAAAACCCATAATGTTCTAATAACTACACACAAAACACAGAAGACACCACAAATATACCATTAAAAAAAATAAACTGTTTGCTTTTGCACAATACCTGTATTTTCTTAAAGCATCAATTGTATATATATATAACTCTGTGTTACAATTTATATATTTAAATTCAAACCGAAGATGAACATATACTGTAGTGAGTCAGTTATATATAACATGTTTTTTCCAGTAGGCTTACAAATACGTTTTGCACATTATATTAAAATCTACAGACTCTTTGTTTTTGTTTTTGAAATATATTTAAGACTGTACAGAACCTGGAAGTATTGTAGAAGATTTTAAGATCCTGGACATTTAAAATCTCATCCTTATACTGCAGCAACAGTTTTCTCATATAATTGCTTTAGTTATACTTAGTGTTCAAAAATTGTACTGCTTGATTATGGAAAAAAAAAAAATAAATACAAGAGCCTATTTCAAAGCAAGAGGGAACTCAAACAGTGTTTGTATCATAACTTAATAATTTTAATTTTAAATCATGTGAATCCTTTGTCAATTATATCAAAGCCCCCTAAATTAAAGATGCTGTTCCAGCAAATGAAAAATAAAAAAAGTTAAAATTTAAATACACACATTTGCATATAGCAAAAAATTCAGTTTTAACATTCTGTGAAGCAGAAAAGAGCATAAAAATTGCTTTCATTTTCCACACATCATGGAAAACCACCCTTTCAGGAAGGTCTTACTGTATTTGTATGATCTAGATGGCACAGGATGTACAAATGAGGCAATCCTAAAATCACAATGACTGTTTCCTTCACTCTGTAAAATCAATCCTGAAACTTATGAAATAGTAATTGAGTAAATCACTAGCATGAGCCTGTACATTGCCATGACTATAAAAAGTTTAGTGAAAATAATTTGTAGATCTACATATTTTTGATCTTCAAGATATCTGCAACTCAAAACACTGAGGTACAGTAAGAGAGGATACATTCTACAGATAAAAATCAATACTCTGGTAGGGTTCTGGTAATCTCTTAGGGATAAGCTATATGGTGCTCAGCAAGAGCTTTTTCTTCCCCAGTCAGAATGCAGTGTTAGATTGCAGGTTCTGTAGATGTGAAATCTCCTATTACATGTGGCAGGATGATCTGATGAGGCACTTGGAGGGACAGGAGCCCTGTCTGTAGTGAAACTTTGAAGATACAAGCTATTTTCAAAAAACCCACTCTAATATTAAGCAATATAATACAATCATGTCATCTAACTGGAGCAAACTTGCTTATTCAAGCACAGGTTCTGAATCCATTGCAAAATTATTGTATAGGAAAAAGCTTCTTACATGGAAGACGGGTGCCACCAATGGATCATGTCATAGCTACCACAAACTTTGAATCAGTTCATGAATCAGCAGGACAACTCCACTCAAAATCCCTGCATATTATCATACGCTACTTGGTAAGACTACTTTTTTAGAGCAAATTATGAGAATGAATTAACTTAAAACAAATTATCTCAAAATCAACCTTAACAGTATGTGGGTTCCCTAGGTCTGAAATGGGGGAAATTTTCCTAAATAAAAATGCTATCCAGAAGTTCCCCGTCTATTGTTTGAAAGGCAATAAATCAGAAATACCATTTTATGGCAACGTATTGAGGTGTAAGCCAACTTGAGGCCTTGCTTTGAATAATGTGTACAGTTTTGGTTACTGCAATATAAGAAAGATATTAAGCTATTAGAAAGTACCCAAAAGGAGGGCACTGAAAATAGTGAAGGGCCTGGAGGCGAAGCAATATGAGGAGCAGCTGAGGTCACTTGACCTGTTCAGCTTGGAGGAGACTGAGAGGAGACCTCATTGCAGTCTAAAACTTCCTCGTGAGAGGAAGAGGAGGGGCAGGCACTGATCTCTTCTCTGTGGTGACCAGTGACAGGACCTGAGGGAATGGCCTGAAGTTGTGTCAGAGAAGGTTTAGGTGGGATATTAGAAAAAGGTTCTTCACCCTAAGGGTGGTTGGGCACTGGAAGAGGCTCCCAAGTAAGTGGTTACAGCACCAAGTCTGACAGAGTTCAGGAAGCATTTGGACAATACTCTCAGGCACATGATGTGACTCTTAGGGATGGTTCTGTGCAGGGCCAGGAGATGGACTCGATGATCCTCATGGGTCCCTTCCAACTCAGCATATTCTGGGATTCTCTGAAATACCTGAAGGCTCAGCCCTATAAACTGTATGGGAAGTTTCCCAGTCTCCCTATAATTAATTCCAATTTCTTCAGTTACAGTAACTGCTGTAGTGAATAACTTTTATTTTGTAAAGAAGAAGAAAATTGTTAGGCTCAAACAAATAATATCTGTGCTTTGTACTGTGTCGAAAGTTCATTCTTTAGAAAAAGCCCAGACTTAATTGGGACACAGTCTTTATTTACCAGGTCATTAAACTTAGAAATGTTGCAGCCCATGGCACATCTACCATACTGCAATCAGCAATCAATCAGGAAAATATTGTGAAAAATTAGGTATCATTGCTGAAACAACACAAAATGTTGCCCTCCTATAGGCACTGTTGCAATGTTACCATAAAATGGTGAAAGCAGCAGGGAATCAAGACAGTCTTCAGAAAAAAACACACAGTTTGGAGAATGAATTGAAACAGCAAGGAATAGAAACATGCTCAGTACAAACGGAAGGGATTATACTAACAGCAAGAAAGAAACAAAGACAACAGATCAGTAAGACCTCTGAAGAACAGTTCAAAGTAACTCATTCTAGAAAGTTGAGAAACTGCTTAACAGAACAACTAAAACAATGTAGAGTTGCTGAGAATTACAGCATCTACTTGACAGAGAGTTAGAGGAGCACCGTAATGTTGTATTTGCAAGTACTAAAAGTCTAATAAATGACTCAGTAGGATGCTGATCAAAAGCTACAATAGTTGGACCCAGAGGAAACAAATAAATGTTTAGGGAAGAAAACATACTATTTAAAATAAGCAGAGCATTAACAGAAATACCTTTGAACAGGAGAAGAATCAAACTTAATTTTGTGTTGCTCAGAAAAAGGCAAGTAAATGTTAGAAAAACATTTATCTAACAACGATCTTGATATGGTTGGTTAAGACCTGGAACTATGCCACTGTCCCTATAGGAAGTTGAAATTTGTTTTTATTTTCAGTTGGCATTGAAAATCTCTCCACATCAGCAACAGAATGCAAAATTTGGAAAATGCTATGTGTCCATTTAATTTTTTTGGATTTATTCTTTAAAATATTCAGGCCCATTATGTGGTTTATTTTGGTTGCTTGATTGCTTGCTTTTCTTTTTTTACTTTTTGAGCAAGGAAACCTCTTTGACTAGATTATCCTCCTTAGACTACACTAAATGTTATGTTAAGAGAAATCATTTCCTTACTTAGTAAAATACTATGTGCAAACTAACCCAACGAAAAGTCACAAATTCATTGTTAGAGTAAGTCAAAAGTAATTTGTAATACAGAGTAACAACATGTCATGAACTGTTTGTCTTCTTGGAAAAGAAAATCAAACATGACCCTAAGCATTTGGATAAATATTTTCAAATCTGACAGTCAAAAGAGTAAACTCCTGGAGAGATCTGGTGAAAAGCAATTTGTTTTGACATTGCTTGAACTGTTAAAAAAGCAATATGTTTTGCCATTGTTTGAACTGTAAAAAGAAAGTGGCTTCACTACTACAAAAATTTGCAGTCAGAAAAATTGCAATGACAGGATTTTCAGTTAACCACGGCTTACAAATTCTGTGCACCTCCTTTCTTTCCTAATAAGGTAAAGCAGGCGAACATCACAACCTATAGACTTCAGGTGTATTGCGCAATCATCCTGTGAACACCAGTGCCTATGAGGCAGACGTGCTGTTGTCATGGTCTCCAAGCTTGGGCCAGACTGCTGAAACGCTATCAGAAAGCATGCTGCTTAGCCTACGTATAAAAAGCTCACTTGACAAGCTCAGATGGAACTCTCCTCACGAAAGGACAGAAGAAGAAAAAAGGATCAACAAGACGCCATGGGATCCACAGTGGTGACTATCAGTTGCTTTTTGTAACTACCCTTTGCTTTTGCCTACTTTCCTCTTTTCCTCTTCTTTCTCCTCTTTAATAGAGAATAAAAGTGAATTATCATTTTGGTTACCAACATCCGACCTCATTCATGTCTTAATCTCACTCCAGGTATATTTGAACCTTTTACCCTCTCTACTTTTGCAGACCGCGACCAAAAATCTAAATTACCCCACAATTAACATTATAACAACTCTTCAATATAATCTTAAAATCAAGCCTTCAAGACACCATTCAGTTTCCAAGAGTTCCGTCATTCATAACTCCAAGAAAAGTCATGGATGAAAATCTGCAAAACTTTCAGCATATTTTAAAATCGGTTCTTTGTTTCACAAAATTGAAAATTATCTTTGTAACTGATTTTTTTTAAAGTTCATAGATTTCAAAGTGCTAGCAAGGTATTTTCCTTTAGAAAGAAGTAGAAAAGAAGTTCCTTTTCAGTCAGATAATCTGTAAAGTAAAAGGATTTTCTTTCCTATCTTTTATTATCTGAAAGTGTAATATCAACTCTAGATACAGTTAGTCCCAGTATTATATTGAAACATACTGATAAAGATGATGTAGGCTTTATGTGAAAGCAATCTAAGCCTTAAATATGTTTGATTTTAACAATTCACAGTAATCATAGTCCTAAAGCAAATACACATCTTTCCAAGATATGTGAAATCAAGAAAACGATCTTCCTATGTTGCACTCCTAAATAGTAAAAAGACAATCCAAAATAATAAAAAGACAACTCATTCACTATTGACCATCCTGTCCGAAACCAAAACACTCGAAAGTTCAGCCTCCTTTTCTTACACTGTGATGATCAGTGTCTGTTAGTGTCTCTTTACCTTCTACCCAGCTAGATGTAACAGTGTGGACTTCATTTCTGGGTGAAAGCTCCAAGTGTGGTACTCATACCTCTTCATTTTGAACACAACATAATTGATCTGTCTGGGTACGCAATTTCTTCTGTAAATTTTTGTGACTGATGAACTAGCAACCTATCCAAGAATGCTACTTTAGAGTGAGTGCCTTTTCGAGTCCAGTGAACAGAAAAATAAATTAATCCACACCAATCTCATTAAGTTCTGCACTACTAAAATCCTAAATCAACTGAGAAAGATATGTTGTACAGAATGAACAAAACTTGCATATTATCATAGTACATGGGGGTTTAATGTCTTTCACAGGTAAGTCTGAGCCTCACCCTCCATAAAACTGTATAGTGTAATAATACATTAATAATACCTTTAATAATACTGTATAGTCTATACTAATTTTTCTATTATTATGGTTAAACTTTCTTGCAATCAGTAGGGAGATTGCCATCTTCATTTTACTATAAATATGAAAATCATTCCTTAATTAAAATTCCTAAAAAGTCAAGGGAAAAAAAATTAGAATTAACTAAATAAAGCATTGAGATTCCAAGACTTTCTTCTATTAGTAGTAATTTTGCTTATTTTCTTTTGATGCATATTTAAATTTTCCCTAATAAAAATCTAATGCATTTTGAAAAATCAACAAGACCACATATAGAGAATATAAATTTTAGATGAAAATTTTAGACATTTCCATATTTTAAATGCTTTTCCATGTTTAAAAATGCAAAGTGATTTAATAATTTCTATAAAATGTAGTGATTTTCAAGTCAAAGGTCATTCTATAACGAATATTCACTTCTAATGGTTATGCTAAATAAAATATAACAGTTCAGTTTGGAACCAAAAAAAACTTTTTCTCTTCAGAGAAGTCCCGCTACAGTAAAATCTTCCACAGTGTGATAGTTTTGTACTTTTAACTAGTTTTTCTGAATAGATATCACTATTGAGGCACTGAATCTTCTTTAAGAAAAAGTGAACTCAATAGATTTTGCAAAGAAACATGATTTATATCTCAACAATATGCTATGAAAGCATGTAGCAAATTGATTTTTTCTGTAGCTAAATGTTTTCATTTATTTAAGGTGAGATAAAGTTAAACCTTTTTCCTTCACAACATTAAAGAAGTCAAGAATACAGTCTCCAAAAAAACTGCACAGGAAACACATGCTTTGTAATTATGAAAGTACATATAGATTGTACATCCTTTGACTTATTGTAACTCATTTATTTGTGTTTTACTACAGAAGAGAGAAATATAAGTGAAAACTCTTTTTAACTTTCCCCTCTCCCCGCAAGATATATGGGGTCTCTGCCATTTGTTGATTTTACAGAAGCACAAGTGAAAATGCATCTCAGTACACTCCAATGGAAAAATAGTTAATTATGATCACTATCTTATGCATAATTATTCATAGTTATGTACTTAGAATCACCACGAGAACGAGTGGATTGAAAAAAGAAATTATGTAGGTAATAAAACACCTTACAAGGTCTATCAAAATAATTAGATATATGTCTGGTTTTCACGTCAAGATTCAACAGCTTCAAGATACAACTTGAAGAACTCACTGTTACCTCATTTAGCAATGTGTGATTTTGACTATGATTTCATGTATTTCATTAAAAAGTGTATTTAAAACCTGGAAACTTTAAATCAGATCTGCTACTCTGAGTGGAAATTTTCATACATATTATTTTTTTTTTCCTAGTGTCTGGTGTGTTATCTTAGCAGCTCTACTCTGGTCATTTTTGGGTTTAAACGAACATACACACTTACAGGTATTCATGGATTTGCGAAAATATATATAGAATATTTTTAAGACAGACCTTAAATTCTACTGTTTGAATTGAGACAAAGAGAAAAAGCATACCTTTTCTGGATCAGTTGTTGTAATGACCCACACGCAGTGTGCATTGTCTTCATATTGAACTGGATAATTTGGTGATGTGATAATGCCACTCGGTCCACGTAAATTGGAACCGCATGTTCTAGCTAAAACGATAAACAGCAAATCAGACTGCTTTTGATTGGCTGTTCTGTTTTAAATAAATATCATAATATTGCCATAACGTTAGTAACAACTTGTCACAAAAGTATTATTACGCTGACATATTTATAACATATAACATATGCAATTGAAGATGTTTGAGCCAGAGAAAAAAAATCCTGAAAAATGGCCTACAGAGGAAGAAAATCAGCACTTTTCAATTAATCAGAGGAACATTTACATTATCGTATTCTTACTTTATGCAAAATAAATTCTCAGAATTATCATATTAATATTCTGTTTAGAGAAAGGTTTACCCTTTCCAAGTGGACGGAGGGAGCCTTCTACATATAAATGTAAGAAGGCCCAATACGTGCTGTACTTTGTAACTTCCCCATGACTGGGAGAGAAAAAAAAAAGTATCATAATATTTATGTAACAGTATATTCTTAACCTAAACTTGAACTTCTGCAGCGTCTTACCTCTTTACACCATAAGATATGTAATTAGAAGGAAAAGAACATAAAATGGTTCTAGGCAGAAAGAAGTCTTGACTTGTGTAAAGCACAGATTCAGTTGTGAAACTGTCATAATCCCTCTGCCCAGATTCAGCAAATCTGGATAGTCAACATTGTGAGAATACATTACTTTAGAAAGTCAGTTATTTTCCAAAAGGAATTAGGAATACATCTTGTAAAATATTCAAATTTCTCAAAATATTCAGCATCTAAAATTATTTTAAAAATATTTAGAGATATAATTTGGAGTGACATAAATGAACTCAAAATATTTTAAAATAGAACTCAAAATATTTTAAAATGTCACTGTCAAGTTTTTGGTACTACATAACTGTGGCAACATGCTAAAACTGAAAGCCTAGATCATACCATTTTTAAGTACTTAGATACAAATCTCTGAATCTCATCATTTATCTGCATAACTTCCATTAACTTCTGATGTAATTTAGACTTTTTAGTTACTTAAGTTTCAGTACAGGAAGAAGGAATGACTAGATTCTTCAAAACTTGTTCATTCTTTTTCTGAATATTGGAATAAAATACACAACATTTCTGGTATTTTGGTACTTTGTAAAATTTTAGTCTTCATCTTTCTTTGTGACTGTCTCCATTCTGAGGAATGAAATATGAACATTTTTTTACCTCACAAACTGCTGTGAGGACCTCCGCTCTTCTCCATTGATAGAAGTGTGACTGGTACAAATAGGAAAAAAGGATAGTAGGGGAAAATGACTGTCAGATTATCTATCCTTTCATCACAATCCGCTACCAGCACTTGTTCCTTTGTTACTATGATAGAGACTATGAGAAGTCCATGTCTAGACTGATTCAACTAGGACTGAGTTTTCTATGAAAATGTCTTTGTATGCAGAGGGGTTGGAACTAGATGATCTTTAAGGTCCCTTCCAACCCTAAGCATTCTAGGATTCTATGTTTATGATCATCATCATCATCATGGCTAGGCTTTGCGAACAAAGATTAGAGAAGGACTCTACCCACGCTTGCTACAAGCACGTTGATGGCTAAAAAGGCCAATGTGAGATAGACAAGTCCAGTTGCAAAAGGCACAGCAAAAAGTCTCCTTAGGCAGTATTAGCAAGACTCGGTTCTTTCTGCATTGTCTTTTCTTCTCAGAAATGATTCTGCACGTGTTCTTAAAAGAAAACATTCGATGTTTATGATGAAAACTGTCTTAATATGTCTTCCATGGATTTCACTTAAGTTTCAGACACATCACATGGAAATCTTATGCAGTAATCTCTGTAGAAGACAGAAAATCCCCTCATCCATGTAAGTAATTCTATTAAAACAGCACTAACAGTTATTAATAAGCTGCTTGTACTTAAAAAGTTTTTAAAAAAATCACAGAATCATAGAATCATTTGGGTTGGAAAAGGCCTCTAGGATTATCAAGTCTGAGTGTTACCCTTCCATTGTCAAGTCCACCACTAACATTTAAGCATGCCACCGTATGCTGCCTACTACCAATACAGAAAACTTGGCATATTGCTGCTGTATCAAGAAAAATATATTCTTTTAATTTCTAGAATAACAAGAGCAGATTCATAGGATCCGAAATAGAGGACATTTTCTACACTCTAGTAACTGGTAGAAGCACCATACCTCTAGGACTGTAACTAGCAGACAATTAATATTTATTGATTAAATTTCAATTTGCCCTGCACAAGGCCTGCTATAGCAGGAACTAATCCAGAGGTGCAACTTTGTAGCAATAAGCCTTTGAAAACAATCTGTCCCTCCTCTAGCTATCCGCAAAGAAGAAAGGCTGAAACATCTCCCTTTAAGACGACAGTTTTCAGTCAAGCTGTTACTCTTTTATCTTTCTTCTACTTCAGGGATAAGAAAAAAAAAAAATGAGAGGGATAGGGGGAAGCTACGCAAGAGTGACAATTGAAGCCCTGAGGTCTGTTTAGGAAACGGAGTTACTGCAAAACATAGCAAAAAAATGTTAGGTAGCCTCATATATTGCTTACAGAAATCAAGAGTGGATCTCTGCAAGGTTTTTGTGTTGAATTCAAGGAATCTGGGAACATTTACACTAGCACCATTCAGTTTCTCTGGCAGTTTCTGGAGCCTCCCACCAGTCCCTGCCTGTGACCCAGGTGGACCCTGACCAGCACTGTCATCTTGGGCAGACCCCAGGGCAGACCCCCCGCTGCACCCTTTCAAGTAAGGTCATGAACCTGCCAACAGTAAGATTGCTCCTGCCACTACTCATCAGCTTCATAAATTCTGAACTTTGTTAGTCACCATTCTGGAGTAAATACAAATGTCAGCTTCTTCACTGAGTCTTGTACACTTAAAATCATTGAACCCACAGTAATTGCTTGCAGTTTATCAGCTTTTTCACGTCAAGTTGATGATCATTTAGAAAATGCGATAAACCATTATTTGTATCGTGTATTTTATTATTAAGTAAAGAGTTCCATGAATACTGGCATATTGAAGGTTAGTAAAGGAATTGGAAATAATACGGACTGCAAATAAAACTTGTGTCTTTCATTTCCCACCGTCCACAAACACGCACCATGTGCAATATCATAATATCAACCAAGAATTATACACTGTTCAGCTGAAGCAGTGTTAATCTGTGTTCAGAAACAAACAAATCACTTACAGAGAGTGGCTGACTTAGCCCTCAGACTGTTGTGAAATTTTAGCTCCAATTTTGGAAATATGTTTGAGGAAAGTAACTTGTTTTTCTGACTGTGGTTTTATTACAAGTATAGGACCAATTTATACTATTTTTTTAGAAGTTTATTGGAGGAAGTAAAGCATAATAGAGATATTTGCAGATAATTAATTGAAAGATATAACAAAGACTAGTAATAATACACAGATAATTCAGCAGCAAAGAGTCCCTTTCTCCAGAGCATTACTTTTATCATTCATGGATTACTTCATTTTTGCAGTGTATTAGCAAACAAGAATAATTTCAAGAGATTTAAAAAAACACACTGAAGAGGAGTGAACTGTGGAGTTGCATTGATACATTATTCTGCAGTACTATGAAACCAAGTACTGAGAGGGTATATTTAGATTTTTCATTTAAATTGACTAAGCTGTGGAGACACTGAGTTCGAGTGACACCAATAACAGCCACTTTGCTGCTCTGGAAAGGTTAAGGAGTATGACTTTTATTTACTTCTTTTTAACTATTTTTTAGATTGTCTAATGTTTTCATGGATGTGCCTATGTAATATATGTAATGTACAGCTTATAATAATTTACCCAAGAGCTGCCTTTATGGAATTTCTTATTGCGTCTGAGTGAAATGGAGTTAGCTTTTTCCACAGAAACTGATGTGATGCTGAGATTTAGATTTGTAACTAGAACAGTGTTGATAACACAGTAGTGTTTTGGCTACTGCTGAGCAGTGCTTGCAAAATATCAAAGCCTTCAGAAAGTAGGCCGGGGGTGCACAAGATGTTTGGAAGGACACAGCTGGGACGGCTGAAACTGAGCAAAAAGAGTGATATCCTGTACCATATGACAACAGGTTCTACATAAAAAGCCAGGGAAAGCAGGAAAGAGCGGGCACCTTCATGGTTTTAGGTTAGTTTTCCCAAGTAACCATCACTTGTGCCTGACTTTCCAGGAAACAGTTAAAAATCTGCCAACTAGTTGGAAGTAGTGAATAAAATTCTTATTTTTCTCTGGTTGCATGCACAGTTGTGATACATTTATTAAACTGTCTTGATGTCCACCCATAAGTTTTCAGCTTTTGCTCTGCCAGGTCTTTTCCCCATCCCATTGGGGATGAGTGAATGATTAGCTGTTGGGTAGGGCCAATCCACTACAACTGTTTACAGTCTTTAATGAATAAAGCATCATTTACAAATATATCACATATGTGATTATACAATTGAAAAAATCTACTTCGGAAACATGAGAAAAAATTGGTATTATGAAATTACTAGGCAATGAAAATGTTTTTTTGAAGTATATGATCTTTACATAAGTGAGATTATACTTTAGCTCATTCTTGAGCAAGCAAAAGTTTGGGTCCAGGCGCCACAAATCCTTCCCTCCACAGTCTCTCAAACAAATAACATTTGCTGCCCTGGTAACTGGCATTCAGTGTAAGATTTTGTGAGTTCAAGAAGTATCTCTTTGATCTACCTCAAAATGACAATAAAAGTATCTCAAACAGTGTGTATGATTTCTTTTTCTTTTCTTTTCTTTTTTTTTTTCCCCCCACCAATTGATGGTGGTGTTTTTCTTGTTTTTCAAAGTTGTTCCTGGCTAGGTTGTCTGGTTCTAGGAGAAGGTAAGGTAATCACATTTCAAGGGTCAGGGCTGTCACTGACATGTACAATCCAAATGTGCAACCCGAATCAATTTTTCTGCTGAGATAAAACAAAAGTTCTGTACAAAGATGTATTCTTTATTTTTTTCCTATATACATCACTTCTGGTGTACTTTGGCAGCATTTATGTATTTTTCAGTGTTTTTATTACAGGCAGTAGTTTGCAACGGAAAAATATGCAAACAAACAAAAAGCCACTTCTCCTGCTCCTCCTTAAAAGCAGGTCTCATTCATTGGTCTAGACCGTAATGGGAAAAGTTAGAAGTTAGTTCTGGTTAAAATAAGTTTAACATGAAAAAAAAAAAAAAAAAGATTAAGTGAAATTAAAACTATTTAAAGGAAATCACCTCCCTAAACTGATACTCTTTCTGCATCTTTGATTGCAGGCTTCAAGCTATATAAAGGTCTTTGTATATATGTAAGCATATATACACAAAAGATATAATTCCTTTTTTTATTTGTTTTGTTTTGAGTATTGTTTTATAGCATATTTATCCAGAAATTATAATCACCCATCCAAACTTCAGGAAAAATTCCAAAGAATATCACTTACCTCTACAAATTGGCCTGTGGTCACTCCAGGCAGCCAGTGTATCTGTCACTCTCTGACAAGTGATGCTCTTAGAACCTTGCAGCACATAATTATCCTCACAGGAAAACTGTACACTTGCACCCACCCTAGGAAACAAATGTGAGGAAGAAGGAAGGAATTAAAATATATTTTAAATATCAACATCCTCAAATAAATGTAAATACCACCAAATGACAATATTTCAAGATCCAAACAAAGAAATTAAGGTGCAAAATTCTACGCTATCAACATTATATTCATAAAAAACAACTTATACTCTAGGGAACAGGTCTATTATTGAGTTAGCCCACATTTTAAGGAAGTAAGGCCAGGAATATGAAACAATTGTGCTGCTAAGTGTGATCATTTAGAGTATGAGATCAATGAATGCGTAGGGACATATATTGCTTAAGAAAATATATAATGACAATTCTTTTAGGCAACAGAATTATTTCATGAGTAATTCCAACCTCTCGATATTCTCTCAAATGAGAGAATAAGCAGTTAGATAAAGTAATTTGTTAACATATGCAACCATAAAACACTCATTTCAGCCAATGGTAATAATTTATTAAATATTCCTGACCTTGTTGAATTTTCCTATTAAAAATCATGATAAATGATAACTTTTTTTTTTATTTAAGGACTGAAAATTGACTGTTACACTTGTAACATTGAAATCTGTCCCTTTGGAATGATTTATGCCCACCAACCTTTATGAAGAAATAAAAAAACTGCATACAGTTACTGTCCACAGCAAAGAGAGCTTTCCAACAGAATTTACGTGTCTGCTTCCATTTATTATTTGTTACACTCTACGTTCCCCATCATAAACAACCGGTTCTGTTGTTTGTTTTCATCTACTTTTAAGTCTGTATTTGATAATCCCATGTTGTGAACCAAGTGACCTTGATAAAGCAGATTTCTCAGTTTAGAGTCCTAAACACCAGGGGATTGCTAGATGGCAATCAGAAAGCTCAGTGGTTATAACTGTACTGTGGAGAACTGCAAACAATCTCATTCACTATCATCCATCTCATTCCTACCCTTCAAGGACAAGAATTTTCTTAGTTCCTTGGAGGATCTCACAAACACTAACTCTATGGTTTATCAATATTATGTTATTTTAGTTCTTTTGTGAAACTTTATTAGGATTTGTTGTTGCTTTTGTAATTTTAAAATTTGAGTATGATGTTCTGAATCTAGGAAAGCTTTAAAAACTACTTAGCAGTTTGTTCTTCAGCTCTTAAATGTGAAAACTCAGAAAGGCAGGGAAAATATTGGCCCTTTCCTTCTGTAATTCATGCAAAATGCATTAAATCCTTTATGCTAATAATAAAAGACTAATATAATTTTCTAAAATTGCATTTTTTTTATATTTGTCATAACCTACTACCCTTCAGAACATTCTTAAAACCCTCAGAAAAATAGACTAAACATGATTCCAAATAAATACATCAAATTAATAAACAATTAGTCACTCTTTCTTGTAAAGAAAATATTAATATTAATTACACGGACATTTTAATGCCATAAACACATATCTTTTAAATGCATTTTCTCATATTTTCTAAAACTATGAGCTCTGAATTTCTTTTGCTAAGGAAACAGAAAACAAGCTGTTACCTAGTTGTGATAAATGCAAATTGAGAATGGAAGTACTTAAAAATTATATTGGATAAAGACTTTCCCAAAAGTGTAATGATGCATGAACCAACATGGAATTGTCAACATTCCCCTGAAGTTTGCTACTATCAAGGCTTCGAAGGACAATTAAAAAACTGTGCACATACAAAAAATTAGAGTGAAACTAAATGCATAATTACTGGATGTCTGCAACAGCAGTTTATAATTTAAAATACCCAATTATTCTCTCCAAGAAAGAAAGGAGGGGAAAAAAACCAAGAAATGAACAAGAGGAATAAAAATATTTTTAGATCTGATGCAGTAAGTGAAGGTTTTCATGTTTAGACTGGGTTTTGATCATTACAGACATACTTTTAAATACTAGTTAATGTATACACAAAACATTACACACTAATCCAATCTATATACTTATGATGATCCAATTTGTTTCAATGTTATCCTACACAGTATGTATTTCAGGTTTTGGGTTGATTTTTTTTTTCCCAAAGTTCTAGAAATAACTTGGATCTAAGGGTCTAAGGACAATTAATGTCAACATCATATATTTTGTATGGTGGGTACAATCTTTTGAAATGTTTGAACACAAACTGAGGAACAGAAAATAAATATACTCAATAAAACATAATAAAAACAAACAAGAAACACAGCAAAAACCATCACATTAAAGAGCAAGATAAGAACATGAAGTACTCAAAAGCTCCTTACATATGTAAATAAGCATCATAGGAGGTTGGATGCACCTGGAACACACAACCATAAAACTCCTAAACAACATCCAGATTGCTGAGTCTCTTCATTGATTATGCTTGACAATTTCCCATTTAAAAAGGGAACATGCTTTTAAAGCTATTGTCTTCTTTGAACTATGATTTCAAATAAAATTATTGCTTTGTTTAATATCCACTTGTTAAAAATGAACGCTTTTAATTGAGTTGTTTGGGTTTGGTTTGGTTTTGGTTATTTTTTTTACGTCTCTACTTCCCTAGTCACTGTGCAAATCTGTGGGCACTGGAAGTACTGTGCTTTGTTTTGATATTTCTCTATGTAAACTTTAAACATGGGGGAGAGATCTGTTTCCTCTTTTTTCTTTTTCAATTTTATATTTGAACTCTATCAAAGCAATACTTGAAGATTTATAAAAAAATGGTAGAATTTGACTGAAAGAAGCCATTTTAAAAAATAAAATACTAACACAAAGCAATACTAACATAAAAACCCCTTAATTTAATTTTCAAAAACTGTTTGGAAAATTTAAATGCTATCTGTGTTATGAGGGTTGGCGAAAATGTTGCATTTTTACCTTGCAACATATACCACATATACCATACGATATTTAAGGACAGCTAAAACAGTATTGTTTATATCTATTTGAGATTTCATTTAGGCAATCTGTTTAAACAAACTGGTTTGAGGTCTCATGTAAAAATAAAAAGTGATGTTGACCCCAAAACTGTATTGATTATGTTCTCATTAATCTAGGAAAGTCTGACTTGCCATTTGTCCCTCAAAATGAATCCAAATATCCACTGTATTGTTTTAAAATCACTGAAAATCTCCTCCCTACTTCCTGAAGTGAACGCAGTAAAAGCGTGGCAGGACAGAATGAAAAGGTTAAGATTTCAATACCTTTTTGTTTGCTTTATGATATTATAATGAATGCCATTATTATGCTGAAAACGATGAAACCCTTTTCAAAAAACTTGTCATCACAGAATCAGCTGGGTCTTAGGCTGTCTTGAAAATAAACCCTCTGCCTTTCCATCCATCGCACTCATAACATGTCTTTCAATAGACTGGAAAAGACTTTGAATAATGTGCATTTTCACATGTTTTAGTTCAGATTAATATTCACAGTTGTCATTCTCCTGACAAGAACAATAGCTCCTTCTGGTGTTTATACTTGCCTCTTAGAAAAGAAAAAAACATTGCCTTTCTTTACTCTCCAGAGTATTTTCTTTACATTGGAGAAATGCAAGCAAAAGTAAATATTATGTCACTTCTTCTATAGAAGAGTTTGATTTGTCATTTCAGAGAAACAAAAACTAAATTCCAGCCAAATTCTCCATTTACATGTCCAGCCAGATTTGGATAGATAACACTAAGATAACTAAGATAAGTTTTAAATAGATATTATCAAACCTTAGAGTACATGACAAGCAGTTGCTGTTGCATAATCAGTGTTCAGATTAACAAGTAAGGTTTAGAAGGAAAACAAAATTATATTGTTTCTCTCAAATAATAGTCAGAATTTGGAGGCCCAAAAAATGCACGTGATTAATGTAATCCAAGTATTAAACGTTTTATTTATCTTATATGATGCTGGTTGTTGAACACCTTATACATCCATTTATCTCCATGAATAGTAAGATGCACTTGGTGAAATGAAAATATTATCAGAGGCTGGATGGGGTAAAGGATGGAGGGAAATAGTCTTGCTCTGTCGATTGAGTGAGAATTGCTCTTAAGTAAGCTCCAAATATTTAAAATATCTTTAATCTACACTCATTCCTAAGAGACTGTGTTCAAAATACAGTTGTCTATGTTTTGCAAGATTCTTTGACATTAGATTCCTTTGGATATCTTAAAATATACTTTGAGTTTTAAGGTTCTTTTGGGCTTTCCCTCTTCGTGTATTTATGCATTGCTGGGAAATTCGTTGTTGAGCTCTCCCACCTTGGGGTTCACATGCTTTGGATTTTTTAACTTTTTTACCCACAATTATTCTAGCTCCCTTTCTCTTTCAAATTACAGAGTACAGTCTAGAGGGTAAGAGATTAAATTCTCTCTCTTACCCTCTTCAAGTTTTAAGGTTTTCAAGCAGGACTGCTGGTGTTTCTTAACAGCTGTTCATATGCCACTGATTTGGACCATAACTAGATGAGATTTCTCTGTCCAACAGTGTATCATGAACACATAAAAACTGTACGACATTTATAGATTCACAGAATAAATTAGATTGGAAGAGGATGTCATCTAGTCCAATGCCCCATTGCAAGCAAGCCCAGTTGGAACAGAGGGTTAAGAGCCCTGTTCAGGTGAGTTCTGAATGCTTCCCTGGATGGAGATTCTACAAATTCGTTTGTAAACTTCAGTGTTTGATGATCCTCACAGTAAAAATGTGTTTGGGATTTTTTTAATCCTGAATCTAACAGTAATTTACAATGTCCCACCATTGCCTCTAGTCCTGTCACTGTTCACCTTTGAGAAGAGTTTGGCTTTCTTTCAGATTCTCCCTTTCAGAGTTTTCCTTCAGATTTGCTGAAGGACCTTGACACATTCTCTTGACACGTATATGTCAAGTGCTCAAGCTCCCTCACCATCCCAATCTGCTGAATTTACTCTGGAATCTTGAGATAATGGTGTGAAAAAGTGCCCCTCAAGTTTGAATACATGCAGTCTTCCACTAAACATTTTGGCTATGGGCTTAACTCTTTCCAGAGATCCTTTTCTCTCTCAACTGATAACAAATTTTAGATGCTGCCCTTAATTCTTTCAACTAAGTATTTGATTTGGAGGAATTCAGAGGAGGTATGTTCTGCATCGTTTTTGGTTTCATGAGGAGAGACTTAAGCAGAGGAGGGAAACTGAGGCATTCCTGCACAAATAGTAAAGTCAAATACTCTCCAAAATAACACTGGAAGAATACAAGTATTCCTTGGATGTATACACACAGGCACTTTAATACATACTGAGAAAGAGTTATATTTTAGTATCCCATTTTTACCTAGTCTCGTACTGACTGATGTTTCTTTCTTCAATACATCAAGTATTAATAAAGACCTAGACAAAAATTACATTTGCTTTCCTAAAAAAGCAGCTCTTTGGGCAGGAAATACATACTATACTTTTGTATCATATAATTTCATTTGTAGCAGCTGTACTTGACAAGTTGAATAAGAATACGTAGAAAAGGACAATAGTAAACATCTTCTGGACAGCTCGTATCTCTAGTCTATGTATTGAAAGCTTATTTCACTTCACTATTTTTTAAAACACATTAAACTTCTGCTCTGTCGCTAAAGAAACCATGACTTTGCGTATAATTGAGTCTCTTAGTGTTGGAGTTCTTTATGATTTCTCAGACTCCTGTGAGGATAGAGAAAAATCCAAAGAGAACATGTCAGTCAGAAATAGAATAGATTTTTAACTTATTTTTTCTGTCTATTACGACCTAGCTTGTAAGAGCCATGATTCAGGAACAAGGTTGGATTAATTTGCTTTACGGAGTTTCAGAAAACTTTGCACAATTCCTTCTAATTCCTATGAATTGTTCCTTTCCATTTACTCTTAGGTTTGACTGTCCACTCCCTGCTGAGCAATTCATAAATCTCTGCATGAGCTGGAGGCTCCCATTTCCTTCCTTCGACCCTCTTCTCTGCTGCACCTTGAAGTCTTTGCCTTTTTTCCTCAATACCGTAAGAGCAAACTTCCTCCTTTCTCTGTAGGGGTCCATTTGATGTAGCCTTTTTTTTTTTTTTTAATGTAACAAAAGTTGAAAACAAAAAAAACCAAGGAGACAGAGTTCATCACACAGTGAATTTGTCATGTTCACCATGTTTTTTAACAGCTTTTACTTAGTGGGAAAACAGATAATACTCTCTGTGTCTTCTTCTTCTATGCTGTCCAGAGAGTTCTGCTTTTCCTATATAGATGAGATTATTATGCTTTAAAATTCCTATTTAAAATTGATTGATTTAAAAAAAAAAAAAAAGAAACACAAGAAAAAACAATTCAAGATATGCAACAGGCTGGAGCTGTTTTGACAAAGAATTGATAAATTTAAAACTAGGGAAATTATACACATCTGTAGTTACATGCTCTGTATACATGCAACAGGAAATACCTCC
This sequence comes from Oxyruncus cristatus, assembly GCA_013399855.1. Taxonomy (NCBI): domain Eukaryota; kingdom Metazoa; phylum Chordata; class Aves; order Passeriformes; family Cotingidae; genus Oxyruncus; species Oxyruncus cristatus. The sequence continues at coordinate 25,694 of VXAY01006322.1, forward strand.
CTTTTGGTCATATAGGAAACTAAATGTGCCTACCTGAAGTCAGAGCCTACCCTTTTCCCATTTTCAGGAATTCCAGGATCAGGACATGTATCAGATGCAACTGCATCCCCACCCTGGGTCACTGGAAAGCAAAGGAAAAAACACATTTAGACATGCAACTGTAAAGATGACTATTCACTTTTCCCATACATAAACTTCCACATCCCGAATTCAACCATATTTTACCATTTTCTCTTGAACCAGTTTAAATTATTACCAAAAAGAATCCCCAAAGAATTGATTTATTTGGTGTATTGTGTATTTGTTTTGGTGATGATAAAAAAACTCCTATATTTTGCTTCTGTGGGACAAAAAATGTTTGATTTCCCATGCTCAGTCACCTTTTTAGGGATATAACAGGATCCACAGTTTTCCCCATACAGGAAAAACAACATTTCATGAATTCACCTTCTGAAATACTCAAAAGACACCATTGTAAGATTAAGAATCTTGCATATATATACAATATATATAAGAAAAAATATAAGAAAATAAAATCTCCACAATAAAATCTTTCCATAATAAGACTTAAAAATAGACAAAATCCAAGAACCCAGCTGTAGTACTGTAAAATTGTGATAATTTTTACAAATCACAGAATCATTTAGACAGGAAAGACCTTTAAGATTACCAAGTGCAACCTTTGACTGATCACCACTTTGTCATGAAGATAAAGTTAATCTTAAAAATGTACAAAATACCCCCCAGAGCAATCGATTTGTAACCAGTTGCTTATGTGCTCATGCAAATGAGGCTGAAACTTCTATTTTTTGCTTTTAGCTAGGAAAAGAGAAGGAATCCTATACTATTCCATAGCTTTTGTTCTTCATTCTTTCTCCCTCCAGACTATGATATTTAATTAATACTATGTAGATAAACATATAAACTTACAGCCCTTTCAGAATACAAACCAATTTGAACATGCAATTTTCCTTTTTTTCTTCTTACTTAGGAAAAAGGTATTTAAGGAATATGCGGAATGAAAAGTAATTAATCATAAACAAAAGACATAAAGCAGAACACTGAATATTCAGAAAAACCAAATACACACGTGCCGTCTATCCTGCACATACACACACAAAAATTACACAAGCCTGACTGGATTACAGATGACAACATTACAGCTGAAAGGTGATGAGAGATTAGATGTAAAAAGTGGTCGGTTTTCCCATACAGTGATATACCTTCAAATTGAATACAGCAGTAAAAGGAGTGGTGACAAGCAGAATATATGCAATCAGATGTTACAAGCTAGAAATCTTTATGTGTTTTGGCAGCTTCAGGGACAATCAATTTATATAGAAATCCACAGTTTTACAAAAGATTTAAAGAATTGAAAAACTGCATTACAGTACTACAAAAATACACCTTAGACAATGTTCTTGTAAGGACCAACATTTTTGATCTGAAGCATAGGTTCTTCTGCAGAGAAGTAGAGAAACTGCAATCATTACAGTGTATTCTAACACTTGTAGGTTTTTTGTCATATAGAATGTTTCAAGAATACAGGAAAGACACACCCCTCCACATCTTTTTAACCCTAAGAGTACTGTATACTCTTCCATTAAACTACAACAAGAAAGATTATGATAATCTCAGAAATTTCTTTGAAGATTCAATTAAAAATAAGATGCCTTAGCTAAAAAATTATTTCCTGCTAAATAAAAAACCCGAACATGAGTAAAAAATTCAGTTCAGCTGGACTTTTTTCCATCTTTAGCATCTGGAATCCACTATCTGAAAAACACCCCTGCTAATTTCACTAAAAATACTTGGACTGATAAAGATTTTTGTGTGTGTGAATAAAGGCTTTGAGACCAGATATATACTAGCTAGTATTCATATATTTGATTCTGAAAATTTAGTCTTGTAGTTTCTTGGGAAATATCAGCATTGAAATGCAATTATAGGCAAAACTTGATCTTACTAGAAAAGCAGCCTGCTTGTAGACTGATGTTTCTTAAAATAAATTATCTTCTTACTAACATTTCTTCAAATTTTCAGAGGAAAAAAATCAAATATTTACTACTTTTAGCACAGAACTGTACCTATGTTAGTGGAGGTGAGGTTCAATTTGGACTACTGAATCACCGGAACACAAAAATAAGCAATATGACTGTATGGTTATCCAACTTATCAAGATTACTAAACTTGAACCTTATGGTAACAACTGTAATACAAGGTGGAGAATGTTGCATTTGTCACCATGTTTTAAGCACAAACACATTGCAGTGAAGCCACTTCGTTTTACATAAATATATACACACAAAATGCGTAAGTATTTTGGGCCACCAGTAAATGTTGAGTGAGACCTTAGTCATAGCACAGAATGAAGTGATCTCCTCAGATGGATGATCACCTTTGCAAAATTTTCTTCTTGGCCTCTACTTTACTCTGTCAGTGCACTCTGACACTGATATCAAGGAAAGGTGATTCGGGCTCTCTTCTCCATAGAAACACTGTTTCCTGGAACAGGTCAGGTGTCATATGTCTGAAACTTGACACATCTTCCTGGATATCTACAGGCCTTGTTAAACATGGCCCATGTTTTAGTTTCTATTTTCCCTGACAAACTGTCAAGTGTTTTTTTAACAAATGGTGTTTATGTGACATACTATCATAACAAAATAAATCCAACTCCCTAGAAAACAAACCTGCCTGATTTTATCTTTCCAGATGGGAAAAAAAGGATCAAATTTCTCAAATTAGTGAAACAATTTATTAACTTTAGTGGTTCAGGGACACTAGGGACTTTAAAGCACATAGTATAATATTATGTTATATATGTTATATATAATAACATAACATATTATTAATATAATATAATAACATATAATATATATAATAATAGACCCTTGCAGTCTCTGCAAGCATTTCTTGGACATCTACTGTTCATTCAGTCTCATGCACAATCTTTCACTGCTTTAACTTTAAGGAAAAAGACTTTTGTATGCCCTTGAAAGACCTGTGACTTGTTTGTACTCTTTCTGAACAGCATAAAGTTTTATTTACTTCGGGCATTATAAAGTTTTTCATGTTCTCTTGCATCTTTCTTCTGAGTTTTCTTCCTTAGACATATCAAACTTGAATTGTTTCCCTTTACAATCAAAGCTCATTCACAGACTGAGTGTATTTCAACTACAATTTCAATTTTCATTTTAGAATTCCAAAATTTTGAAATAATGAAGGTATTAATGAAAATGCAAGGTAATTTTCCTATTTAAGGCTTGCAAAATTTAGACATAAATATCAATTGTGTAAAAGTTTTGGCACAGCTATGCACTAATTAGTAGGATTTATTTTACAGTACTAACAATGTTCCTCTGCAATGTGAATATAAACTAAACATTTATAAACCAGCATTTATGAAAAATAAATTTTGGACTAGTCTAAATAATACTTGCTCGTAGTACATTTTCAGTATATTCTCTCAATTTTAAAAATAAGTTTAAGAATACACAATCCTTGCTAATATCAAAGTAAGACATTACTGTACTTAGACAGTTCCTCGTACCGTATCCCAGAATTTCAAGGAACCATCAGTTAGAGAAAATTGTATGTATTCCATGAGACTTATATCAGAAAAAGTGCTTGAAGTCACAGTGTAGGGAGAACAGTGAGGAAAGATTCTAGTCAGGTTTGGAGTCTTTTTCTTCTTTTTCTAACAGTAGGTTTGAGACCATCAAAGATGCTTCAACCTCCAGACAGGTCTGTGTTACAGAGACAGAACACTCTCAGTGGATACAACTTAACTCTGGAACTTCTCAACAAATCATGCTATTATCTACTGCAAAACTTACCTATTCTCAGGCCTTTCTGCAGAAATAGCTGAAGAAAAGCGGTGAGTTAATTGATGTGATGGACAGTTTTACATTCTATGAACAACCTCTATGGTTAAGACTGGTGATTTAAATTTATGGTGATTTAAATTTATATTTGATACAAAAAAATCCATTGCTGCTTTACTGATGGAGAATGAATCAACAAGATTTCTTCCATTTTCTCAGCTGGGATCGTGAAAACTAGTTTCCAAAGCTTTGGAGGTCATCTTTATTGTTTTACTTGATATATGACATAGGAAAATCAGAATTGCTTTAAGATGTTTCATATGTTCTGATTGTAACACAACAGAACAGAAGAAAGACTAAACTGAAATCAGCCATTAACAAATTGTAATAATAAAATATTAGCCAATACATTAACATGCTAATTTAGCTCATCATTTGGGAAGTGTTTAACTGTAATGAAGAAGCAATATTAGGCAAAAGGAAGGGCTGTTGCAATTTCCGACATGTTTCATGCAGCAAGACAAACGACATGAGATCTCCTTTGTTATATTGGTTCTACTCCAGACATGCTGCCCTGCTCTAGATGCATTTGGAATCTGAAAATACATTAATGATCTGTTCACACTCATGTACAGTATGTGACTACACACCTTGAAGTCATGGACTTGGAAGCAAAATATTATGTATAGATGTGTGATATCATGGATCTTTCCTCAGTAACTATTAGGTTAGTAATAAATATTGGGTGTTCATACTTCAAGTTCCAACACTTACAATTTTAACGTTAACAAGTTATGGCAGTCTCTTTTGATATATACTCATTCTCCTACTGATAGCCTCAACTTATAGAAAGGTTCTGGATTTAAAATACATCGCTCAGGAACACTCATTCCTTCAACAATTTGTTTTCAATAATTTTCTGATTTAACCAAAAATTCCAATAATTACGTTCAAGAAAGCCTTAACAAACACTGTGTGGAGGCCAGACAAAAGACCCTAAAATTCCCTGTGGAAAGATATTGTAAGAAACGGCAGTTTTTCTAGAGCAGACTGACAAGCTGTGGCCCAGAAGAGGGTCACAGCATACTGAGAACCTCTTACAAACACAGGCTGAGAGAGATGAGATTGTTCAGCCTGGAAAAAGAGAAGGTTCTGGCAGACCTCCCTGTGGCCTTCCAGTATCTAAAGGGGGCATATAAAAAGAGAGGGAGAGTGACATTTTACATAGGCAGATAGTGATAGGTCAAAGGTGGAATAGTTTTATATTAAAAGACAAGAGATTTAGATCAGATGTCAGAAAGAAATGCTTTACTCAGAGGGTGTTGAGGTACTGGAAGAGGCTGCCCAGAGAAGCTGTGGATCTCCCACCCTTTGAACTGTTCATGTCCAAGTTGGATAGGAATTTGAGCAACCTAATCTAGTGGAAAGTGGTTTACCTTATGGTGGTGGGGTTGGAACTACATGACCTTTAAAGTCCCTTCCAACCCAAACCATTCAATGATTCTGTGAAGTTTGTAAACTGAACACGACTTTTCAATGAATGAGTTCTTTACCTCTCTATTATGATGAAAATAAAAGCTTACACATGTAAATATCAACCTCTTTTCCGTCAAGAAGTCACACAGAAGGGCAATGACACTGTTTCAGTTAAACAAGATATTAAATGCAGTAATTAATGTGATAGAGCCAAAACTTGATTATTCATTAAGCTCCTTAGATTTACATTCATTTACATTTAAATTTTTTAAAAGTTTGATTCATATTGAAAAATATCTAACAGTTCTAGGCATAATTTTGTTCATCAAATAATTATGCTTCAAAAATGAAACCAAAACATTTCAATTATTCTGTATCAAGTGTACTAGAAATTGTTTCACACAGCAATGAATACTGTCATGGTCGGAAAAGGAAAAAGGATATATATTTGATACCTTGAAATGACAGTATTTGGCAAAAAGGTATCTTTTATCATTGTATAAGAGAACTGAATATACAACAGTCGTTCTGAATTTAGAAAGTTGCAATTAAATGGATGAAAAAGCAGAGAGCACAAAAGCTTCAATACACAAATATATTCATAGGCAGAATAAATTGAACGAAATTTTCCACCATAAGTTTTGCTGCATTTGTTCTAAAATGTCAGCTACCCACATTGTTAGGATAATTTCAAGTCTCCAAAGTTTTGAATTACCCCAGATAAAAAAAAAGGAATGAATTGGAGAATAATTTTAATGGTCAGACAACAGATACAGCAGGAGGTCTTTTTTTTCATTTGCAAAGACATTTATTAGGAGACTTCTCATGTACTGCACTTAGCAGCACAGTTATTTTAATAATTTTGATCTACATAATTTTGACTACATTAGAAAAAGAAGTCATCATTTATTTTGTGTCTTGAACTCTTCACCAAATTAGAGGTCGCAAAGTGGATTTAATTTCCTTTTTCTTTTTTCCTGATATCTCTTGCGCAGAATGACATAAATAAAAGAGTATTAAGTTGGAACCCTAATAATGAGATACAAGATCATTGTTTATATGGGTATATACAAGGATATGCCTAGTAACGGATAGTGCCTTATAATTAAAAAAGATCACAGATGTGACAGAAAATACAGATTCGAGTAGAAGTAATTGTTGCAATCAAAATACCAAGGAAAAAAAATAAATACGTGAATGGTAAAAGTAATACAAAGAGTGTTAGAGAATATTTTTCCATAGAATGTCTTCCTGGTTTTTAAAATACTATAAAATAATATGAAATTGCTGTTAGCAAAATGAGCTGATGGCCCATATGCTCCTTGTTCCACCATAGGCTTTAAGCAACTCCTTCAGTAGAAATAGCATAACACTGATCTGTTAGAAACAACAGAAATAAACCCATATGACACTTATTCTAATGAAGACATGATACAGTACTGAAACCTAGAGAAATGGAAAAGAAGAGATACAAACAGGAAAGATAGATAGGGAAAGTTTTCAAGTTTAAGAATGCAACTACTTTCAAGAAGCTAGTTCAAATTCTTTTGTTTCCTTAATGAATTGATTATAATATTTGAATACTATTGAATAGAAAAATATGGTCATGTGGACACCAGATGGCAGGGGCTCATAAGGCCATTCTGAGCAGTCACATAAGGAGAAGCCATTATCCAAAACCTGCCCAGAGAACACTTTTACAGATGGCATTGTGTTTCTTCAAACTGATTAACAGATCTTATCAAGTACTGTTCTAGAAGTTCAGAAAGCCATGGCCAGCTGCTAGATTTCATTTAAAATTGAAACTCTCCAGTGTTTCTCACTATAAGAGTATTTTAGCTTTGAAAATTTGAAAGTCTCACCATCCCTCTTGCTTTAAAACATCAAATAAAATCTCTATTTTCTGCAACAGAAAGTATTAAAAAACCTTACCATTTTCACATGCTAAAGATAATTCTTTTAGCTCTTTTTGAATAAGCCCTAGCACCTTCAAACTTTGGGAAATCAAAATCCTACTAGATTGCAGCTGTCAACTTGGTTGAAACACAGGATCCCTGTAGTTTACCAATATATTTATAGCACTCCTTTCTCCTGCAGCTGGGGATTTCCAGGTCTTTTACTTGCTATAAGCAAAATAGCTGATATGTCCCACTTCCCCTTGTTACTCCTTAGTGATCACAAGGCCTGAGAGTAGATTGCCCCTATATAGATCCAATAGTGGTTTTGTCCATTCTTAGTGACTGAATCAGCAGTTAAAAAATAAAAAAGGAGAAAAGTTTTTTTCGCACTTTTTTTTGTTCTGTTTTAGTTTTATTTGGTGATCTCTTTTTCAACAGTAGAATTTAAGATTAATTCCAGCTTACTGAAGAAATTTAATGCTCAGCAGATGCACAGCTTTCAGTCAGTCTGGGAGCTTACTGCTCCAGCTTGTCTTGAAGTCTTGAAGAGTCTGCTCACTCATTACAACATTTGTTTTACATTTACCCCCACGGGCTGCTTCACCATGGTCTTCACCACAGGCTGCAGGGGAATCTCACCTCCAGCGCATGGAACTGATGATGGTGTCTGAATAGTTCTTCTCACATATTCTCATTCCTCTCTTCTTTGAGCACAATTAAATGTGCATGATAACTGGGTTTTTTTCCTTCTTAAATATGCTGTCACAGACATGTTACTGCCGTCTCTGATTGGCTTGGCCTTGACCAGTGGCTGGTCTTTCCTGGAACCAGGTGGCATTGGCTCTGTCAGACATAGAGGAAACTTCTAGCAGCTTCCGCAAAAAGCCAGCCCTGTAGCCATCCCTTTGCTGCCCACCTCAACCTCCCCTCTACCAACTTCTGGCCACACAAACATACAGCAATTTAAAGAAATACAGAAATATATAAAAATTATATCTTTGGAAAGTGTGGGGGGAAAATTGTCAAATATTTACTTTTTTAGAGCAATCAAACATTTGGATTTTAGTTTGATTAAAATACTACTTAAAAGTTTGATGTGAAAGGATCAACTTCAGTTTTAGCTGTGAGTTCTAATTTAAACAGATCCTCCCTCTAAAATATAATATATTTGAAACTGGAATATATTGTGTTTCCTCCATATCCATGGTGAAATTCCTATAAGTCACACAAAAGCTACAGTTCGGAATCAGACGCATTCGCCACATATGTGTGTGTGCTGGTTGCACTCTACCAGAATGTACAAACCCTCCAAGATACTGCTTGACTCACTAAAGATAAAGTTGCCTCATGAAGGATGGACACATCTTTGATAATTGCAAAAGCCATATTTTCACGGCTGTTGAATTCATCAGATCCTAGGAACAGAAAGTGAACTTACAAAAATGAGGCTGACCGGGCTGAAAGCCTGTGTCTGATTTCCTTCACCTGATGGGCCATACACAACACTACTATTGCCAGCTTAAGTTCGAGAAAATTGATGAGTCTGAAAAGCTGAAATTTTCTAGTTCATTCAGCAAAGATTCAATACAGTTCTACCACATGGAATATATAAGTGTGCATTATGTTCTCTCTTAGCTAAGAAATTGACACCATAGTAACAGTACCTTAGGACTTGAAATTAACTCTTTAAGACTTGCCTGAACTGAAGATATCCATGCCTGAAAATTTAAACCCCCTCTTTTTGTCAATTTAAAAATATTGTCCTTTCATCAATCCTAATACCTAAATAATGATCTACATCATATTTTTATATTGCTCAAGGTCATGAGGGGAATACAGAGAAGAAGCTGTCCCACAACACTATAAAACAATTATAATGTGCGGTTTTCGTGGCCTGCTTAGGGTACAACTGTTTGTCATAGAATCATAGAATCATAGAGTCATAGAGTCATAGAATCATAGAATCAGACGGGTTCGAAAGGACCTCTGAGATCATCAAGTCCAATCCTTGATCCAACACCACCGCAGTTTAGCACTCATCTAAAGTCATCAAACCTCTTAAGTTCTGATAACAATAAAGACACTTATATAAGAGTATTATGAGCTCCTCAATCATTAGTTTTTACACTGTACTTTGAATTCCAGTGTCATTTCATGACTTATTCTCTTAGTGTTATACAAACACAAGGAAATGGAAAACTATTACATTGCTGAAAGCAACAGATAAAAGATTGGTAATGATTTGGAATGTAGGATTTTATCTAATAGGCAAATCATTAAAAAATCATTTTAAAAATAAATCTTACCATTTATTTTTCACTTCACATGACAGGAAGGGAAAGCAAATTTAGACATAAAAATTAAACTACCATTATATATTTGTCCACTGAAGATCACACAATTAAATATGTATAAGGCTTAACGCATAGCTCAGAATAAACAATTGTTTTTTCCAGTACCACTTCATTCAGAATTGTAGGAAAGTCAGTAATTTACTTTGAAATGACAGAGCTGATAAAGAGTTAGCAGTAAACTGCAATTTTATGGGATATCCAGAAGCATTCTTTTCAGTAGAAATAAACCCAACATGGTGTATTGTCCCAGTGGCTTATAAGTTTGGAAAATTCTATATTTCACCAGTGTCAGGTTATAAATTCACCCTACAATGCCATTTACTTGTAAATATACTGCCACTTTATAAAATATTTTATTGATTCACAGGGCTGTCTTTCTTTTTTCTTCAGAAAAAGTAACCTAGCATCTAACTGGGCACTGCCATTTCTTCAATAAACCTTAAGGTGACTATAAATTTATTTTTAAAATATAAGTAAGGGTTAAAATGACCATCTTTAACTAAAATTCTCATTTTCTTAGTTATTTATTTAATGCCCCTCTATCAATCAATACATTACCTGTTTTTTTGTGTGGTAACCGATATTAAATTTCGGTTGGCTTCCAGAGTAAAATGTTTAGCACCGTGTAACAAATCAGAAGAGGTAACAAAACAATCAGCCATGGATGTACTGAATTGATGATCTAATTTTTCAGTATAACCTTAAGGATTTTTCATTGAATTTTTATATATATATACATATACACACACACACACATAGCAGTCCACTGTCTGAGGTCTGCAGAATTTAATCAAATTGGCTTTGACATTGAGAAAGAGATTAAGATTAGACAATAACTGCTAACTATGAGATAGTCTACTGGGGTGCAGTTTATATAGAAAATAAAATAAAATGATACATACAAATTCTGTTCTCTGGCCTTTCTCTGACTTTTACTGTGACTTTGTGCAAAAAAATTAAGCCGCCTCTTAAGTGAAACCTAGGTAGAACATGGAACTTTGTGACCAGAACTATTCCTGAATTTTCCTGTTGAGCTGTTCTCCAAAGCTTGAACCATTTAAATTGTGGGGGTCATCACTTTCTGCCTACATCACCCTACTTAAAAGCTACAGTTTTGTACTTGTCAAGAAGTGGTATCTCTTCACAGTCCTCCTAACAGGACTGAGAATTGCTCTGTCTTTCTCTCTCATATTTAGAGTAAATGCTCTTAGAATACTCCCAGCGTATCCCCAAGAAGACATATTATCACAAAAGAAGAAACACACCAGCTGATGATGATCTTCTTTAGAGATGTTAATTTAATTTCTTTAGTTTTCTGTATAATGCTCAGGTCATAAATCCACTGGTACATCAGTGTGGTTAGTTCCTTACCCTCCCCATTAGTTGAAATTAAAACATTTGGGAGCTTAAAAATATAATGCATTTCCAACAGTTCTGAAAAACAAGATTAGAAAGGAAAAATTGCCAATGACTCAGATTATTGAAAGAATAAATGAGTTTGGGTACCAGTGCAATGTTCTAATACCAATAGGAGTATTCATAAGAGAAGTGCTCTAAATCAGTAAGCAGTAGGATTAGTTGGTGTGATCACAGTGACATACAGGTAACGTGAGGCAAACGTTTATTGTTACAGTAGAACTGAATTCTAGATTATATCTTAAAGAACATGACTGTGATTATATTTATAGATGAAAGTGAGCAAAGTCAATACAAAATCTGTCTTCTGCTCTACCTGCCTCCTTCAAATTAATAATTCTATTAGAATCATAAAAGGGGTCAGTAAGAGACTGAATCTACAAATAAGTTTTTATCTCATGTTTCAGGCAGAAAAGAATGAGATGAGGCATTTCAAAGATGTAAAATTTAAGCTGTTCAATTAAAGGTCTGATTTCTGATTTCAGCTTAAATGCAATTTAAAAAAACTTTTTTAGTGTTTGTTGGTTTTTCTCAATAAAAGACATTTTATTTGGCTATAAATTAAATATTTTCATGTAAATAATAAGTTATGTTTCTAGGGTAAAACTCTACTACATGGTAATGCCTGTGATTGAAGTGCACTGCTGATATTGTAAGAGCTTTATTTTACTGGCTAGAACAAATATCAAATGTCTCGTTACAATGCTTGTAAAGAATGAACAACCCTTTCAAGAAATAAAGCAAGTACATTCCAACTAAAATTTGGGTTAGTGCAATTAAAGTTCACCAATTTATATTTATAAACAATCTGCCTGTTGATAAAGCAGAAGCTGGATAATAATTACAGTTCTCAAGAACTCCAAATTTAATATTTAACACATACCCATAGTAAGTGGTTTCTTCAGTGGTGATTTAATCTTTTAAATCAACAAAGAACTTCCTGTTTGAAGTAGCGTTTACGAAGCTAAATCCAAAATTAGGTTATTGCCATTTACTTTTGTGAGCATCGAAACTTCAGATAGTACTTTTTTTATTTTTATTTATTTTATTTAATTAAGGGAAAGTACTGATCTCCGCTCTCTTTGGAGTGCCCCATTCCAGAAGGGACTCCAGAATTTTGAGTCCTTAGAACAATGAACCATTTTCGGGCAACTTAATATAAAACACCTAACTACAAATAGGATTTGTGACTTTTTTTATTATTTTTTATTTATTGTAGTTATATTCCTGTATGCACTTTTCAAGTGTTTAGGAATATATCTGGTCAGATGTATTATTCAACACAGGCTGCTATTCAGTGAAAATGATTGTGACATTGTGCAAAAAACCCAGAAAATTAGGAAAGTTTGTATAGGAAGGACCATACCAGAAAATTCAGCACCAATTTTTCTCTTAATATGTTTGGAACATTTTTTTCCAGACTTACTTGAAAAAAATAAATACAATTGTTTGTATTCCTTAATTGGAAGTTTTCAGTAGCTATTAAGATGACCTAAATTAACACTTAAATACCATGAATCTGCAGAGTAGATATTATATGACACTATCTCAAAAGAAGAAGTCTGCTTTTCAAACCAAAGTTGAAGAACTAAAGCAGCAGCAGTACATAATTTGTCCAGAGGTTTTCTTTTACACAGAGTAGCTCAGAGCATTTTGAAATAAAACTAGAATGTCTTGTGCCCTGAATTGTCTGTGTATAACAGCTGTATCTTCAGATAGATATTCCAAAAGAGAAAACCACTATATCATATATAAGGGAACAATCTCAGAGAAGAACATTTCTGCAAATAAAAATACATGCTCCAACATTTTTACTAATTCTGTACAGGCACTGTCTAAAGTAATAGGGAAATTAAGTAAAACAAAACATCAAAACAAATGCTTTTCTTTTGTACACAATGATATGCAGCTGAATAAATATCTCAGACTCTGGATATCTTTAAAATATATAATCAAAGCATTTAAAACATTATTTTAGTTGGATTTTTTTCTCCCCTTCATTGACATTAGCAGGGTGGATGTCAGTTGCAACATGTTCCATCCAACTCTTCTCACTGTGGCCATAATAATTAAAAAAAAAAACCCTAGGCAATTTGTCACAATTTTCTATGGCATGTATGTGTCAGATAGACACTTCTCTCTCGAATATGTAACCTCAATCATTCTAGTAGGTCTGTTTATTCAGGTGAAATGCCAAACTGATAATTCATAATTCCTTTGCCTCTTTCTTACACAGGAGTCAGTGATTTATTGCGACGTGCTAATTCTTGTGGGAAAGTGGCAAAGAGGTTATACTAAATCCTCAAAATATATTTTGGTCCTCGTAGTGTCAGTAAACCATGACAAGCTTTAGATAAATAATGGTTTTCGCCAGCATACAAATGGGAAAGAAAAACACAGATTTGATTTTTGAGGTTTTGCCCATTAATCACCCATTAAAAATCATACACCTTCCTAATATTTGCTTACAGGGTTGAAAGACTCACTGCAATAAATTGGGATTTTCTCAATTAAAAAATCTTTTCCAAAATAATTCAAAGATATAGCTGTTTGCACCCATGAGTGAAGGTATACTGTGCCTATGATCTGCCCTGTTGGGTGGCTCCTTGTTCTTTTTTTAATCACAGGTAAAAGACATTGGTTTATGGTTCAATTTGTATAATCTGCCTTTGCATGTAATGTGATGGAATTAATAATTCAACCAGGAATTTGGTTAACTTTTGAAAAAATTTGAATAATCCTTCTTCAGAATCTGTGTCAGATTCTCCAGTCTTCCAACCTGATGGAGGAATCTTCCTTGTGTCTTTAAATCAGTTCCAGGTGCATTTTATCAGTGTCCCATTTCTAGCTAGTATCAGGGCAGTTCAGCTTTACATCTGTGTAAAATGGAACTCATGGTAATTAATTGAAACAAATGATCAAATACTGTGCATAAGCCTTGCGAAGCTAGCTCAGCATGAAAGTGAACTCAAAAGTCATTGGTTTTCCCTAGGTAACTTGAAACAGATATTCTGTAACCTTGTTGCCACTCCCAGAGCCTCTGAAAAAAAAGAATTACATTTTGAGATCAGTTTACAGATGAATACTTGCTCCTCCTTCTGAGGCTGACAAGTCTCATTTCACCCATGACAGCCTCCAGCTGTTAAACAGAAATATGAATTGAATGTGGACTACTGATGTGAAAAGCCAATTTCATTGCTGTGACAAAAGAAACAAGTTAGATTGTGATTATAGCAATCATATTTTATTACTGTGTTAGTATTTCTAGGAAGGTGGCCCCCACCATAAAAAACAAAACCATTTGACATTGGGCTGTGTTATTTGACATCTGTGTGTATAAAAATGTCAGGCAGGGGAAATAACCACTGCTCTAATTGAACTGACTCATAGGAATTAACACACTGCAACATTCCAGATCTCTATGACAATGCATTTCAGTCCCTTTAAACTGAAATGCAGTTAATTTCAGACTAGATGTAAAGAAAGGATTTTTTGATGAGGACGATAAGACACTAGGACAGGATGCCCAGAGGGGAGATAGATGCCCCATTGCTGGAGATATTCAGTGTGAGGCTCGATGGGGTTCTGAGCAACCTGTCGTAGTTGAAGAAGTCCCTGCTCATGGCAGGGAGGTTGGACGAGATAAACATAAATGTCCCTTCCAACCCAAACCATTCTATCACTGTATGATGTTCCACTTATCAGAGGGACTCAAGAGGAGCTGTCAATAGTTAGAGACAAATTTTATGTCCTTCATGTCTTTACTCTCATTGTACAATGGATGAATAGTATTCTGTTGGAAATATTAACTATCAAATATTTATTAAATATTGGTTTTGAAAAATAAAGACCCGCTATAACTGGGAAGGCAGGGCAGATGGGCAGAGACCAGCACTGCCACCAGCAGCTGTGGCTGGTATTGCCACACCAGTGCCAGCAGTTGTGTGGCAGTAGCCACCAGTAGCAGATTGGCTTCTGAAATTATTCAGACATCTCAATGGAAAGAAAAAAACTAGACTTAGTAGAGCATCCCGTGATTGCTCTATATGGTCTCTATTGGACCCTGCCAACAGGTGAAAGCAGAAAATAATGCACAGGCTAACTTAACCTAGGACCAAGTAACCACAACTGACTGCTTAAGTTGCCTTCCTCTTTTACAAGAGAAGCGGTTGGCAAATTTTTTTGGTTTGTATTTGTTTTGCTTTTTTTTTATTTTTAATTTCTTGCAGAAAAAAATAAAGTCTGTCCTTTGTTGTATATCCCATTTGCTCTGACACCTAGAAAACCTAGCCTGGTGGGTGAACAGCAGTGGAGCAGCTACAGAAATGGAACAGCTGTAGTTCCATCATCTCCAGCCTGCATTTGGATTATATCCAGAGGTGTGCAAGGGTCACCATGAAGGAAGTGTCCTCTGCCTCCTTCTTGCAGCAAAATTACCAGGTCCTGAATTTCACCTCAAAACACTCAGGGCTGCCCGCAGCTCTCCATGCAACAAGAAATGCAGTTTTATGCTGGTTGCATTTGTCCCCTTAAGGATATAGCAGTCAAAGGGAAAAGAGTCTTGCTCAGCATACAATGAAAAATGTAAGTTTTTACCACATAAAATCAGTACACATGGCAGTCAGGGTAAAATGAGAAATGAAACACAGCAAGAACAAACAAATGAAAAATGAAATGGTGGTCTGTTCTGTGTGAGTTAAGAACTCTACTGAGCTCCGACAGCAGCAGGGGTTGCAGGGGGGCCTCGGTGAAGAGAGGCCAGGGCTGCTCCGTGCTGGACACACTGACTTCCAGCCGGCTCCAACCCACCCATCACAGGGCACGGCTAAGCCCACAGCTGAGGTGGAGGGGTCTCAGGAAAAGTGTGTATTAAAAAAGATGTCTATAAAGAGAAGTGATGGTATAGAAATGCAATAGTATTTGTCTAGAATTCTCCTTCTGTTTTGCACAAATGACCAGTTGAACTTGCACAAACCCTTGTGGCCTTGATCTATCTAGCTTGAGGTACTCAAATGAGAGACTTATGAAGTGCCATCAGCCTCTACAGGTAATCAGCCTCTACAGGTAACAGTTTCTCCCTCTCTGTAAAAAGACTTAGGGTAATAATATTTCTAACTGAACAAATCCATACCTAAAATGAGCTAGGGTCAAGCCAGAGCCCCTTTTCATTGTTTGAAGATAAAAACAAACAAACAAACAAACAAACAAACAAAAAAAAACCAAACAACAAAAAACAGTAAGTTAGACTCTTTAGCTAGATGGAGTTTATGGCTTCTGTACAAATTTGTCCATGTTCTCATTCCAATGTAAAGTACTTAAAGGGACAATTCCTTCCACCCGTTAGCATTTACTAATTCCTGAAGATGTTCTTTCCTCTTCAGTTTTTTCCACATAATGTTGCAAATACTGGATAGAAGGAGGCATTGAAGCATTCAAAGCCAGGTTGGCTGGGGTTTTGAACAACCTGCTCTACTGGAAGGTTCCATGCCCATGGCAGGGGGGTTGGAACTAAATCATCTTTAAGGTCTTTTCCAATCCTAACCATTATGCAGTTCCATAATTCTATAATTTATTATCTAATCAAATTGGTGTGTGAAGCAGTTGACAAATTCTTGCTATTAGTAATTAACCACTTTTATCACAATGTTTGGACTTGACAGCTTGACAAACATAAATGTGTTATTCATTATGTCACATGTAAAATTACCATCTTTTCCAAATCTAGAGATCAGAAATGAAATCTTAAGGTTTGATTTTGTCTGTCTGAGTCTTTCAGAGTGTTTTAAATGCAAAAATACAGCTTCATATACATATTTGAATACCTTGTGCATTAGCCCTTTTGGAATCCTAAAAAAAAAAAAAAGCACACTAATTTCATTAAAATATCACAAATGTGATATTTTCTAAAATAAAGGACTGTTGACATTATTTATCTAAAATCATTGAAGGGGAAACAAAGGGTAGTCCAGCTGGTTGATGGCCACCCGTGCTGAACCCTGTCACAACACCATTCACTACTGGCAACAGCTTTTAAGGTACCAGATGAGAACTCGTGCAACTTCTCAGAATTCAGGCTCTTCAGCCCATGAACATTTAAAAATACATGCCTGGAAACAGAAAATAGGAACAGAAAGAGAAGAAGAAGTTTACTTGTGTTGCTTTCGAAAACTTTTTAAAAGCTGTTTTCTGACTTCCATTTCCTCTTCTCAGGCAGTAAAGGAAGGAGTGTCTCATGGTGCACAGGACTTTTATATTCAGGTGGTAGCATTAAAGTACCATATAAAAAGCCTAAAAAACAAATGTCCTATGCAGAGCATGAATATGCCATGGCTTTTGTTTCTTCAGGCTGTCCGAGCCACAAACTGTATAATTCATGTTCAAAAATTAGTTTCTCGGCCCCACCACTAAAAAAGCCTGAAGCTGTTTTTCAGTCTACTTTTCTCTGAGCCTATTGAATGTATTTGATGAACAAGTTATGAGCAGAATTTTAAAAGAAATCAAACCTTATAGGCGACAGTAGTAATTCAGTTCTGATCTACTTACAGAAGAATTTTCCACATGACTTTAGAAAAGTTCTGCCACTCTCACTGTGCTGCCATGGTTACCAGAATGAAAGTATGTTATTTTAAACAAACACAGGACTTTTGGCTGTTTTTTTTCATAAACTACACTCAAGCCTTTGAATTCCAAATAAACATACTTTACATATGCTATCATGATTTAGCAGTATTTCACTATGTAAGTGGTAACTTCTAATGATCAGAAAAAATGTAAAGATAGATCAAGCAAACATATTCCTTGAACACATGAAACAATAGAAAAAAGATACTTGTGAAAAGAGAATATAGTAATTCCACAAATTCTTGAAAAAGGTACTTTCGACACACCACAAGGAAAACCTCTGAAATATTAAATATTTTTTACTTCATATGTATGAAATACAATAGAAAAAATAAAGATCTATGACAAAGTGTCCAATAGAAAAAAAATAATTTCCAACACAGAATGAGCATTTTTTATATATATATATGTGTGTATGTATATATCTGTATGTAGGGATAGATACAATTTTGGAAGAATTTGTAGCAGAAAGTTAGGAACTCGGTTTTCCCTAGGAAGGCATTCCGCCTAAATAGTAACTCCTTCTCAAAGGCAGTCTCAATGCTTTTGTCCTCCCACATCGCAAGAGAAGTTCTCAGCCTCTCTCTCTGGTATATGAGAGGAGAGAGATAGCCCTAACCAACATGGACAGAGGTCTTGAGAAGGCAGGGGAGAAATAGAGAGGATAAAAGGGGCCCTGAGGGGGTGGGAACTCGCCTTTTTGCCCCTGAAGGCCCAACGCACTGCATCATAAAAAATGTGATCCTTGCCTCTGAAATTATTCTTTTCTCTTTTAATCCTTCCACTGCCTTGGCATTTTTTGAAAAATAACTGTGCATATTTGCTTGACACTGTAGTAANGAGAAACAGAGAGGATAAAAGGGGCCCTGAGGGGGTGGGAACTCGCCTTTTTGCCCCTGAAGGCCCAACGCACTGCATCATAAAAAATGTGATCCTTGCCTCTGAAATTATTCTTTTCTCTTTTAATCCTTCCACTGCCTTGGCATTTTTTGAAAAATAACTGTGCATATTTGCTTGACACTGTAGTAAGAAAAATAAATCAAACTTACGGTAAAATAGTAAAAGAGATAAAATATTGGAAATAGACCTTAGGAAAATATTAACATAAGTGTTTTTATGCCCTTTCTTTCTTATTTGATCAACAAAAGAAAACCTATTTCATGTCTGAAAATTAAATTAACCAGACTCACATAGTATTAAGTTTCCATGCCTTAATATTCGAGGGTTTTCAATTGGTATTATCTTAAAATCCACTTCTGTATTCCATAAATCTAAATTTTCTGCTGCTGCTTCTTCAGACATTGTATAGAGAGAAATATCCTCAGCAGTCTTTTCCTTTTACTTATTTGCTGGTTTTGGCTGGGATAGAGTTAATTTTTCTTCAGAGCAGCTACTAACGGGCTATGTTTGGGATTTGTCTGAAAACTGCTAACAATACAGGGGGTTTGTTACTACTTACAAAGAGCAAAGGCCTTTTCTGCTTCCTACACCACAACATCAGTTAGGTGGAGGGGCACGAGAAGTGGTGAGGGAACACAGCCAGGACAGCTGACTTCAACTGACCCAAGGGATATCGCACACCATTTGTATGCTCAGCATACAAAGCTGGGGGAAGAAGAAGGAAGAGGGGACATTTGGAGTGATGACGTTTGTCTTCCCAAGTCACCATTTCGCATGATGGAGCCCTGCTTCCCTGGAGGTGACTGAACACCTGCCTGCCCCTGGGAAGCAGTGAATGAATTCTTTGTTTTGTTTCTGCTTGCATGCATGGCTTTACTTTTACTGTCTTTTTCTCAACCCATGAGTTTTCTCCCTTTCACTCATCCATTTCTTTCACCCATCCTCCTGAGTGGGGAGTGACTGAGTGGCCATGTGGGCCTGGATTGCCAGCTGGTGTCAACCACCAGTTTCTGTGGTAAGCTTTTGTGTATGGTGTGTGGCAAAGAAAAAAGGAAAAAGAATAAAACATTTGCTTGTCCTGCTTCAAGGAGGGGCATAGTCAGCTGAACACAAGAAGAAGAATCATGTGATTCCATCAATGCTTTTAGCATATCGGAACAAGGTGTTATCTCTATTAATAATTAAGGCTTCAAGCTTCCAATCTAAAATGGCAAGATATTATTAATGACACTCTCAAAATGGCATGGAAGAATCATTTAAAAACCCAAACAAACAACCTAACATTTTTAATATACATAGTTTTAATTCCTTTTATTTTGCCATCCTGACTCCTACAGTAAGTGTGTGTCCAAAAAAACATAGCTAGAATACTAACTTTCAAGGCCAGGAGCCTAGTGCACAGTAACTAAACTCTACACCTCATCTTCAAAATTTAGGAAGTCAATGAACAAAATTTCATTTCTACTGCATTAATCAGTGGGTAAGTTGAAAAGTGTTTGCTTCTCTCAAGTGATGGATTCACAGAAAAGAGAACAATCTGTATCTGTTTCCTTGTTGATGATCTATGCGAGAAAAATAACTAAACTGATCAATTACTCAATGCATGAAGAACAGAAGTTAAAGTTTTGCATGTAATGTTTACCTTGGCGTTGCATAGCTTTTGAGATTGGGATTTCACAACTCTAAAAGTAGCTAAGTACTTTTTTTTTTTTTTTAATTTAGGTACTAAATGAGATATCAAAACATTTGTACTTGATATTTTTAAATTCTTATAAGAAAGGAGAAATGCTTAAATTCTTTGTCAGTACAAGTACATACTGACAAGCCCAAATATTGCATTTTCTGAGGGTTTAAATTATGAATGTATACAATCAGTAAGATATGAAAGAGATATTTTTAGCACTAACTGTACACATGTTTCAACATCACCCATGACTTTACTGGGTTATGCTTCATGGGGATACAGTTTCAGTGTAGCACTGTTGAAGCCTAGGGGCATGAAGGCATCCCCACCAAACTAAATAGCTCTTGGTCAAGAAAATCTTGGATACACTGTATTGATAGTGAAGAACTAATTAAAGCGGTCAGCAGACACATGTATGAATGAACAAGTCCAAGGATTCAGATGTAATGTTGCCTTAAATTAAAGCCTCAGTTGCACTGCAGTTTCTGAAGTTTATATGGGCCCGAGAAAAACACTTTAAAAATCAACAATTTATTGTTAGTGTATATGAAATGTTAAATTTCTAATTTTAGCAGCAATTGAAAAAAAGTACTATGAATACTATGATTCGATGTCAACAAACAACAAATGACCAACAAACCAAACTAAGGCAGGAAAAGTCTCCATAATAATGCGGTTAAAAATTTTTATACACGTTTTCCAACGTCTACCCTTTCTCTTTTGTTTTTATGTTAGATTCATTCTTCCACTGCATATCATTATTACCACTTAGTTACAAAATATTAAAAAATAGTGTAATAGTATAACAATCAAATATCACACAGACCTACAAAGAAAAATGAAAGCGGAACAATGTATAGGAAAGTTACATTGTCAGTAGACCACTGTTGTTGCAGCTAAAAAAGTTAAAAGCAAGTCTCAGCAGGTCAAGAAAATCTCAGACTAAGCAAGTCTGAAAACTTTGTTCTTGTAGAGTTTGTATTGTAGAGTTTGCAC
This sequence comes from Oxyruncus cristatus, assembly GCA_013399855.1. Lineage (NCBI taxonomy): Eukaryota > Metazoa > Chordata > Aves > Passeriformes > Cotingidae > Oxyruncus > Oxyruncus cristatus. The sequence goes on from VXAY01006322.1 coordinate 46,866, forward strand.
TTGTAGAGTTTGCACAAAGTGAGCAATGGGATAAATGCTATAAATTCTAAATAATTTTGGTAACCATAAAAGAATGAATATAAATATGATAATTTTTTTTATTCTTTTCTTTTCCTGAATGTTTACTATTACGCAATTTACTATCATTATTACACGTATCTCCCATTCTCTACATTCAAGACTTTAATTCTCATCCTTTATGACAAAAGGTAAAGGAAGACATTTTTAGGGTTACAGTCATGTAGGGGTATATGACTAAAACCTCCATGGACAGAATAATAGAAAGAATAGTATGCAATATCTAATTTGGAAAGTCATTAAGGATGCTTTCAAAGGTTAGCCATTTTTCTTTGTCTGGTTGTTTACAGCATATCTACCCTTTGCAATGCTGTAGTTATCCAGAGCAATTCTAAAGGCATCTTATAAGGCACTGTGCATGGCACAAAAAATAAACCAATAATTCAAATACTGAAACCAGTCTGACTTTATTAGTAGGGTTCTGGGTCCAGAATAATTCAAGCAAGGATATTCAGCTCAAGCTTATTATGCTGGATAGTGACTAATTTGCCTCTGGTTTCAAAGGTAGCTGGATGTGTTTAGATTTCAGCTTTTATATATTTCTGAGCTTCCTCTGTGGGTAGGTGCTTTTTTTGAAGATGATCCAGAGTTTCTAAAATTTTTAAATCCACTGAGTAAAGTTATACGTATCAAAACTCCAGTCAATGCTCTGTAGTATAATATGATCTGATGACATTTTACCTCTCTCAGGGAAAGTGGATTTAGAACGGGTTTTTCACCTACCTAACCAAGAATAAATGGCAAGTGTGATGTCAGGAGAGTGTGCTGATGGATTAACTATCTTTTAATTGATATTTTAAGCTTTGTTTGCTTTTCTTCTTTCTGATTTTTTCTGCTATTTGCTGTTCTGAATTTATAAGTTAAATACAGACCTGAATAAACACTTGAATTAAAATACCAAGTATGTTAATAATACATTCCATATATCCAGTTTTATTCTAAATCAGCTAACTTTGCATGACATTTTTCTTCATCCTATGCTACAAATAAATTTAGCTGAAATAAAGCCTCCATGTATTTATGTTTTATTTCTTGGCAATTGGCAACATACATAGAAAGGGATAATTTGAATTTTGCTTGAATTTTATTTAAATTAGAACTAATTTTTAGAATGTTACTTTAATTATGTTAATATAATTAGAATAACACCTTAAAGGCAAAACATTATTTCCATTGTTAAGAACTCTGACTCCTATTTCAGAGCAGAAATTAGTATTAATTTTATAGTGTTAATAGTATATTATCATTTATCAGAAAGGTATTATTTGTTCTATGTTTTTTCAGATATTGAGCAGAAAAATACCTGATCTTCTCCTATTCTATGTCAATAACTTAGACAAAAGAGAAGGAGGAAACAAAGTCACTCTGTCCCATGTTAGCTATCATCTCAGTAAGGCACATAGTACCATAGTTTACATACTGGTAGCATCTTCTTAAGAAAGTAGAAGGTTGTAAAACCATGCCTCTGACTCTCAGCTTCAAATCAACAAAAAAATCCCAACATTAGATGGGAGAATATGCTGTCCCAGTTCTTCTTTCAAAGAGGAAAGAGGGCTTAAAAGTAGGTTATCAAAGACAAGCAGCAAATTAGTCTACTATCTCATCATTTGAGAATACTTTTTCTCTGCTGTTTTGACCTTACTGTTTTGGATTAAAAAGTATACAGCTGCTGTTTCTTGCAGGTTCACATCACTATCTTTAGTTGCAAGTACCACTGACCATGAAAAAGAAGAACACTGTGACCTTCACTCAATGTTCCTCAGTTTCAGAATTGTCTCCTATTTAATTCAGGACCTCCAGAACATGTCTTTCAGAAGAGCAATCTTAGTGAGTTAGTACACAGGTAGGAGAGATTTTATTACCCACACTGGTCTCATTTTATTTTGGTTTCTCTTCATTAATTGCAAATATACAACAGTAACAGTTCTGCTCCATAGAAATGCACTAACCTCCTACTGAGTACTATGATTCAATGTAATTTTGAAATTATAGCATTGTTACACGTTTGTCTGTAATAAAATGTGGTACTCAAAGGTGAAGGAGAAATATTATTGACTAACACCACATGCAGGATCGAAACGTAGAAAGAAAATGCAGGAGGTTGAAAAATACCAGAGATCTTTGTATTATCAGGCAGTGGTAGATTATTGACCCTATTCATCTACTGGCTGTCAAAAAAATCCCTACACAAACTGTTGTTCCATGATAAGACAAGGTGAAGTTATTTTCATCGAGGAATAATCCTCTTTTGACACCACACACACTTTAAAGAGATTAGAAGAGAAAAGGAAGACACTGGTCTCTTGTCTGTGGTGAACAGTGATAGAACCCTTGGGAAAGGCCTGAAGTTACGTCGGGAGAGGTTTAGGTTGGATATTAGGAAAAGGTTCTTCACTAGAGGGTTGTTGGTGCTGGAACAGGCTCCCCAGGGAAGTGGTCACAGTACCAAGCCTGAAAGAATTCAAGAGGAATTTGGACACTACTCTCAGGCTAAAATTTTACAGGAATAAAATAAGGTACATTACCCAGAGGAGAAAAAATCCCATTAAAACTCGCTGTCTCTTTTATTCGATATTTAGCAACTTTAAAACAAATGAAATGTAACATTCTTGTCAAAGCAAGTAGTTTTCAATTTGTCAAACAGCTAGAGAAACCTCTAAATAAACCTAGTGAGGAAAAGAAGAGAAGAAAAAGTAATTTACCATTGCTGGACAAATGATACTTTGCAGCTATACAAGCTTTTAGTACATTAGATGAAGAATTATACATTGTTTCTTCATGACTTTTTGATAATTGTGTTCAATTACTCTTCATTCATTCATCAAATAGAACACATTAAAAATATTAGAAGACTCTACTGGAATGTACAACTATCATTCTTTCAAACTCGTAATCTGCTGTTTTAAACCCTAAGTTTTTTTATGCAGCACACTCTTTTTCATCTACTTTTCTTATATATCCCAAAGAGGATTTTCCTTAACTTCTCACACTTTGAATTCCCCAGTGTTTTTTAAACATGGGTTTCCCAAGGGATGTGCAAAGCTTCTCAAAAGAAAAGAAGTAAACTAAAAACCAAAAGAAGCAACTCTACATAAATATCTTTGTGCATACAATAAAGCAAAAGTGTAGAAGGCATAAATATTAAGAAGTTGAGCTAGATGTTATTACAGGTTCATTTCATAGAATCATGGAATCATTACAGTTGGAAAAGACCTCCAGGATCACTGAGTCTAACCTTTGATCAAACACCAATATGTCAACTAAACTGCAGCAGTAAGTGCCACATCCAATCGTTTCTTGAACTCAGGGATGGCAACTCCACCACCTCACTGGGCAGCCCATTCCAAAGTTTAACAACCCTTTCTGTGAAGAAATTCCTTTTGATCTCCAACCTGAACCTTCCCTGGTGCAGCTGGAGCCTAAGTCTTCATGTCCTATTGCTAGTTGCCTGGGAGATGAGGCCAACCCTCTCTTTTCAGGTAGTTGTAGAGAGTGATAAGGTCTTTCCTTTACCCTTTCTCCAGGGTAAACAACTCCAGCTCCCTCAACCATTCCTCATGTGACTTTGTCTCTAGACCCTTCACCAGCTCTGTTGCCCTTCTCTGGACACGATCAAGAACCTCCATATCCTTCTTGAAGTGAGGGACACAAAAATAAACACAGGACTTGAGGTAAGGTTTCACCAGTGCCAAGAACAGAGGGACAATCCTTTCCCTGGTCCTGCTGGCCACACTATTTTTGATACAGGCCAGGATGCCATTGGCCTTCTTGGCCACCTGGGCACACTGCTGGCTCATGTTCAGCTGCTGTCAACCAGCACCCCCAGGTCCTTTTCCACCAGGCAGCTTTCCAGACGTTCTTTCCAAGGCTGTAGCGCCGCATGGGGTTGTTGTGACCCAAGTGCAGGACTCGGCACTTTGCCTGATTAATTGGCCTCGGTCCATCAATCCAGTCTGTCATTTCTATAAAAACTCCATAATTCCATNTTGGCATCAGCTCATTGATCCAGCTTGTCCAGATCCCTCAATCAGCACTGACACCCTACTTGGTGTCATCTGCAACCTAACTGATGATGCACTTGATCCTCTCATTCAGGTCATCAATACAGATATTAAACAGGACTGGTCTTAATACTGAGCAGAAATGAAGAAATTATAGACATAATTTTTAATTCTACTTTTCAACCTTCTTTTCTGAAAGACTAGAGTTGTTTAGGACTGATGCACAAGACTATGACAAAATTAAACTGTATGATCCATATTGGCTTGAACAGAGTTCAGAGACAAGATTACAGGAATAGATGAAACATGGCTTCTGATACATCATTATTAAATGACCATTACATCATTATTAAACACATCATTATTAAATGACCATTATTAAATGACCAAAGCAGTGAGGTTAGTCAGTGTGAAACAAGATAACATCTCATAATATTTAACCATAGTCATGCAGTTCTGGCACAGGTAGACCAGGATGTCTACTCAACCTCAGAGTGAACACCACAAAATTAAGACTGATACTTCAAAGACAGTAGATCACTTTCCCAGCTGTAGTAAGATGAATAACTATCATTCAAACTAGTACACTTCATATACTTAATCTTACAGAGAAACCTTTTCCCTACCCACCTTAGATGATGCTGGAAAGAAAGAGAATATGAGAAACTACTGTGGAAAAGAAATCTCTGCTATGGTATAATGAGGAATTGTTCCACATCCACTACAGAGACACAAAAATGAAGCATGAACATGGTTCTCAAAGTCATCATACACAGAACAGGGGAGAGAGATGCAAAATAAATTCTTGTCTGAGCTTGATAACAGAAACAGGTANACCTTCCCTGGTGCAGCTGGAGCCTAAGTCTTCATGTCCTATTGCTAGTTGCCTGGGAGATGAGGCCAACCCTCTCTTTTCAGGTAGTTGTAGAGAGTGATAAGGTCTTTCCTTTACCCTTTCTCCAGGGTAAACAACTCCAGCTCCCTCAACCATTCCTCATGTGACTTTGTCTCTAGACCCTTCACCAGCTCTGTTGCCCTTCTTTGGACACGATCAAGAACCTCCATATCCTTCTTGAAGTGAGGGACACAAAAATAAACACAGGACTTGAGGTAAGGTTTCACCAGTGCCAAGAACAGAGGGACAATCCTTTCCCTGGTCCTGCTGGCCACACTATTTTTGATACAGGCCAGGATGCCATTGGCCTTCTTGGCCACCTGGGCACACTGCTGGCTCATGTTCAGCTGCTGTCAACCAGCACCCCCAGGTCCTTTTCCACCAGGCAGCTTTCCAGCCACTCTTCTCCCAGCCTGTAGCACTGCCTGGGGTTGTTGTGACCCAAGGGCAGGACCCGGAACTTGGCCTTGTTGAACCTCATACAATTGGCCTCAGCTCATTGATCCAGCTTGTCCAGATCCCTCAATCAACACTGACACCCTACTTGGTGTCATCTGCAACCTAACTGATGATGCACTTGATCCTCTCATTCAGGTCATCAATACAGATATTAAACAGGACTGGTCTTAATACTGAGCAGAAATGAAGAAATTATAGACATAATTTTTAATTCTACTTTTCAACCTTCTTTTCTGAAAGACTAGAGTTGTTTAGGACTGATGCACAAGACTATGACAAANAATCAACACTGACACCCTACTTGGTGTCATCTGTAACCTAACTGATGATGCACTTGATCCTCTCATTCAGGTCATCAATACAGATATTAAACAGGACTGGTCTTAATACTGAGCAGAAATGAAGAAATTATAGACATAATTTTTAATTCTACTTTTCAACCTTCTTTTCTGAAAGACTAGAGTTGTTTAGGACTGATGCACAAGACTATGACAAAATTAAACTGTATGATCCATATTGGCTTGAACAGAGTTCAGAGACAAGATTACAGGAATAGATGAAACATGGCTTCTGATACATCATTATTAAATGACCATTACATCATTATTAAACACATCATTATTAAATGACCATTATTAAATGACCAAAGCAGTGAGGTTAGTCAGTGTGAAACAAGATAACATCTCATAATATTTAACCATAGTCATGCAGTTCTGGCACAGGTAGACCAGGATGTCTACTCAACCTCAGAGTGAACACCACAAAATTAAGACTGATACTTCAAAGACAGTAGATCACTTTCCCAGCTGTAGTAAGATGAATAACTATCATTCAAACTAGTACACTTCATATACTTAATCTTACAGAGAAACCTTTTCCCTACCCACCTTAGATGATGCTGGAAAGAAAGAGAATATGAGAAACTACTGTGGAAAAGAAATCTCTGCTATGGTATAATGAGGAATTGTTCCACATCCACTACAGAGACACAAAAATGAAGCATGAACATGGTTCTCAAAGTCATCATACACAGAACAGGGGAGAGAGATGCAAAATAAATTCTTGTCTGAGCTTGATAACAGAAACAGGTAGAGGAAAGCAAACAAACCAAACCTAGCAAATATTGTTTCACAAAAGGAATTAAATGCTGCAGAGAAAAACAAAAACCAAAAACCAAACCAAACTAAACAAAACCCCCACATATCATAATAATAGTTTTTAAATCATTTTCCTGAGAAGTTTTGTGTGAGATAAAACCAAGGGAAAAATAATTATAAGCTGCCAAAAAGGTAAATAAATCCAAACTTCAGCAGAAAAACCTACCCCTTCTTCAAAATAGTTTGTTTGAAGTAATCCATGTGATGAAATTAAATGTGGCATATTCTTGCAACTCTATTAGAGTGCTTTTACAAGGTTATAGTCAGGAAGAAATAGAAAGCAACTCATAATTAACATCTGGATCCATTTCATTTTATGCTTGTTCAGAGAGTGTAGAAAAAAATGTTTCAGCTATCTCTGTGAAGAAATGTGTTCTTATCACACATGCAAGATTTAAAACCAGTTTCTATTTCTCAGGCATTGAAATAGGTTTATGGTGTATGTCGTTGTTTGTTACAGAGCTTAATCTTCACCCTGACAGGCAGTGCTATGACCTGGAGGTCACACCAGATTTGGTTACAGGAGTTTTATAATGAGTCATCTTTGATCAGCACAAAGAGTTAGCTTGTGTTTTTCCCACCAATATTTGTTACTTCATTTCAGCTAACAGAACAAGGCAACAGGGTTATCCCAAGAGGATGCTGAAAAATGCATGGCATAACCATTGTAAATTTATGTATTTATTTTGTGGTGTTCCCCGTGTGAGTCATTTAACAGCATAAAGAGTTCTGACAAAAGAAAATTTAAGTCACATACTGTGAAGAAAATTTTCAGTAAACCAAACCAGACCAAAATTGTTAAGGTCAACTTTTGATGTAGTAAACTAAGCTAAGAAAGAGTTGAGTAGACTTGTTTGGCATTCACAATATGTAGCAAAAGGTAGTATTGTTCACTTCTTGTATAGGGAGACTACTTATATGGGGGAGGGGAGGGAAATTAGTTTCTTCCTCTGACTTCATCGTTATGTTACATCATTATGTGACTGATGTAAAAAGTAGGCTAGTAACAATTTTGAAATGAGTTTTTTTTTCAAAAAACTTTAAAATTCCTTACCACTAGGTCAGAAAATTATAGCTGAATGGCCTGCTGGTTAGGGCACTGCCCCGGGAGGAAGGGCACTAAAAGCTTTTGTGCAGCTCCAATATGTTGTTAAATACATATCTTTATCACAACTGAACAATTTATGCAAGAAAATTGAACATATTAGTCCATAATACCCTATATTCCATGGGACGGTACAATGAAAAACAAAAAAATTCAGTTTGATGAAAAGTAATAGTCAACCTGTAGTACATAGACATCACTATGAACATTTGGGCTCTACAGCTCAAAGACACACATCACAGAGGCTTTAGCAATTCTTATGGCTCACAATGTTATTATCATGCAAACCAATATTTTTACCTAAAGAACATTAATAGGAGAGATTTGAAGTCATCTTTGCTCTTTTAAATTCTGTGAAAAGATTCTAATATTAAGCATCTTTAACTCCCTCCTTCATAACATTTTTTCCTCCTTATATACTCCTTTTGTACTCCTTATATGTCTTTTACTCCTTATATATTTATACTTCTTATATATTTAAAACAAGGATCCATTATACAACACTCACAAAATACTATTTCCTTTAGTTTTCCCTGTTGAATATAACTTTGGGGTAGAAATTGGTGTTGTACATATAATATGATAAATTTTGCCATCCTTTTCCTGTTATAAGAAAAGGGCTAACAGAGACCTTAGTAAGGAACTGTTAAAAAAAAAAAAAAAATAAAAAAAAGAAAAAAAGAAAAGAACATGTGAACTACAACATCAGCTTTTACTCTGCCAACTAATAGTTTTCTTCTCTTTTGCCATCTTTCTCTATATTGTGAAGAATGCAAACTTATGTATTTAAGAAAAGACTTATTGCTGGTAGACTATTTTAAATTATCATTTCTACCTGTTTAGGGTGTTTTGCGTGTGTATGGGGCTTTTTTTCTCTGTCACAAACATGCTGTGAATCTTTGATGCAATCTCCACTGTACGAAGGACTGAGCCCGCTCTTCTCTGCTTCATAACACCAAGTGTGTAACAGTGAGCAGCAAGGGGCACATATTTTGTACTGCTATTGCATATATACTGTTTCATGAGGTTTCAAAAGCCCTGTTTCTTTCGGATACAAAGTTTTTGCTTTTCCCCAGCTAAGCACTTACAGGTAATGGTGTGCAGCCCTTTGTCTGTGGGGAATTCTAAAAAGTTATATATCCATTCAAGCCATTATGGTTAAGCTTTTATGAGGGTTTTTTTTTCCAGTTCAAATTCTGTGAAATGAAATCTGACAAGCCTTTTTTTCCCCTTTTTTATAAAGGCCACAAGTTAAAACCCTTCAATAATTAACTTCTAAACTCTATCTCTAAACAATACATTTTATTTAAAATTATTAGAAAAATATTGTTTAAAGTCTAGCTGATTACAACTAACAGATAGAGCTACTCAACATTGTCCAGACTAAGCCCCTCTCATAAATGAACTTACACTTTAGACTGAATTTTGGATAAGTTTATTTCAAAGTTAAAGCCTTAGAAAAACTGATTTAATCAGTCACTATTTTAGAAAAATGAGTGGAAAATAATATTTCCAATGTTAAAAACCACTTTTTCTCAGATATTTATTATAACTGTTTTTGCTCTTTGTGTTATGCAGATTGACCCTAGAACCAGAAAAGGAATTGACATTTAGTTCTCATGTAAAAGATATGTTGGGCTTTATCTTTCTATGTCCGTAAAAAAGCATTCATATTATTCCATGTGTTAAATCTATGCATATGACCATTTTTACAGCTTTTAAATATTAAGAACTATAATTACCTTTAAGTACTCTTTGTATTACCAGTTATGGAGACTTGATGACATCCTGCCAGCATTAAGGTTAATTCTGCTATTCCCCTAGTTCAGGGGAACACATTACCCACAGCAGCGTTGTTTGCAAGGGCCAGTAGAACACAGCTGGGGCTCAGGAGGCATCCATGAATTCCAGCTGAGCCTCTATCAATTAAGGAGCTTTCAGCAAGCGTGAATGTGCCAATAGCCTCTATTGTGCAGACAAAAGAAATATAAAACTTTTATCTGATTGTTGAGGGAGAGTAAGATAATGTGTAGCTCTTAAACAAAGAGTTTAAATTTCATAATAATACGCAACTACCTCAACAAACCTTTCATTCTGTCTATACAAGAAATGAAAAATGAAAGAAAAAATGTACATAGTAACTATCCTCCCCTAAAACACAGATTACCTATACTATTACCCAGGAATGCTGATGGACATGGAGAAAATAATACCAATACAAAAAATTAGGACTAGGCTTGGATTTTTAGCCAAACCATTATTTTAATGTAATGGAAATATACGTTAGTGAGAAATGAGTATTAAGTTATTTTTAAAGTATAAGGCATTAACAATAACATGACACTCATTGAGATGTTGTGAGAGAAAACCACTATGTTTTTCCAATATACCTATTATTATCATGCTGTTAATATTAGAAGATGTCAAGAGGACTAATACCTTTACTGCTAGACCAGAATAGTCATATCAGAAATATTCGAAGCCATAGAAATACAAGTGGACCAGTAGGACTGGTGTACTTGTATTTAACGTATGCAATCTTTAATATGGAATGCAAAGTAGCTGCTACAGTACTGGAGAATTCCAAAATCAAAATTCAATTCCAGCTAACAGGACAGATTTGTTTCCTCTCTTTTTGCCAAGCATTTTTCCTTACAAGCTTTAGTTACCTGGTGTGCTGCTCTGGCAGTCACACTCCTACCCACCAGACTTTCACTGCAGGGACCAAAGCCCTTCTGAGCGGGCGGCTCCGGTGAGTCGACAGGTCCACACTGAATTCCCTGCACACCCCACACTCACACAGTCAGGCCAGATTTCCTTACTGGTTTGACCCCAGGTTTCTCACAGCAGAGTCTAAGACATCTGGATGCCCAAGATAATTTAATCATAGTGCAACAACAGAATAACAGCTCGAGCTGGTGCCTCCGAGGAGGGACTCTGAACAGAGGAAGCCCTGGGCTTTTATACCCTCACATTCTAAGCGCTGGGGTTTCCCAGCAGAGTCCCCAGCTCCTGCTGTGTCTCCGAGTGTCCTCCCTGTCTGGGCCACAGCTGCCCGGGCCTTTTGTTTTGCAAAGGGTTGGCAGGTCACAGCCTCCTGCCTCGGGTTCTGCCCCCCAGAGTTCACCCTGCAGCTGCTCACCCAGCTACCTGCACTGAACGTATTTCTCAACGTTTCTCCTTTATACTCTGTTATTTTCAGCTAAATATATTGTTCAGAAAGCTTATCAGTGCTTCTCCCATCCAGAGTCAGCAGGAGGCAGCAAAAACTCGAAAAGAGAATAGAATTGCAGGGCTGGAGGCAGCTTTTGCCAACAAAATGAGCGTCAAGTGCCTACCAAAGAGTTTGCACTAATGAAACGAAGCTATGAGCAGCAAAGAAGGTAACTTATTCTATCATGTTCTCTCACACCAACACTTATTGAAACAACCTAAATGACTCTTTATTAGTGAGAATGATGGCTTTTTAGATCTTGTAGAAATTTGTTTGTATAGATGTGTGTGAAAGTTATATACATATGAAAGCTTTTACATTTACATGTAAAAGGGGAAATAATGCAAACTCTAGACTTCTGACTGCATTCAACTATGCTGTGCTGATAGAATTAGTTCACAGTTTTTTACTTTCGTTAAATTCTAATTCAAACTATCCAAGAAAATAAAGCAGTTTTTGTTTTAATCCTTATGTTTTGTATATGTGCCTCTCAAAAAGTGAATTTTGTGTTCCTATGCCTTTAATTGATAAGTGTCTGCGACCCCCTGAATATTTCACTTATCCTGACTATTTCAGCAGTTCATCAGTGAGGTAGTATAATTCTTCTCTGAAGCAGTAATTTAATCTAATAACTCCAGGTCACAAAGTCTGCCTCGGACCTTAAACTCTAAAGCAGTTTCAATAACCACCACTTTATAATAATACACAGGCAGGAAGTAATTTCAGGGACGGGGTTTTAGGGCATGGCAAAATAGGAACAAAGAACAGGTAAGTATTATAGTCAGGGCTGATGTTTTCAATTGTTTTAAAGTTGCTCAGCAATGTCTTCTTTAAAAATTCTTCTTGGACTTGTACGTATCGTTGTCAAACAGAGGCTGTTGGGGCTTAAATTTTCTTTTTCAGGCATGTGCCTTGGATTTATTTATTCTTGTTTAACTACTATTACACTGAAATTATTGGGGTTTTGTCTCATTCACTTTTGAGAGAGCCACAACAAAAATCCAGTCCTCTAAATTAAAAAAAAAAAAAAAAAAAAGGTCTTTTTCATGGGAATGTATTAGCACCACCTTCAAAACTTATTTGTTGCAAAAGTGACCTTTGTGTCAAGGATGTGCATTTTGCCCTTCCATCATCAACTAAAAATGGCCAAATGAGAGGCCTTTGAGAAGCAATAACTCAAGCTAATTGAAAGAAACACACTTTAGTGAGTGCATCCCAAATACATGTCACATTTAACAAAACCTAAGACTTTGAACTGTGTCATCTCTTTAGTACTCTCCACTTCCAGCAACCAATGAATATCCAGTTTCAGGTGTTGAACTGAGAACTAGTCTTTCCTGCACAACTATTTACTCTTCTTTACCAGATCTTCCTCAGAGGAGAACCCAGTTGCCCGATTCAAATACAGAGGCAACAAGAGCTGGGTTTAAAGGTAACAGTCGCAAAGTTTGAAAGTAACGATAGAGTTTGGCAAGAGAGGAAAAAAAGTAGATGAAAAAAAGATACTGAGACAGCTAGGGAGAAGAGTGGTAAACAAGCACTCAGAGAAGTTGATTGTCATAAATGATTGCTGGGGAGAAAAATAAGGTAAGGGAAAAAGACTAGCAGATGGGAGGAATAAAGGAATAAGGAGACAGGGAAACAAGCTCTCTAGGCAGAGTGTAGAACTGAGAAATTATTGTAAACACTTAAAGGTGGGTAAATATGACATGACAACAAGGCTCTAGAATTGAAGGAACAAAGAGACTTGGAAGAGACTAATTTGGTAAAGAAATTTGGTTAGGCTTAGTGAAAAGTTTCTACACTGTGGTGGGTTGACCCCTGCCATCGATTAGGCACCCAGCAGAACCTCAAACATTTCATCCCCTCCCCAGGAGGATAAGGGAGAGTATTGACCGAGAAAAAATTAGTAAAAAAACTTCTGGGCTGAGAAAAAAGCAGTTTAACAGGTTAAAGGAATAAAAAGAGAAAAAAAGAGAAACTCGGGTGATGCAAAGGCATCACTTAGTACCTCCCAAGTACCTCCCATCACTCACTATCTCTCCTCCAGCAGAACTCCTAGAAATGGCTATTTGGAAAGACTACACATAGTTTTTATTGCCAAACCTGATGTCACTTGGCGTTGGTTCAGTCTGGGTCAGCTCTACCCCCTTTCACACTCCTGCCCAACCCCAGCCTATTCACTGTGGGAGAAGGAATAAGAAAAAGAAAATGCCTGAACATTGCAAAAGGGCTGTTCAACAACAGTCACAACTCTGGTATGTTATCAACACTGTTTTGGTCCCAAGTATGAAACACAGCATCATATGGGCTCCTCTGAACAAAACTAAGATGCAATACATACAATAAAACAAGGCAGAATGGCAAAATAAGAACAGAAACACTAAAAAACAGAAAAAAAAATTATAGCAAACCTGACTGAAATTCAGGGCATGTTCTGTGTTTTTTATAATAACAGTGATGTGGAATACAAGCTCTGCCTCTCCAAAAAGTCTCATCTTCTATCATAAGAAAGCCCATCTCACACATTAGTATGTCTGCTCAGGATTAGACCAGAAGCGACTATCACTAATTGTACTTTAAGTGCTTTTGAACTTTCATACCCTACAATATAGAATCAATTTTTAATATATTCCATAGATACAACAGAGTAATATTCAAGCAGTTTGTGTTTCTTCATACTATATTTTTTATCTCAACATAAATGCTTTTCATTTTAGCCTCTGTTGATCCACTTGCAGACTACTGAAAACCAGGTCTGGTAGAATTGAGAAAGGAATGTGACTTCTCAGTATGAATTGGATTTCCCTTGTGACTTCAAAAATGTGAAGGAAAAGCTGATATGGCAATAAAAAGTAGCTTCTTGAATAAAATATACGCCACATGAAATGTCGGCTTAGAGAAACCATACTGTTTTGCTCCTGTTAATTTGATAATTCACTGACTTTATAGCTCCTCTAGCAGAGATATTGAGCATCTGAGCTGAGTTCAAAAGCATTAAGCTAGGGAAGATATGCATACTTTTTTGACATATCTCTCTTGCTTATGCAGGAAAAATTCTTTCATCTTAGAAGCCTGAAGCAGAAAATATTGTGATAGTGGGGTTACAGAAATCAAACAAATGCTTGTATTAGGGTAACAGTGTGGACTTTGAGATATAATTATTTCTTGATAGATTAAAACTTTTCAGAATTAAACATTTTTGATTGCCATCATGTGTACTAAAACTTACATTATTTTGATATATGCCACATTGATATTGTCATTCTTACCTGAGTTCAGGTGTCTTGTATTATATAAGCATAAATATGAGCCAGAGCACCACACTTACAGTCCTTTCTTTTTCAAGTATGCTGAGACAAAACAGCAAATTTATTCAGGTATTTTGGAATTTTTCTGGATTTTTATTTCTATTTATATTTTTAAAAATAGGTAGTTTGGTAATTTTTTTTTTCTCTAAAACCAACTTGTTCTATCAGATTAAGTGATGGGACACATCAGGTTAAATAATCCCTTCTCCCTAGCAACTAGTCCTTTCTTTCCAGAAGTAAGTCAATGTATTTATTTGCATTTTAACTCCTATTTGTTTTGTTTGTTCCAATTCCAAAAATATTTCAGGCTCTTAAATGCTCATTACTGAGGAAACTGATACGTAGTTCAAGTGTTGTAAAAATTTTTACTTTCCTTTTCCCAGTGTTGTGGGTTTACCAGCCCCCCCTCCGGCGTTGAAAAATAGTTAATTCCAGGTAGATTTCCGGAGCAAAGCCAATCACAAGTTTTAGTAATGCCTTTGCGAATGACATATTTAAGAAAATGGAAAAGAAGCCTGTGGTTCAGAAGAAATTCCAGCCCTGAGGAGNAAGAAATTCCAGCCCGGAGGAGAGCAGAGGAGAACAAGAGACAGCAATGGAGCCTCCAAGGTCAGTGTAGCAGGAGGGAGGAGGAGAGGCTCGGGGAGGGGGGGGCCCTCTGCCCCTCCAGCAGGGAAAAAGACTTTAAAACCCTGCTACCTGTGGAAGATTATTTGGAGTGAGGAGACCCTTCTGCAGCTCATGAAAGAGCCTGTGCCAGAGCAGAGGAGTGCACAGACGAGGCTGTAACTTTGTGGGAGGCCTAAAATGAAACAGTGTCTTACTGGAGACCTGTGGCCCTTAGAGAGAGAAACCTACACTGTAGCAAGTGTCCCAGGTAGGACTTGTGATCCCAGTGAGGGATTTATGCTGGTGTAATTCATTTCTGACCCTAAAGGACAGCAGAGTATGGAAGAACTGTTGTCCGAGGGTAGACTCACACTGGAGAAGCTCATCCAAGGCTGTCTCCCGTGAGAAGGGACCCCACAAAAAAAACAGAGGATGGACTGGATGCCATTATCCCCTGTAACAGTGGTGAAGCAAGACAATGGTGCAGCAAGTCATCCCCTTGCAGTCCATGGAGGACCTCACATGGCCTGAGTACCCCCCAGCCTCCGGTCCTGGCCCAGCAGGGAGGAGAAGGACCGGTCCTGAGGTCGATGTGCAGGAGAGAGAGATTTCCAGCTATGGCTGATTTGAGCTGTCACCCTAGAGATAATAGAAGAAAACTTTCAAGTGCTGCAAATTTGATTTAGAGGAACTGTAAACACTGAAAGTAAAGAAAAGACTTTTCTCCTCCTGGACTGATACAGGGGGGAGGGATAATTTTGTAAATACATAAAATGTTCTTCATAAGAAAACCTAGTTAGAATTGTTGTATTATTCTTTAGTTTTTATGCTGCTAGTAATAAATTTAATATTATTCCCCCACCTCAAATCTCTTTTGTCTGTATAAAACTTCTCTCATCTCATAGCAATTGTGTAAAAGTTTGAAAAAAAAAATTGGTCCAGAATAAACCCACAACACCCAGGTGAAGAAGGACTAGTGGACACAAACTGCTCTGAAGCTGATAAATTAGGTGTCAGCTAACAAAACTTCCCTGTTCCAAACATATTTGATACTGACACTTTGCTGCTCTCCTCAGAAGAACTGCGGGAATAGATACATTCCAGAGTGACAGGCTAACAACTGACAGGGAGATGCTATGCTAATACAGTTGAAATTATTTTCCAAACTGTTTTGTAATGCACAGAACAAATTCTGAAAAATAAAAATAGTCAAAGACCTTCTATCAGACTCAAGATATTCTCCCACAATGAGGATTTAGAAACTAGGATCTCAATATATACACAAGGGCAATATTAGTCCCTGTAGAAAGTGGAAATCTCCTTGCGGGAGGTGGGAAGTCTCTGACTCTTTAAAAAGACTTAACAAGGAGAGTATCAACATTCTGCAGCATACCTTCACTGCATGACCAGTGTCATACTTCTTTCTTTAGTTAAAATTATTTTCATATTTTTTATGTTCTAGTAATTTGAATTCACCCACCCACAAGTTCTGAATGTCTTCATAATTTACATACATTATTTGAATCTACCAAGACTTCATTTTGCCAACCTATTTACTGCCCACGTCTATATTTTTAACAGAGCTGTGCATAGTAGTTAAGTCAAGGAAGCTATATAAAAGTATTAAAGTTTATATTTAAATTTTGTATGAATAGTTAATTTATACAGAATTATAATTGCTAAAAGCAGGTTGCTTACTTTTGAGTCTTTGACTTCGAAAATAACAGAATTGAATGCCAATTTAGCCTACAGTATGAACATTCACTTTGAATAATCAGCAATGTTCTATAATTGTATATGAAAATTATTTAATGGCAGTTTCAGCTTCCTAGCTGGATAACAATTCATTTTAACCGTCCATAATTCAATCAGATTACATCTTGTTTTACATATTTTAATAGATGCTTCCTTCTGGTTATTTTACAAATTATATATGCAAATGATGTATTAAATAATTGATGAAGCACCTTGTTTTCCTTGTAGCTACAAGTGATGCTTTTCTTCACAAATATATTTAGGCAGTAGTTCTTCTCACAGCAAGATTTTTGCATAGCATTTTAAAAGATATTTAAACTCCTGCCGTGATGAGGGCTAATCTAGAAACACCAAGTATAATTTAGTAACCTGATTTATGAAGCAATTTATAAAATATAGTGAAAAAGCATTGCAGAAGAATTTCATTGCATAGGGATACTCGGGATACTCGGGATACTTATCTTCTCTGAAGATCCAAAACTCTTTAACTCTTGGGCAACTCTGTATTATTACATTCTATGATAGTATATCAGCCTAATTAGCCCTCCTGTTTTATTAATGCTTTATAGAACTGTTAGAGGTTAATGCAGCAGGTTTTTTTTTCTACCACCCAATTTCATTCTCTAATACTCAGTAAAAGGGGGAAATAGAGTCATTAATCACTTACTAGACATATGGTAAATGGTATAATGGAATATTATGTGTTACGCATTATTTACAATTGTGTATATCTCTATATAGATATATACATGTATAGTTAGTCACATAGACTTACATAAAAGAATACTTTTAATATTAAATATTCCAGGATCCATCCCTTAACCTGTTGTATAAAAGTGCCAATATTTGAAATATTACTTCCCTCTTTTTATTTTTAACTGAACGTTTAATATACGCTCAGTATTTCTGTAAAAAGACTTCCTGAAATAAAAGTGGAAACATGCTAGGCCCAAAAAATCTTAGCTATTTAAGCCTTGTGTTTCCTTACCTTGTAATTATTACATTACTAAGTTTTAAACAATCTTTCTCTCATCTGCAGATATGCACAATATAAATGCAAACTTGAAAAATGCTTTCCTTTTCAAGCTGTTAAATTTGAATGAATGAATGAAAAGTGAAAAATAGCTATCATGATTGAAAAGGCCAGAGAGTTCATGATCCTGTGAAGGCACTTACAAAGTTTCTGATTGGGCACCAACAAATAAGAATCATTTCAGTGCCTGTAAATTAATGTGACAGAATACAACACACAAGCACAGAGTAACTTCCTCTGAGAACACTGAGATCTTCAGAAAGGACTATAGAAGTTAATGGGAAAGAGGTGTCTCCACACCGATCTTAGCACACAGCATTCTTCCTTTTAAGAGTCTCAATCTTAAGGGTAAGTATTTCAACGGTCTCAATTTTCCTTAGGAGATAAGGGATATATCCACCAATGAACAAAGAAAACGCTGAATAGATGATCACGGAAGGTCAGAAAAGAGCTGCAGATGAATCCTGTCACTTTTCACCCTCGTGTTGCAATGCTTCATGAGGAGCCCAGGAAACAGCGGTCTTTAAAAGGCAGTGGTATTTGTAAAAGTATTTGTAAAAGGAAAGCCTAAGTTCTGCAATTGAGATTTTCTCTTTTTAAAGGGCACAAAGTAGATAACACTATAAAATGCAATGATAGTGTGTTTCCCTTAAAAAAATTAGTAAAGGATGTGTCTTGATATGCTGTTGTCCTTCTCTTGTCCCTTTTTTTTTTTTTTTTTTTCTGGAGCCTATGGCAAACTGATCACCTGAGTATCAGAAAAGGTCAAGCAACATGCCAAAGTCTTGTTCAAAACACTTGCAGACAGTACTGTGTGGTCCAGAATAAAAGCCTGAAAGGTGCCAACATTTCCTCATTTGCTTTATTTGCCTTAGCTAACAGTGAGACCAATTAAAGAGAGACATTAATGTTACATATATTTCTGCAGTACTTTTAAATTTGTGCTTCTTGAAGAGGCACGGGCCTGTGGCATTTCTGTAGAATAAGTCTACTTTCCAAAAGATTTTTTTTTTATTTCAAAGCTCACTCTATCTTAGTGTTCACACTTTGGTACCATCCTTTTTTTCTTTAATATAGTTTCACATATTATTTTAAATAATTGCAGTGAAAAGTAAACTGCAGATTGAGAGCACACAGTAGCTAAACCTAGGATCATTTGATTCACAACTGCCTATAATGGCTTGAGTGATTTGTTTTGCATCATGTTTATTGGTGATCAATCCCATAAAGAATGTAAAGTTTCTTAAACTAATGAAACTAAAACATGAGAAGCTATATTTGATTAGTGTAAACTAATGTAGATTAGAGTATAAGGTTATAAAGTGAGATAGATTTGATGTACAGTTAGCGGGTTTTTTGTGGGTTTTTTTTTTT
>VXAY01006322.1:65910-107561 GCA_013399855.1 Oxyruncus cristatus
GTGGTGGTTTTTTTTTTGTTTTTTTTTTTTTTTTTTAAATTTGAGACTGAAAACTCTCAGAACAATAAATATTTAACAGTATCTTTTGATCATGATTTGATCCTGACACAGCATGTGATAGCCTGTGAATATTCAAATTCAATTAAAAATTGGGTTTTACAGGTGAAGATTCAATAAAATAAAAGCACACACTAAAAAAGAAGGAATTTTTGGTAGAATGTTTTCCATTACATGAGCATTGAAAAAAAATAATAATATGGAAGTATTACATAGGTTTTCATTAATCTTAAAATAATTTGGAAGAAGATGCTAAAAAATAGTTAAATAATAAATTATTTTTAGGAACCAGTGAATAACATAATTGAAATATTAAACATAATAATCAGAAATGTATATTTACATATCAAGCTATAAATTTCATAACAAAAACGTAGTAATCAGCAATAGTTTTTCCTTGAGATGACCTTCACCAGCTGCCATATCAGTTTAAGTTCATTGCACATTGGTTTGCAACTGATTTCTCAAAATGTAAAAAGATTTTAAAGAAATTGGTTTTTACTAAGGTATAAGTACAAATCAATCAAAAAATTGTGCTATTAAATGCAACTATTTAGTCCAATATTGTTCTTCTTAGGGAAAATGTCAAGAAGATGAAATTGCCAGTTTATTTGAGGTGTGAGCAATGTATTTGTAAGCAGTAAACTTCAGTCCTAAAATTTTTAACTTTATTTTGCAATGTCCTAAGCCATTTGTGCCAGTTACCCAACACCAAAATAAATAATGACTGCTGTCATTCATTCTTTCTTACACAGAATTAGCAACGTAATCCCGTTTTGGTATTAATCACTATAGTTCCAACAGCATGCGCCATTAATTCAACCTAATGTGCTGCAACCAATTAATACTTTTTCTCTAAACTCATTTGTTCTTCGACTCTACATTGCAGAAATAATTGTTGTAAAGTAGCTCTTTTTATCATCTTCAGCATGAAGAACTCTTTAGATAAAGTTTGTAACTCAGCTTTCAGCAGATGCATTAATCTTACACTAGAATCATGATCTTCAAAGCATTTAACGTGTTTTTTTCTGTTCTAAAATACGTTTTCAAATAATACAACAGTAGCCTGAAATTGCTTTCATGAAGTAAAAGAGACTTTTACTTAGTGAATACCTACAGATGTAGGTATTGCCTACTTTGTAAAACCGAGTAGTTCACAGAGCACTTAGCAAAGTGAGGTTAAGTCACTCAGTAATTACCAAGAAATGTTAACATAGTTCTATATGAATGCCATATTTTTAACAGAATCACTCAGACTTCGTCTGTTAATCTTTGTTTCTATTTCAGAATGTGGACGTTCCCTGCAGTTTGCCTCATCATGCGGGGAGCCACTTTCCACACTGCATTTTGACAAGAGCAAACTCAGGAAATCAGCTCTCCCAGGAAATCATCCTCACTGCTGCCTTCCCCTCCCAGCAGTACTGCACTGGCAGATTTATACACACCACATAAACCGTATAAGCATTTCCATTTTTCACCTGATATGATGTCTCTCACCTCACTGAACTTCCTTGGCATTTACTGTGAGCTTAATGCATTCCTATGCCCTGTCCTCCTCCTGGTGAGGAGGTCTGGAAGTGTGAGGCTGCCCTGTGAATGTAGCACAAGGGCTGAGGTCATTAAAGGCCTCTGGGGCAGTCTGCTCTCTTAACCCTCCTCTGGGCCACACAGGGCCCAAAGATTCACAGAGGTGCCGAATAGCAAGTCTGCAGTTACGGCCCTGCCTTCCCAATATTCTGTGAACTGGTGTCCTGAAGATATGTACTCCATTGTTATCCTTTGCATGTGGTAGTAACTGCCTGTCATGTATCAGAAGCTACACTTGAAAATATAAACTGCACGTTTCTTCTGCTTGACTAGAAAACAGGCCTTTTATAAGACTATGGCTGCCCGGTGATGGTCTGTTCTTGCAGCTCACATCATTCGGGATCTACTTCTCTTGGATATACAGGATGCTTCCTGTACAATCTCTCTGCTGTAGAGGTAATGTTCAGATGTTTCGAGATGATAATCACCCTCTGAGAGAGTTGCTGGGCACATATATTGCCATGAAAACATTCATTCAAGAACCAGCAATCAAAACGATATTTTTGTTTACTCAGTCGCAATGCAAACTGTAGTCATAGTACTTTTAGAAAAGGCCAAAACCATTAGGAACACAGTCTGCAGGATTATTCCATGTTAGAATAAGAATGAGTGATGATAGCAAGATCGGTCTAGTAACTTCCTTTGGGAATATACCAATATATCAAAATGATAACAAAAGTGGGTAGACTAAACCTGCAACTAATCAGATGGACACCAACAGATGTAATTGGACTGGCCTTCCCTGAGCAGTTTCAGAAAATACAATCCTCTCTTGCTCCTCTGAGAGATAAGCTTCACACAACCAAGGGATATATGCTGACTGGATTTGGCCGGTGTTTGAGGCAGCTCAAGCACTTAAAGCCATGAGAACTGACTGTTCATGTGCTTTCTCCCAGTTTACTCTTTCCGACTTTTGCCAGGTGTAAGGTATGGACAAACCAGGACCATATTTTAATTAATTTTTCTTTCACTTCCCTTTTTCCATTTTCTTGCATAAATTAATCATAATTCAGCTGCATTTGGCTCACTGCTAAAGGGTAATGGCTGGCAGGAGTATAATAACTTCACCTGTTTCCATCAGTTGTACCAAAAAAAAAAAAGGAAAAAAACCCAACCAACCAAAAAAAACCAAACACCACACCAAACAAAAAAACCTATCCAACAAAAACCCTGTGGAGTGACATGATAGATGATTTTTTTCCAATAGTAAATCTACAGAGGTACCTATATCCCAAAACAACACTTTTCTACCTGGCTCTTCCTAATGGATGGTAGAGCAGCTGAAACAAATCTTGCAGGAATCCAGCAGGTCCAGAAGGTGGAGGAGAGTGAACTATGACTGTACACAACTGAAATACTGAAATAGTATTCAGCGTTGCACAAGTTATTATCAGTAACGTTATTATAATTAGTAACATTTTCTACCTAAATCCTAACAGAGTTGTGCCACTGTGAAATGCTTTCTGCAGCTGCTCTCAGGTTCTGCCTGGGATGAAGAGCTGTGGGAAAGCTACAGGTCACAGAATGTGCAGGGCATGCTCTCACAACATTTTCCATGATGGTATTTGAATTCCATCTATGCCCCATAAACCAAAATCCAAAAGCAAGCTTTCTGCTCTATAGAGAGAGAATTTTTAAAAGATCTAACATACAAAAATGGTGAGGGGTGTTAGTATTGAATTTAGTATTTATCTTTTTTTAGAGATTTGCTAATTGGCATCAAATTATAATATCCAGTCTTATCAGTTCTCTGAGTCAAATTCCCAATTAACTTTTTCGTCTACATAATTACTAGCAAGAAAAATGGTTAAATGTTAAAGGCTTACGTCAGAAAGAGTATCAAAATACATTTGAATCCAACTGTTTGTATTTTAATCTTACCATTTTTATAGGCTTCAAATATGTGAAAGTAATGGTAATAATGATAATGCACTTAGATTTATGTCAAGTCAAAACACAAAAAAAGGCAATTTACATTTGAAATAAACAGCAATTTTAAGACTGCCTTATTATAATTTTTCCATAGCCTGTCTTACTTCCACTTTCTGTAATTACATGTGGTGTTTGACAGCATGTGCTCTGAGTGTAAGCAGAGATCACACAGCTCCCAGAGGTAACTTATAAATAATAAATAATCACCCATTCAGACACAAACACCAAAGAGATGGATCAACTTTTTTGCTACACCTTGCATAAAAAGTTCCTTTTGAGTGCCACACCGTCAATGTGCAACATTTAAAGCAGGAAACTGTCATGCCTCTTTTGTTCCAGTGAGCATACCAAAACTCTGACTTTGTATTAAACAATTCACTGCAGAAACACAGAGACAAAAACATATCTCCTAGACATTAGCTTTCAAGACACTCCTTCTCTCTGTACTTGCAGAATAGCTCACAATAAAGCAAACACAGCCTGGGTTTTAGTCCATTGAATTCAGTGTTATTTCATGTAGAATTAATTTATCCAAATACATCTTAGTCATTACATTTACACTTCCTGAGTTCTGGGTGCACACTGGCTTACCCTCTGGCTTTTTTTTTTTTTTTTTTTTTGGGGGGGGGGGGGCGCTAAGGGGCTCTCAAGTTTTCAAAATTTAAAAATATCCTCTTTTTCTTGTTTCAAGACTGGCCTGATTAATAGAGAAGAACTCTTAGGATACTACTCAGATTGCCAGTTCAGGGAAAGTGATGCCAGAGAAACTAACAACCTCATAGTCCCATAGATAGCCTTACACTATGCATGAGAGAAAAGGTGTAGAGGGATGGAAGAAATGTCATTCTAGAGTGCACTAGGCATGTAGTGATGGGAAAGTGATGTTGTGATCTCCATCTTCTTCAGAAGCTGGAAATTACAGCAATTCTTAACCCTTTTTGTGCAAGACTGGAAAAAGGCAGTCACCAGGACATAGTTTGGCAAGAAGAGGAAAAATTAGAGCTGTGATATTAAGTGAGGGGGAAAAAGAAGATCAGAAAATATAAACAGATACCAAAAATGCTAAGATACCTTCACTGTCCCCAGTACTGAATTGCTAAAGTCTACATGGCACTGTTCTGCCTGGATTTCTTAACTTGCCTTGCATCTCTGAATTCTAAATATTCCAATATATAAAAATGTTGTGCTATATATAATGCAGGTTTTTTTCTACATACACCACCATATTCTGCTTTTTACACCCTGAGTATTACCGGTGGAGTTCTAATAAAGTTGAAAACATAATAAGCATTTTAGGACCATAGCTTCCCAACATTTCTCTCTTTGATTTGTACATGTAAAAGGACTCCAGAAGATATATGCAGTCACTAAAAATAACAGTATAAACAACTTACAGACAGAATTTTTGTGGTTGCTGTCTTTGCTGGGCAACATCTTGACTCCTCTTGATTTCAGTTCAATTGCTTTTTTCACTGAGAGACAAAGCAAACAAAGAAAAGATAATTCATTATTAAGCATCATAAAAAGGACACATAGCAGTCAAATCATACAAAGCTACACAGGACTCGTACAGAAGATTGAAATAACTGCAGCTTCTGTGTTAATCCAAATCAATTTTTACAAAAATACAACCATTTATCATGTTTCAGAAGATGTCCTCTTTAAACAGACATTATCAGGATTGGCAATATTTTGAATTCAAGTTTGCTTAGGTTCAAAGAAAAGAAAAACCCATCCTAATTGCATGTATGGATTTCCTATGTTTGCCACTGCATATGACAAAATCTCAAACATTTTTAAAACTCATTTCTTACATAAAATATACAGAACATTATCTACGCGTGTTCGAGGACCACAAGCTTTAAATGTGATATTCAGTCTGCTTTTATTTGATTCACTCTTCAGCAGTAGACATGTTTTTAGTTCAGTTTCCTAAGGAGATTAACATGGTGTGTTACATTACTTGGCTCACCTAACCTCTTTTGAATCTACAGGGTAATTTGAACTGAATTAGAAAGAAGCAAGAGTTCTCAAAGGGGCAGAGTGTTGTGAGACAGAACAGATGCATGAGAGGTTTAATATCTTTTTTCTCTGTTTATTCAGCTGAATGGCTGATAAAGTCCCAGCCTATCCCTACTAAGTAGTTAGGGCACCATTGGAGGGATCAGGAGCCAAGTAGGAAGAGACATGAGAAGACGCTAGTGCAGTTGTACATTAAGGAACACATGGGGTAGAATTTTAATTGTAATGTTAAGAGAAAAAGGTAAAAATACAGAACACCATCACAGGACATTAATTATTTCTGTGGCTTGGGAACAAATTGATCAATGGAAAGTAAAATCAGATGTAGAAAACAATTGTGATAGTAACCTGGACAATTCAAAATTATTGTGCAAAAAACCAATAACCACAGCAAAATAGCTAGTGCCTGACCTTGTGGATCAGAATGCTAAAGATAATACATACCAATAATAAAAAATACAAACAGCAGTAATTCTTCCTTGATTCATTTTTTTTTTTTTTGGTAGATCTTGCACTGGTTAATATTCTTAAAATGCAGTCATTTATCAAAGATACAAACAGAAATAAGAAATCAACTTAAACGTTTCCTAAATGGCAGTATTTAGTACCTCATAGTATATAAATATATAAATTAATACTACAGAATGTCAGTTATACCTCTTGTAAATACATGGTATAAATTTTATGATTACCACATCATACACTGATGTCTATGCAAATATTTCTAAGAAGTGAAGTGGTAGAAACAGCAAGTTAATGTGTCTCTAAATATTGCATAAAAAACCATGATTCCATTGTAATTATTTCTATTTTAGAATTCTAATGCTTTTGCAGCCTCAGAATGAGGTTGTTTTTTCTTAACTGCTGAAATTGGGCAAGTTCTGCAGAAAGTACTTTCTGTGCTATGTATGCTGCAAGTGCAGTCATTTATGCCTAAACCTGGAAAGAGGTGTTCAGATGATGAAAGATGATTGAAACACAATTGCAGCTTCACGGTATGAAATGTTTTTGATAGCAGTGTGGTGTTTTCTTTTTTTCTAAGGCAGGAACTGTATATTATATAGACACATCAATGCAGACAATAAGGCCAATATTCCCAAGGCCTTCTGGAAGGGAAAACCTCATGGGTATGGTTTTCTTAGGATTACTTTCTAGACTTAAGTCCTAAAATTTCCACCAAGTGCCATGTTCTGATTTTTTAGGTTGCATAACCAGTCTGTTAAAATTATTCCATATTTAATGGAAAATGGACAACACAACTCTTGTAGAGAATATTTGGGATATTGTCTGCCATTGTGGTCCCTCCACCAGCATTAATTTCTCAGTTTGTAAATATATGTGTCACGTAAAATATGTGAGCAGTTCTTGGAGGGTTCAAAACCTGTACATTCCTGAACGAGTGGTAAACCCATTGAGTTGTTATGCAGTGGACAGAGTAAAGAACTATACGCTCCTTTTCTTTGTCCTGTGACCCTATTTTAAGGTAAAACGACAATCATCACTCAAATTCCTTGCGACAGTTCACTCATAAAGGTATTTGTTAGACATATTTGAAGCACACCCTTGTGAATGAGGAAAAATTATACCTACCATCTGTACTTGAAACAGAGAACACAAATTGAAACGAGAGGTTCTGACCTGACATATGAAAACATTTTGACTCTCATGCATCACAACAGGCCCTGCAGTTTCTATCCTTGGATTTTTTTCATATGTCAAAAAAAGGCATTCTATATCTCACTGAAAAAAACATTAGATAGGGGATTCACAATACTTAAGATCAGTCATCTAAAATACAAGTTTTATGAAGAGAAATACCTAACTCAAGGGGGCAATTCATCCTCTTCTAAGACAGACACAATGAATCCTCCTACACAGATGCCTTTTCCTCTGCATAAAATATAAAAGAAACACATACCACTTGCTCAAGCTACATTTTAGATGGTAACATTAGGTGGAATGGTCTTTTATGCCTGGCGAACTTTAACAGCCAAATGTAGGTATCCGTGAGATATGTGGATCCGTGAGGTTAGTTTGATATATAAAAACTAAAATTTTGCCTCTATTATACATGTGTGTAAGTGTTCATATGTAACCTATACAGTTGTAGGGTTTTTTGTAGTTTTAAATGATATTAAGCAAGCATAATATATAAAATAAAAACTGTTCAACCTCTGAGAAAGAAACAAAGACCACTGCACACCATGGTTCCAGTGAAACAGATTGACTACTTCTTGTAAATACAAGAAATGCTCTGAATTACGTTTTTATAACCATTTAAATGCCATTTAAATACCTTTTCTGAGACACTTATCTTTTACTTCCTCATTTCTCTTTCATTAAAAAGGGTTCTCCTGATTTCAAAGATGATGTGCCACTTAGGAGCAGAAAAGCAGGAATGGGTTTACATTAATAATGTCAGAAATAAACAGCACTTTCCATGTTTTAAGTGATTACTTTTGAAAATTTGCATAGCTTTCTGCTGTCTTCACTTAAACATTCAGTTAAGCTTACTGAATTAACCTTTTCGGTTAATCATAACTTCAAGGGTCTTTTGGTGATGAGTTACTCGTTCCAGGAGGAAGGCAGAACTGAGTACCGGAAGTCCAAGACAATCTTATCAGCCTACTGGAAAGCACTGGTGGTATTCCTCAGACTTTTGCTATAGTTAAAATAAACTCAGCCATGGAAAGATTTAGAGGAGCATTTCTCATGTTCAAAACAAACTCTGATGTCTTATGTATTTAAAAAACCTGTTAGTCAACATATTTTCATCAAGGATAAATGAGATCATTCTTAATTTAACACCCAAATACACATCGACATCTTTTTTCTTTTTTGTCTTAGAGAACTGAAAACATAGAAATTGTATGGAAAAATCTTATGTTCCTAGTGCGACTTTTTAGAAATAATGTACCTCAAGTGCACCTTAGAATGTTCTTATTTTTCAAAAATATCCTTATTTTTGAAAATTAAAACAGTAGTTGGTAGTATCAGCTTTATTTTCTGGATTCATAAGGCACACCAGTAGACTATGCTTTCTCTACATTTCTAACTCTATAATTTAAAAGGATTTGTCCCCATTTTATTCTTCTTACATTAATTTCTGAGAGAGTGAAACTCACAAAAGAATTGCTCCACTGCTGTTGCTATTTTAAAACCATATTATACACAGCAGCTCATTACAGCATGGATGGCTTCCTAAAATTAATACAACAATGATTTTTTTTTTTAAATGAAGTTTATGTTCCACAGTGTGTTTCCCAGGATGCTTCTTTGAAAACTCACCTTCCAACCTCTGGTATACTCCAAATTGCTCAAGAAAATGAAACCTGAAAGTTTTCATGATAGCTTTAAATACAATTTTTAAGTACAATTACACATGACTAAATAAAAGCACGAAGCAGTTATTCTTTCCAATGTATGTGTATTTCACAGGTGAAAATAACTGCACAAAGTATAAAGTAATAGAGAATCAAACTTTGGGTACATAAGCAGCTCTGGAAGCACTACCCAAATTATTTATGCCTATTAACCAAAAGACCTATATACAAATTGCTAACCCTGTCAGAATCTACGTCTTCCCAAAATGAAACTTGGTGATTTTAGATCTTGATCTCTGATGACTCTTTAATTTTAATTCTTCCTGAGTCCTATCACATGATTCAAGCACTACACGATGTTTTGGAGATGAAGGTTCATTTGGGGTTTTGTTTGATTTGAACAAGATAAGACAAGTCAGTATCTATTTTGCTTTTTAACAAACTCTACATTCACCTTGAAAACTGTGACAGCCTAACTAAAATCTACACAAATTCTCCAGAAAATTAAATATATTTACAATTTTTATCTGACACAGGAAGGTGCTTTTGAATTAGCCACTAATTATAAACAAGGGAAACTTACAAGGTAACAATTTTTTTAAATTATATACAAGTTTTTCAGGTATAATTTTCAGGGAAGAAAAATAATTTTCTGTAAATTCTATTTATATATTATTAAATGCTTCTTACTGTGGGTTATTACGTTCTTGAATTTTATGAAGCAACTAATTCTTATTTGAAGTAATATTTCAAAATACACTGAGAGAGGTCCTGTGGAGTGTTGGCAGCTCTATGTCTTCTAATATGTAGCAGAGAGGTTTGGTTTTCTCAGAGACTGTTGTCTGCTTGGGCTATAAGGAAAAACTGTATAATAGGTTTGTCTTTCCTTCTATCATCGCATCAGCTTGTGCTAACTCAAAGAAAATATTAAATAAAAATTTTAGAAAAACAAACTAAAAAAAAAAAAAAAAATCAAAAAAAGTTTAAAGAAAAGTATAATAAACAGTTACTTGTTCTTCCTAGGCATCCATAAATTACCACTCCAATGAAAAATTAACTGAAAAAAAAGCCCAAACCTTAAATTATCCAAAGAAATTTCTCTAAAAAAGGTAAATTCACTTTTATTGACTTCCTTGACTAGCTTATTTTCCTTCTCTGATGCCAATTAATTAATAATTGACTAATAATTACACAGAATATGGAGATAGGAGGCAGTCACCTTTCAGACCCAGCTTCTCCAACTATAAAGTGGAGGGGTTTTAATAATTTTTATTTTGTTTTAAATTGTATTCCTTCTATCTGACATGCAAGGTTTTATAGACAACTTGTAATTTGTGGTTGAAGATTAATTTCAAATTATCTGTATTAAAATATCAAAAATCTGTGTGAATTTGTCATACATTTTCAGGGCAGATATGACTTTCAAGTAAAAGGTGGGTTTTTTCGTTTTTTTTTTGCCTGACCACGATTGAGCCAAAAGCTGTACAAATGCAAAGTATCATGTATTCTTTCACACCAAGAATTTGCAGTCTTATTCTCTGGTTGCCTAATTTTGCTTAGGGGAGACAGGACAGAAATTAGTAAGAAGAAAAGTACGGAGAAGTGAACAGAAAGTGAAGATAATGTGAGGCACAACATGTTGCCCATTTGTAGGGCATTACTGACAAATAATTTAATCTAGAGAGAGTTTTGAGGTGTTAAGATACTCTTTAAAGATAAAAAGGAAACTACAAAGAGGAAAGATACCTCCGCAGTTCCACTAAGGCTAGAACAAGAACTTACAGACTTTAAAGAAAGGGAAAATTTGCTTACAGGAGAAAAAACATTTTTAACAGTAAGCGTGGTTAAGTCTTTGAATAAATTACCCAGAGAAGCTGTAGAAGATTAGTCATCAATACATTTTAAGATCATGTTAAATTCAGGTCTGAAAACAACAGCCAAATATGTTTGCCTCCTCTTTGATAAGGGTTAGCTTATCAATATAGGTTTCTTAAACCTATTTTCTATGATTTCATAACAGTAATCAATAACCAAATGTAATTTGGCTGAGAAACAAGAAGTAGTTAAGACTTTGGTGGGTTTTTCTAGGATTGCTAGCATATGAAATTATTTCATTACACCTACATTGAACTGCATGTGTGCAAGCAGGTAAATATTGTGCAGTACACAAGTCATATCAAAGCCAGAAAAGATACTATATTACTTGGTTTACACAGTGTTATGTTTGATCTAATTTACTCTCTTTTAGTTCTATTGTAGTTATAATTTTACAATATTCTTATGTGAGTCCATAACAACAGAAGTAACACTTCCTGTTTGTTCCTAAAATTTTCTCTGACAGTCTTTGTGTGCGTCTTGGATGACATAATATGTTTTTTCCCAATTACCCAAACACATGAGTATCTTGCCAGTTTTTCTTCCTGCATGAAATAACCTCCAAGACCTCAGATACTGGCTACCACTCAAAGCTAAAATATTCTGACATCATCTGCTGGTACTTCCTCAAGCTGCTCTGCTGCTGCTCTGCTGCTGCTCTGTTGAGTTCAGTTCTTGGCTGCCTTTCACTGCAGATTTTTCCCAAGTACAGATATGTGAAGGTGAAGAGGAATAACATATCATATTTCCCAGTATATGGTGATTACAAGAAGCACAGCCTTAAGTTCTGTGTTACCTTAAGTATGGTTGTATGTAGGAGAACTATCTATTAAAAAGGCTGACACTTTGGTTTAAATATTTTGCAGAGCTCGGTAAGAAACAGTGATGTGCTTGCAATAACATTCATAGGATTATTCTTGAAGGAAATTAGCAAATTTATCTCAGTACAGTGCAGAATTCATCAATTTCCTTTTGCTTAATTTCACTACTCTGATTTTCTTCAGGTTGAGTAACCTTTTTGCAAAACTCAGTATTTTCTTAATTCAGATTGAAGAGTCCAATTAAGCGCACGGTTTGGTTTGCACTAGTGCCTAATCCTTTCTGTAGACAATTATGGGAGTAATATCATTTTTTGATCCTGGAAGAAATAATCTACATTTTCATATTTGGCAGCATCAGTAATTTATCTGCATTCTGCTTATAGATCAAATACTTCTTTCTTATTACTCAAAGTCTTGTGGGACCAGTAAACAGATTGTTATCTATTTATAGGTTTTCTTCTGTTTCACCATAGCTGGTTGTACCATGAATTCTTTCTAAAATTTTAGTATTTGTGAGAATAAGGAAAAAACCCAACTATTCTCAAACTCAACATTCAATTCAGTTTATGAAGGGAATGTTATAATATGGGGGTTTTTAATAAAACAGGGTCCCAGATTCAATAACATAGGAGTATCCTTGCAAGTTTTCTTCTCAGCTACCTATTTGACTTTCGCTGAGGTATCACAATTTTCCATAGGATCTCTAGTTTAAACCAATGCACCGGAATAGTCCAGCCCTCTGCAGTTTCTGTATTCCTTGCCTGAACAGTATTCTGTCTAATACACTATCCCACTGTTTCTCTTACTTATCTTCCCTACTAATCAGTATTATAACTCCAGAGAGCTTCACAGTAGGCATAGATGTTTCTACTATATGGCTAGGTGTAAAAGCTGTAAGTTCATGATCAGCTGGCTTCCTTGTTCCATCAATCTAGCAAAGTACTGCCTGTCACTATCAGATCTTCCACCTGCTCCCTGTGCCGGAAATCTCTGCATGCAGTACTAATGAATAAATGCTACAGCCTCAAGATAAATTGGTGTCACAATAGATTTTTACACAGATCTTTCTCATTCTATGTGTATAAGCTGACACAGGATCTGCAAGTTTAAAAAGAAACACAGCCATTTGTTTTCCATTAACCTTTTCAATTCCCTCTTGCCCTGATGAACTGCCTTAGCTATTTCATGCTTTCAATGTATGATATATCAAAATAAAACCACTTCAGCAGGCATCAAGTCTTCAATGTCTGTAGAGATCCTCCACAGTTCTGGAAAATAATATCAACACAATTTGTTCTATGAATATATCGTTGCAGAACACGGAGAGTAGTAGTTTGTAGGAATTGTCTCTAAAACATATATCATAAAAAGAGATCCACTCAGCTCTTTGTTTGAATGTCACTTCAACTATAGTCTTTTGAACAGTTCTAGAGAGGATAACAGCATGACAAACAATAGCTGAAGACTGAATAGCTGTTAGATCAGCACCTGCTTAGTGCTGACATCATGAAGCAGCTACGCCTGAGCCTTTTCAGCAATGGCAATTTTACTGGACCCTTAAGAAAGAAGTATGACTTAGCAACCTGATTGTAACCAAGTACAAGCTTCTACCTTTAATGAGGTATTTTTTGTTTCTTTGGAAAATGTCCAAAAATCAAGATGTAGTGTGTTGACCCTGGCTTGACACCACATATCCACCCAAGCCACTCTATCACTCCTCTCTGCAACTGGACAGAGGAGAGAAAATATAACAAAGGGTTCATGGGCTGAGATAAGGGCCAGGAGACATCACTCACAAATTAGCGTCATGGGCAAAAAAGAATCTAATTTGGGATATTAGGTGAATTTATTACTAACAAAATCAGAGCAGGATAACAGAAGTAAAATAAATCTTAAAAGCACCTCCCCCCATCCCCTCTCCTTCCCAAGTTCTACCTGCTGCCCCCCAGCAGTGCAGGGAGACAAGGAATGCAGGTTACGGTCAGCTCATCACAGGTTGTTTCTGCTGCTGCTCAGGTACAGGAGTCCTTCCCCCGCTACCCATGGGGTGCCCCCCACAGGAGACAGTCCTTCATGAACTTCTCCAGTGTGAGTCCATCCCATAGGCAACAGCTCTTCAAAAACTGCTGCAACATGTGCCCCTTCCATGGGGTGCAGTCCTTCAGGCACAGACTGCTCCAGTGTGGGTCTCCCACATGGCCACAAGTCCTACCAGGGAAACCTGCTCCAGCGTGGGCTCCTTTATCCATGGTTCAGCAGGTACCTGCCAGGACCCTGCTCCAGCATGGGCCTCTCACAGGGTCAGCCTCCTTTGGGCATCCACCCACTCCGGTGTGGGTCTCCCCCACAGGCTGCAGGCAGATTCCTGCACACCCATTGACCTTCGTGGGCTGCAGGGGCACAGCTGCCTCACCATGATCTGCACCACGGCCTGCAGGGGAACCTCAGCTCCAGTGCCTGGTGCACGTCCTTCCCCTCCTTCTGGCCTTGGTGTCTGCAGAGTTGTTGACATATTCTCACTCCACTCTTCTCTGGCTGCAATTTTCATCTGTGCAATAACTTTTTTCTCTTTTTTAAATACATTATCATAGAGGTGTTACTGTCACTCCTGCTGGGCTCGGTCTTGCCCAGCAGTGGGTCCTGAAGCTGGCTGGCATTGGCTCTGCTGGACATGGGGGAAGCTTCTGGCAGCTTCTCACAGCTGGCAGATTGTCTGTAGCACCCCCACTACCAAAAGCTGGCCACACAAACCCAGTACACGAGGATTCATAATAGTATGCTCCTATACGGTGACTTAATAATAAGACTTTTTACCAGAATGCCCTTGTGTTAGGACAAATCTGTATGCAGTCTTTGTCAAATGTCTCACTCTCTTGGCACTGAGAAATTCTACCTAAACTACAGACTGAAATTCTTGAGGACAGAACTTTTATCATAGGTTCCAATTCTTCTGTACTTTTAGTAAGTGTAGTTCCTTTAAATATATATTTTTTTCCTTTTGTCACTCTATGTCAACTTTTGGGCTTTTCTTAAAATTTTCAGAAAAATAGATATTTTTGTGACATCAAAACAGACAAGATGAACAATCTCTCTTAAGAATGCATGTTATTTTTATGAGATGTCAGTTTTAACAATAAAATCAAAAACAATTTCTAATGCCAAACACTGAAAAAGAAAAGGTTTCCAGGCTTTAAAAATGGGAGGAAGAGAGCCAGTCAGGGATGTGCTGAACTCATAGATATGCCAAATTACTGATTGATATGTATTGAATGCATGGGACAATAAGATGTCAAATATTGATTTCATTACTATAGTTTTTATTGGATATAAAATTCTCCTTTTTGATCAAACAATCTAATTTTACAGATGAGAAAATACAGGCCAGCGGTTGATGGTGTTGGTTATTTTATATTCTCAGGTATCAATGTAGGATGCATTACAGGACTGAAATTTTGAGACAGACTTAAAATCAGATGACAAAATGATAGTTTAAGTTGATTTCCAGAGGGAGGGAGCTATTCACTATCAACAGCCACGTACAAAGATTTGGCCAAAAGAATTTTACTTTCAATAGAAGGAAGATTTATTCCTTCTGACTTCATAAACAAACATTCTCCAATGACTCACCTCATTGTAGGCTTGTACATATTTTACCACGTAGCTGAATAAACCAATTATACTAAACAAAAGTTCAGGGAAAATATTTTAATACACTCTCACTCAAATCTAAACAAGCCAAAATAAAAGACTCAAAACAAGTGACTATACTTGCAGAATGTGGTCAAATCAACATTTACAGTATAAAAGTGAGTAAGAAATACAATGTGACAGAACTAAAATAAATAAAGGAAGAAAAAAAAATGACAAGCATAATCTACCTACAGCAGTCTTGACAGGCATACAAATAGAGTTAAGAAAAATTATTTGTGTCCCTAGGGTATATAATTTAGTTTAATATGACTTAATTAATTTCCTAAGTGTTCATTATTTTTTAAGAGAAAAAATAGAGGTACGACAGAAATAAACACATGGGGGGAAAAAAGGTAAATGTAGTTTTAGCTGTAGATCCAGTACTACTTATTTTGAGATAGCTAAAATCAGATAAGTGGGTCACTGGAAGTTTCAAATAGCACCAACTGCATTAAGTGGTGAAAATTACTTCCAATGAGATATTTAAAGGACTCATCCTCCTAAGTTTATCTAGGAGACTGAGGGGTGACTTGGTGCTTCAAAAAGCTAACAAAAGAATTTTTACTCTGTTGAAGTAAAATAGCACTACTCGACACAGAAAGACCAACTCAGACTGGTACAACTGAGAAGACTGGACTACATATTTAACAGTGTCTGTGTTAACCACAGAACAGAATGGTCAAGCGAGATGACAGATCACCTCCTTATTGACTTTTTCACATCAAGACGTTTTATTCTCTTGATAATAAAATTTAACAAAATACAAATCATTGTACAATGTCATTGTACCATTTTAAGGGGCAAATATATATTCAGCCTCACTTAAGAGCTAGAAAGTAATAGGTTTTTCTGGCTTTCTGATTTTATCAATTGCTTTTACTAATTTTCTTTTTGAAATTTACTCTAAATAACAATTATAAATGAAACCCCTGACTAAAAGTACTGAGGAAATACTGCAAATTCATTTCACTTATTTTCAACATCATTTCTAGGGTTTTAATGAATATGTAGGAAGGATAGATACACATTTATATGCAAACTCAGTGAATTATGAAAATTAATTGAAAGAACCAGCAATTGCAAGTTGATTTTACATTATTTCACTCATGGTTTTCCATTAGCACATGTTTATTTCAGCAGCCTCTATTATATTCATTGTTTGACTTCAGGATTATCTGTTTGTTAAATCCTGAATTATTGAAGGTAGTCAAACACAACAGAGAGATAACTTCTGGTACATAATTATCAAAATAGCTAGTACCTTTTTGAACCTCTCTGAAAACTTGCTAAAAATAGCATACTTTATTTTGAACACTCTACAAGCAAGGCCTGAGTTACTGTGAAACACACCCAGTAATCATGCTTTGCTATGGAAACTTTCTATTCTATTTCTAGGAATTTTGAAATAATTATTTAACTTAAGCTGATTAGTTTTATCTTTATAGAAAAAAAATTGTGTGGTTTTTTTTTTTCCACTTAAATAGAAACTCAAAAATATTAAAACAACCTACTGTTCTGGAAATAAGCAAAAGCTAAGCAAGCATAGTGAACATGCTGTAAATATGTAAAAGCAGGAGATTCATTACCACATCTTTTAAGTCATCCTGTATTTATTGATAAGCTTTGTTTCTGGGAAGTACTAAGTTTTCATCTCCTTGTGAGTCTGTTAATGATAGTTCTCCTCTGGGAAATTCATGCATTTGTGAAGCACTGGCATAAGACAAATCATAACTCTGCTACTCCCACTGAATATGCAAGAAGCTTTGTATATCAGCACAGGTGAGGGTAGAGGAATGGAAAAGAAAAAGAAGTTCATAACTAAACAAATTGTAACATCTTTTCCCCCATGAAAATGCTACTAGGAACAAGGCAGAACAAGAACTGAATCAGATTGTATCCATGGGGAGTGTTGATTTCCATGAGACCAAAGTTGCTGGTATTGGAGACGTGAAGCAGACAAGGCAAAACATGTCACTTCACCATAATTTGTTTTTGTGGTTTTCAGGGTAGTTTAAAACCACGTCTCCTTCTGACTAGGAACCCTGAAACTATGAAAAAAAATTCCACAGATACACGGAGAAATTGGGACATAAATATTTTTATTTGTGAAATCAACATTAAAGGACCAAAAATCAAAAGAAAGCAACAAGGTAGCTGGGGTGAGGAAAAACAACAAACAGCAAAACAAACCCTTCACTCTACCCAATTAATTTTAAAAATTTTCTTTAAATTTATTCTCTAATCTGATGGAAGATGGTACAATAAATATGATTCAAGGGGGAATCCAAACACCCACCATTTAGATACACCTTTTAGATTACATGGTTTTATTTATACATTCAGCTTGCCAAGCATTTTAAAACCATATATAGTTTTAAAACTACATACTGTAATGCATTCAAGTGTGCAATTCTAGTACGCTGCTTTAATTTTTTTCTTGTTAGTGAGCTCGTTTTCTTGACCATGTTAAAAATGGGACACTAAATATTGCAAAAAAATGCAAGCTTAGAAAGATCTGAAAATTTTGCTGAACAAATAGCTTTAAATCAAATTGGTAGCTCCACTATTTCAATGAAATAGATTATAATAATTCTGCTTGCTTGATCAAAGACCAAACAAAGAAAAGAAAATTAAATTGCTTGTTTGTTAGTATTAGTTTTGGTTGACTGGAAAAGGCCAAGTTACATCTATAACATAGCTATGATAACTTGATTATAAACATGATGTAAATTTGATACAAGTTGAAAAGAGTGATTAAAGCATCTGTATGCTAACTGTATTAAAAGTCTGTTAACCTGAATTCTTACCAGGAAAAGAAAAAAAAGTCTCTTATCCCATCATTGTTCAGAGGTGTGTTTTGCTGCCTCCAATATTGACTCACTTTTGAAAAGCCAGTGATGTTGATACATGTGTTAGGTTAGGCAGTAAAAAGCTCACCTCTGCACAGACACAGAGGAGCACAGGGAGGCGACAGTGGATGGGTGAGACAAAAACCACCTCACCCTGGCTCCTCCAGGACCATCACAAGTCCATCCCCACAACGGCAGAAGAAATGCAGAGAGTTCAGGGCAAGTAGGGGAACCCCAATACTAATGCAGAACCCAACCTCTATCCTAGCCTCCCCAGGGCTCTCCCTGGTGAGATTCAGCCCACAGGGCTTGGGGACAGCTCATACTAGGAGCTATCCAATCACTTCAGAGGCTGAGGGGGGTGCCTGCCCAGGAATACAGGGCTCATTGTGGGGTACAAGGGAAGAGCATTTTGGGATTGCACAAGGCTAATTACAGAGTATAATAATATCAGGGAAAGGGATGGATTCAGGTGCTTTGAGGTAGAACATAAATGAAAAGCACAGGAGTAAAGTAATGGTAGGGGCTGGTTGCATGTAACCCGGGGCTGGTCATTATGCTTGTGTAACCATGCCCTGTGTAGTGGCTGTACCTGTAGTGGCATGGCTGCAGGGGTGGCTTCTGAGAGAAACACACAGAAGCTTCTCCCATGTTGGATAGAGCCAACACGATCAGTGATGGGATAACATATTTAAGAAGGGAAAAATTTACTGTGCAGCATAAATTGCAGCTGGAGAAAGGAGTGACAATGTGTGAGGGTCGAGCCTGTTTTGCCCATGACAGTAACAAAACATTTTATCTTCCCTGTCCTGCTGGGGTGGGGAAGTGATTGAGTGACTTGATGGGCCAAGTCACCTGCCATCCAGCTAAGTCAACCCTGCAGTCTTTATGACGCAATCTGCAAATGGACAAGCTACCACTTTTTGAGGAATACCTTGTGATTTTGTTTTGTGAATAACATTTGTATCAGACAGCTATTAAAAAAAATCTGTGTTATTATGTCTCAAAATTACCATA
Source organism: Oxyruncus cristatus (assembly GCA_013399855.1). Classification (NCBI taxonomy): domain Eukaryota; kingdom Metazoa; phylum Chordata; class Aves; order Passeriformes; family Cotingidae; genus Oxyruncus; species Oxyruncus cristatus. The sequence goes on from VXAY01006322.1 coordinate 85,084, forward strand.
ATTTACTATCTGGCAAGGCGCAATAGGCTGTTTTAATTTAATATCTGAGGACTGCAATCAAAATTACAAATTTTTCTATTTTCCCAAAACAATAGAGAATATTGTTCTTGTGTAGCATAATTATACACCTTCACCACAAAACATGAATGAACAAAGCAAACAATCACAGAAAGACACTACAGACTGACCATAAAGGACTGTCCCTTCTAATAGGAAGTAAAAGGAGAAAGCAGTCTAATTAATCTTAGAAAGTAGAGTCTGTATTCTGGAACAGTCCATTTAAACTGTTGTAAATAGTTGCCCATAAGGAAACTGTCTCTCAGAGGTCTCAGAGTCATAGAGCCTGCACTGCAGGATTTGCCCAGATGACAAATATAAGACTTGTGTCTGGAGGAAATCAAATATTTGAGGCATCCTTTTCACTACTAGGTTTTCTTCCAGAAGACTAGGTCATGTATGTCACAGGAGTTTTTTTGGTGGTTTGTTTGTTTTTTTTTTTTTATGATCAACTCAAATAATTATTTAACTCAAGAAAAGCACCTAAGATGGCAAGATACCTACAAGTTGTTGAATTTTAGCAGAAAAAAGTTTCTGAAAACAAAAACATGAGGGGGAGGCTGAGAATGCTGGGCAATTTTAGCCTGGAGAAGAGAAGGCTTAGGGGAAGCAGGAGTGAATCTGATTGGTGTGTATTAATATCTGAGAAGATGAGAGGGTGTAAAGAAGGTGGAGATAGACTGTTCGTGATGATATCCATCAACAAGACATGAAGCAATAAGCAAAAACTGAAACCCGGGAAATTCCACTTACAAATAAGTGAAAGTATTTTACTGTGAGGGCAAACACTGGGATACATTGCCCAGAGATGTTGTAGAGTGTCTAATCTTGGACGTATTCAAAATCCACTAGACACAATCTGGGCAGTTTTCTTTAGGTGACCCTTCTTTGAGGAGGGCACTGGACTAGACAAGCTCCAGAAGTCTCTTCCAATGCAATTTGTGGTACTAGTAAACTAGTTCTGCTGTAAATATTGTTACTTCTGCTTAAAATAAAATCTCAAATAATGCTTAGTTTTCAAATACTCATATAATACAAGTGCTGTGTAATAAAAAAGCATTTAATGAAGCTGTTAGATTAACCAGCTTTTTATACCACTCTGAATTTTCATCCGATGTGTCACTTTCTCCTAGGTTTTAACACTGTTTATGTTTATTTCTCTAACATGGGAATTCATTTAATTGCAATTGAGCCTCATAAGATAGATGGCTGTGGCTCATGTAATTCAGAGATCTTTGTATTTAATACACTAAATTTTATAAAACTGCATTTCAAAAGAATTATTTAACTTTAGAAAGGAAATTTCCATAATTGTTAAGTATCTGAATTGCAGTAAGAAACTTCCACTTGTCATTCACATTCATATTCTACATCAATGAAGTTTACACTTACACCCAGTACCTGACATATTATGCAGAGTAGCAGATATACATCTGAAATAATGATCTTCCCAGATATTTCCTAAAAGCTTTAACTCCATAATAAGTATTTGTCTAGAGATAAGATATACTGAAAAAGAACAAAAGCTATTTTCCCATGTATGTTACTTATATCAAACTTCCCCTTGTTATTCTGTTGATTCATAGTCACATTATTTTTGTGATCTCCAGTTAATAGGCTTAAGACACAGAGTTAACATAAGCAGTGCATTTAAATTCATAGTCACCAATAGTGGTATTGTATATACATCCTTGGTAAACTTTGAAAAAATAAGTTTAAGTGCAAAAGATTGCAGAATACATACTTGTGTTCAGTTGACACAATGAAATGAAATTTCACAATTTTTTTTAAAACTAAAATAGTCAAAATTTTTTAAAACTAAAAGAACTATGCATGTTAAGTGCTTTTGTTGCACATGTATGTCATAGTCACCAGAAACATATATTTGTTGCAGTGTATTTGTCATTTCTAAAATGATAGAGGTCCCAGAGTTTCATGGAAAAAAAAGAAAGGTCTAAAGTAATAAATGATATGATGGTGTAGGAGGTCAAAAGGTTGAAACAGCTTATATAAGCGCAGAATTTGAAAGCACAGATAAATTAAGAGGCCCTTTTATTTTCAATATAACTAACATGTCTTTCATCTTGAGTAGTGAATTATGAAGTACAAAAATCAATAAAGAAGCCATTATAAAAAATTACATTTTAAAAAGTATCTAGGTGAACATAAGCAGAAATTGACAGCAACACTGACATCCTTTTGTCTTCTTTTAAAGTTGTATATGGGAATCTATGCAAGAGCCTGAAATATAATTTGTATTATACTACAGTTGAGTCAAATTTCCAAATGATGAATGTAGCTTCCAGATAAGAGTTAGATTTTGAATAATGAAGGAAGACAATGTTTAGATGGCAGTATGCCTTTGTGTGAATTGACTTTCTGCAAGTTGCATTCCAAGCATGTTTTTAAAGCAAAGATCAGACTGAATGTAAAGTAATTTATTACAGAAAAAATGAGCAAGCAAATATATACTTAGAGCAAACTGAGTTGTGAAGCACACATAATTCTTCCAAAAGTAAAGCCCTAGAGATGTCTGATCACACAAGGATAAGAGACACTCAGCGTAAGAGCAGTAGTAGTATGAGTCAGCTGTTCACTACAAGCCTGATATTTGAAAATAATTTTCAAATTTCACCCCACTTTAAAGATGCTTAAAGGTAAGGAATTTTTTTGCTGAACTTTTATAAATTTCCTACCTTGAAACTGAGCATTAAATCCCTTTCGTCGGTGATTGCTGTCAGATGTAAAATGGAGTCGTAACCAGTTTTTACTGCTGATAACAGGAGAAGGTAGATTCATGCCAGTCAACCTGGAAAAAAAGAATCTAGTATTAATGGTAAAAAAAAAATCATGTGGACACTAGAAAAAAACCACCAAACTCAAAATATGTTGACTACAGGACTTTACTGTCATCTCATCTCAATGTATTAATAGTCAAGTAACTATTATACTATGAGAAATGTGAGGATTTTTATTCACATTACACCTATCCATTTTATGATCAAAACTTGTATTTCCAAACTTCTTTTTCATAAATTAAAGAGGGAAATCAGTCTTGTGAGTGTATGTATGTATACAGGCATGTGTCAAAATATTAAGCAAAAAGTAAGCATATTCAATTATGAAAAAATCTCATCATCTGACTCTACCTGCTGTTGCAGTTACCTCACAGGAAGCCAAATCTCAGGTATTGAGAAATGACAAATAAGGACTATAGATGTTAGTTAATGTTAAGCTTGGGTGGCAAATTATTGATACAAAACTATCCTGCTAGAACTGATACTGTGTACTTTAAATCCTACACACACTCAATAAAAAAAGAAAAATTTAAGCACAACTGAATGCAGGCTAACCTATTTGGAATAACTATGGTATTGTGAAGAGTGCACATAAGGATTTTTTCTAATACAGGCAACAGGCCTTTGGAACACATTGGATCGTTCCAGAATCATTAATTACACCACAGTATTTGTTAATATGAACACACTTGGGTAGTTACCAGAGTGCCTGATATGGTAAAGTCTTAGTTTACCGGATATCTGTTTTTGTTTTTCATGACCATGCTCCAGGTTTCAGATTTAGCTTTTGGTTTGGTTTGGGTTGGGTTTTTTTCTGAATAACTCTGGAGGACTATACAAAATTAAGTTTCTCCTTTTCAAAAACGTTTATTATTTCAAACAAAACTCAAACCAATTAATATCAGAAATTCTCAAAATATAAAATGTGTGAGTTTAGATTTGCCAATACTAGAGCAGGCACAGTACATATGACTGGAGCTAAAAAAAACCCCAAACTGAAATGGGATTTAGTCTCTCTCTGAAATTAATGTAGTGACAAAGATGCCTTTTTTCCTTGCAGTACGAAATTCCAGAGTTTCATTAAATAATCCAGATTACTAGGAAACCCATCACGTTAACAAATACTGATGATGGAGAAGTCTATTTAGAGTTATGGTTGAATGCCCTTTCTTTCTGTAATGGAACAAGAGCGGCATACTGAAATATAGAAATTCTTACTAGATTTCTTTTTTTTTGCGTTAGGACATACAAACTGCATCAGAGAAATTTAATTCTTATTTATAATCTCATTTTCTTTATCTAGGTGTTAACAACATAAGGGACACCCAAATTCTAGTTAAAAAAAGCTTTGATTGAAAGAAAGGGAAGATTTACACTCTTCATTCAATACATGGCATTCAATAGTTCTTGAAGGTGTTGGTCAAAACATTCAATCCTGTACATTTCTACATATCACACAAATGGACTTTTATTTATACATTACATACTCTTTCATACACTCTTTAGACCATTTTAGAGCATCACTCTAAATATTACTAACTACAAACTGGCATTTGCTCTTTCAAATCTACGTAGAATTTTAGTGTACATGGAGAAAATAAAAATAAAACCATATGTGGAAAACCAAAACTATATCTTTGCTAGTCCCTCCTAGCTATTGACCAAATGTATGCCAAATCCAAAAGTTTTTGCTATAAATAGGCTGCAGTTCATATAACTGAACTTATAATTCATTTGTCCAAATACACAAACTTATGCCCTAGAAATGCTGTTTTGGGGGTTGGTTTTCTTTTATAAATGAAATATACATGTAATAACATTCTATCTTGCTTATTCAGAGCTCTGGATTTCAAGGCTGGAAAAACTCTGGGATGAAATATTAAATTGTAATATGAATTACATGTTACATTAATAAAAGAGTAAATGAACATCATTATAAAAGCATGTTCAGAGCAGATATTTCCTTAGTTACATTTCTAATAAACAGATACACAATACACAAGATAGTTTCAGATCTATGTGTACTCTGCAAGGTACAGCTAAATAGTCTCAAATCTCCCCATTATATTATGAAGGATAATGATAATGTGATCATGACACAGAGAGAGTTTCTTAAGCAACCTATTTTATCAGAGTTCTAATTTAGCCGTGTGATCTCTATGCTACTGAATTCTAGACAAAAATATGTTCTTTATAAGAAATACTGTTTGTGTTTTAATTGGAGAGAGTGAGAAAGTGAAACAAAGCTCAGCGGTTAATTCAGATGTAAGGCTGGTTTGGAAGCAAGTTATAACCAGTGCACACTGGTGCATTATTTTTCCTGTAAGGTTTTCAAAACCTCTTCACTATAGAACCCAAATTCAGAAATTGTAACAAATTCTGTGAGGGTTAGGCTAGAATCCTCTGGCCCATATGTGGACCTCAAAGGTATTGTCTCTACAAAAAGCACTTAACTCCATGGCATTCATTATGTGCAGGTGAGACTTGCTATGGAAAATTTCAGAGTTTCCAGTAACGGCAAATCTAAACATATGTGGATACAGTATAAATTTCCTCTTTACATGTTAATTGACCGTTTATCTGGAATTTCTGGAGCGCAGGAAACCCAAGCTGTGTGTGAAATAAGAGGTAGACATGGTTACTGCTGAAAGTGGCAGATTGCCACCTGAACTGGTATGGTAGGCAGATCTCTAACTCACAAAGAAGCTGAGACAGTGTAAAAAAACTGGTTTTTTTTCCCTTCTTGCATATTTCTAGGGGTTTTTTTGTGGGGGGGGTTGTTTGTTTTTTTTTTTTAATCAGGGAATAGGAAACACACTGTCCGTCACACAGCAAATATCAAAACACAAGAACAAATTTAATAACATTACAGGTGTGTTCCTCAGAGAAAAGTAAAAATCAGTACTGTCAAGGAGTGTTTGATTCCAGCCCCACAAAGTGGAATATTACATCTACAGCAAAAGACACAAAGTGAGGGAGGGGTCCCTAAAACACATGCTCATTCGGTTTTCTGGTATTCAACTCCCCTGGCAGGGGGACGTGCTTCTAAGTCATCTGTTGTAGTTCACCAATAGAGAAGCTGGACACCACTGCTCAACAAATTCTCATGATCACACTCTCAAGAAGGAATGATCCCTCCCAGTCCCGCAAAGAACAACACAGTGCTTGATCTGAGTCCGCAGAATGATGAGGAACATTTCCTTTGAGTTTTCCCATCTGAGAGGTGCATCACATTCCACAATTTCAAAGTGCCCATATGCTCTGTGTGCTGGCAGTATCACAAGTGTGCTTCCCCTGAGTCAGTCTAGCCCCTACTGTTACGTGCTAACTTTTTATATTAACTGAGTATTCATGGAAAACAAGCAGTTTAGTTATGTCCATACTAGTAAATTGAGCAGCGGTGCTTTATATCGATTCCTGTTTGAGAGCCTACGCTATTAAAGGTTACAACAACAAATCATGGAATCTTAGAATCATAGAATTGTTTGAGTTGAAAGAACCTTAAACTTCATCTAACTCCAACCTTCCCACCATGGGCAGGGACACCCTTCCTTTGACCAGGTTGCTGAAAGCCCCAACCAACCTGGTCTTGAACACTCCAAGGAATGGGGACTCCAGTTTCTCTGGGCAACCTGTTCCAGTGTGTCACCACCCTTATCATGAAACTATTCTGCCCATGACTGATGAGTGCTCCCTTGACCTTCCATGGGATCAGTGTAGGAAGTAGACTAAACTACAGGTCCCAATAGGCATTGGGAATGTGACCACCCTTTCTGAGTTTTTCAGGAAACACTAACATGTCATGAGGTTAGGTTGCTCCAAAAGCAAAAGCGCAACTAAAGCAAAGTTTTGTTTATTGAAAGTGCACACATAGTCTTAATTCCTGATGCATATGAATATAAATAGAGTAATTTTAGCTCAGATTAGGTACTAACTCTAAAATGAGATGAAAGCTTGAAACTTCTTTGTATCAGACAAATTCTTTAGATAAGGTAAAACCATTATATTTCTTAATATCAATTTCTCCTTTAAAGCATTCATGCTTTGATCTTTATTAAGGATTTCTCCAATGCTGTCTAAAAAGAATATTGAAAGTTCCTGAGTTCTTTTTAACTGAAGACATTTGTTGTATGGGAAATAATACAAAAGAAATTAAATTTTTCAGGAATGTTTGAGTTCTGCCTCTGCCATTAAAAAAGTAATGCTTTTTGAAACTGATTTTAAGGCCTAGCATAGATAGTCTTAAAAATCTGCCCTAGCCTTGGATACAAGAAGTGATATCTAATCTAAATTACATTAATCAAGTTTTTAATAAACAAATATATATATGTATATATAATGTTATTTGGGCATTTTCTGGAAATACTTGGTCTGATTTGCAAAGTGTTGAGATTTCATCTTCTGTACTGATGGCAGTCAGGCAGCTTCTAGGATTGGTGGGTTAAAACTGGATGTCACAGACAAGTGACATATTTGAATGCTCTGGGCTAAACACAATTTGAGGTCATGCACTGAACAGTGATTGAAGGAAGCATTAAATAGTTGTTTATTCAATGAGTATCAAACACTCAGTGATCTGTTAAAAAGCAATCCCACGGGAGGAAAAAAAACAAACAGAAAATAATTTACCTGAGGGCTCAGGATGACGACTGCACAGGGAATCTAAAATCTCTAATTTCTGCATACTAAATGTTGCACTGTGCTCTATGGAACAAGACAGACTTGCAGGGAATTCCTCTGTGTGCTGACTGTTACAGCATCATACAGAACGAAAGGGCAAGGTTTTGAGAGCTTTATAGTTCTATTAGTATCATACTACACTTCTGCTGACAAGTACTGCTTCTTATAAGAAATAATGAGAAATAATTAAACCACCCCTGTTCTTCTTCTTCTAGATCTGAGGGTAGCCAGGCTGCAGCAGGATCAGAAATAGCAGAGGAAGCTGTCTTTCTGGTTTTTATGTTGTACTACTTTAAGTAATGTTTTAATTTTTATTCTTGTTCCATCATTTCCTCACACAGACACTAATCTACTGTTTATACATGTAATAAGACATCCTGTTTCCATGAAGGAATGTTTTCCTTATGTATAGTATGTCAGATAGAGAAGCAAAATTTCCTTTGAAATCTATTGCATTGTGAAGGGTTTGTGATAAGTTTTATTAAAATTAATAATAGCACGTCACTTAAATATTTTTTTCTCTGGTTAAGATTTTCCAGTAGTTACTGTTTGACACAAATTCAGGTATAGAAAAACTACTTTACAGAGGAGCAATTTTGATGTTGAATCTGTTAATAAAATAAAATAATACTTTCATCTGAACAAATAAACCAAATCTTGTTTCTTTAACAAGGTTCTTGACATTGTTTTGGATATAACCAAGAGATAATCTGATCATGTCTTAGAAAACTACTGACACTTAGTTTCATGACGTTGAAAATGCAAGGAAGAATTAGAAGGGTTTTTGTCAACTCATTTATCCTTATCCTTCTAATTTAGCTACTTTCCCTATTTTCTATTAAGCCAAGTATGTATATGGTTGAAGTAAAATTATTTGTTCAAAAATGTAGTAAAATAATAAGAAATAAAATTAAATTATTCAAGTCTAAACAAAATGAGATTTGAAAATACACCCTCTATAAGGACTATGATTAAAACTATTATTAAAAAACTGCGTAGAGGTCCTCCAACAAATCTATTATGCATCAGTTTTGAATACTTCTGCTATTTCTATATTCACCTAACCAAAGAAGTATTTATATTTTCTAGGATACTTTCATTTATTTATTTATAATTTAATTATTTTGGAAATAGTATAAAACGTTTAATGAGTTTCAATAACACCTCTCTGGGTTTGGAGATGAAGAAAGAAAACTGCACCCTAATTTTCAATTTAGACCTAACTTCCATTTTTATATTCTCTCAGTTAAAGAATATATATATGTGAGCATCCCTGCAGATACATGTCCAAACAACAACTTTCAAGGATCCTCACTTACTACTGGACAAAATAACAGGAGGTAGTTCACAAAGGGGTAAATTATGATGGTTGCAGTAAATAAATAAATAAAGATATGTGTATGGATGTGTGTGTATACATATTCTCTCTGTATTACATACACTCTATATGTAAATATCTATATTTTATGCAGATATATGAAAAAAAAATGTTAGAGGTTTATTGCCTTAAACTCACTGCAGCACCAGGATGGCCAAGGCTGTATCTGGTAGCAACCACGAGCAAGTAATAAGCTGCATTAGCTCTAAGTGAACATGTAGCTTGGCAAGCTGTGTTTGGGTGTTCATGTGACACTGAAACACACACACTGTGGCTGCAATTTCACAGAGAGATGAGATGCTCTGACAAGCAGCCGCTGCCTAAAAGCAGCCGTGTGCTGTGTTTTTCTGTTCTTCCTCTTCCTGCCCTGTACTATTTTTTCCTCAATCCTTTGCTTGTATTGCCCCTCCTCATATGCATCAACTTTGACTCTTGCTGGAATTTCTGTGATCTTATTTAGACACTGTAATGGCAGAAAAATATCCACTCCTCCCCACCCCCTCCAGCTGAGATGTCTGTGTGCCATTTTTTGAATTGCTCATGGAAAAGAGAAACAAGGCAGAGGTGCCACAAATTCAGCATCAGGAGCACAGGAAAAGTAAAGTGATGTGGAGACTCACTACACCCTGTGGAGCCATAGATCACCACGTGGGGAAAGGAATAATTTATAGATAAATATTAATCGGGGACAACTCAACAAAATATAAGCGGGGATAGGTAGCATAACAGGAAGACTATTTGCAATACCAATGAAGTGAAACAATACTTATTATGCCAGGCTATCTTCTAAACAAGAACTACCATTTTAACAGAAAAAGTGTAAGTCCTCTCTTAATTATGTAGAATTTGAAACAAGAGACTATTTATAACAGCTAACACAAGGAAAGGGTCCAGAAGTGGGGAGAGGGAGAGAGAGGGAGAGTGTGAGATGTTTCTTGTTTAAAGTAATTAGATCAAGCATGATTTTTCTCTCCCTTCTTTACCTCGTTCCATAACCATGTGCTGTTATACTGGATGCTGCGAATAAATACTTTCATTTGCATTGTACTTCAATATTGCCTGGGTCAAGAATGAGTTCAAATGAATAGATAAGTTTTTGGGTGAGGTTTTTTTCACCCTAACCTAAAGACATAGGAGAACCTCAGCAAATCTTAGCTTGCTAAGTGCCCCTAGATACTCTCCTGAGAATTGTTCAGGAGAACAGGGTATGTCCCTGGGAAGCTGAATGAGGCTGACAGAGTTGTTTTCAGGTGAGTTAGGAAAACTAATGACTAAGAGTAATCCAGAAGGCTTTTGCTGTACAGAAAAAATTTGGCAAAAACCTTAAGTCCCGAGGGATCACAAGGAGTTTGCCAGAGAATTTTGTATCAAAATACTTTTGTCAATCTGGGTCTAAGAAAATAGTTTGAATGAAACCCAAAATTGATGAATACAAAAAGGATGAAAGAAAGGAAAACACAGCTGAGGAAGGGAATAAGCCAGAGAATAAGGTTTTAGCAAGATATTGTCAATATCAATGATTCAGATCCTTTAAATTGAGTAGAAGTCTAATAATGTTACATTTTTCTCTTGCTCAGTTATCCTTCATATTGAGAATAGAAGGTTTAAACATTAATAAATGAGAGCATGCGATGAAAGGTCCTCTTCAAAATTAAATAACCCAACATTAAATAAAAATCTATGTTCCATAATCATGTTTTATGGTGTCACTGCATTGTTATTACATTCATTAACCTCACTACTAACTTCATTGCATGGCACTTATTAAATGTTACATTGAAACACAATAATGACCTATTTAAAACTATATTATGTAATTTAATATAAAATTCTGTAAAGCTATATTGTTTTTTCATTAAATTAATAAAGTTTTAAGTGGCAAGGCCATAATCAGATAGCTTAAAATGGAAATGTAAACAGAAATATTATATATTTTTCAAAAAATATTCAAATCATACCCTCCCAAGGTATAAGTTAAGTTTCTTATGTTGTCTGAACAGTTTACATGTATGCTTAAAAGTCCTTTGGCCTGGTGAAATGAGGAGAAACAGGCTTAATCTTCTCTAATTTCAGCCATTGGCCATGAGTGGTCTCCATCTGGGAGAGGTTCCTTGTATAGACAATGAAGAGGAATAAGTATTTCAGGAGTGTATATTATCTGAGGTATTTTAGACTTCCACATTATTTTGAGATGAATCTCACCTTAGAATGTGAGAGCTATGGTGAAGAGATCAGTAAATATCAACAGCTGAGCATCATCCAAGGCATAGAAATGCTATTGTAATTCAGCTTTTGGGACATGACATAACTGGGAACTTTATTCTCCAAAGACAAACTTTTTCATTATAATTTTGTGCAGAAAAGTACCCAGCCTCTTTTGTGTATTTTGTTGTACTTAACACTGGATATTATACCTGTTTGGCTGAAGGTTAAAGCCAAAGGCAAGATCTTTTTGTGTTTTGTAATTGATGTTTGGAAAAGAGCTTTATTAAGAACATCTTGGTTTACTGATTTAACAGTGTTAGCAAACATTTTTCTTGATTACTGTTGTGATATTTAACAAACATCATAAGAACAATATTCCATGGCACCTTGAATTGAATATTCTTCCCTTGGAAGATTATTACTGCTCTCAAGCTGATAAATAAAAAAGCAATAATTCCTTATACATCTAGGTTTTTTTCTGATATATGGCTTTCATTGTCCAGCAAAAGTGGAACATTAAGTTCTAGGACACAGCAATCAATTAGATTTTATTGTTTAATACAGTCATATTGAACCCAGGCCCTGAGTTCTGCAAGCCACTCAAGGAGTTCTTCCATCCCAGGCCAGGGAAGGTAAGTGTAGCGTCCCAAAGTTAAAATGGAAGCTATCCTGATGGAAAGCAAAAATTTGAAACAGGCTCACAATTGAAAAATATAAGAATAAATTGTAGGCATTTTTACTGATACAAATATATATTAATTGAACACTTCAGAGATAAAATTCTGCTTTAAAAATTCTTCCGTAGTTGAGTGTCATTATTAATAGCTGCAATAATAAAATATAGGTCTTACAACCACACACAGTATTTGGTTTAGGACAACTGCAGGTATAGTGTTTTTATTGCAATTATACAGATAAGCATTTTTGTTGACATTCTGAAAACTTCCTATTTTTTACTGTGTTCATATTAATCCCATAAAAAATTCTTTAATGTCCCATATGGGGGAAACTTTAAATTCTGCAATGAAATTTGGAAATTGCTAATCTAGAAAGTAGTAGTTAATGTTTTCTTCAATTAAAATCGAAGACTTTCAGTTATTGTGAGCTATTAGTTTAGGATCAAGATCTAACAAGATGCATTCCAATAAGCAACTGTGTGAATCAATGGCCAGTAGCCATCCATCTTGTCGTAACTGTTCTCAAAAACTCATTTAAATTTTATAAAACCAATATCTATTGCAGATAGAATCGGATCCTTTAAGTACATGAAGCACCCACTATACTTCTGTGCTGAAAAAGACTGTTCTGTACGACTGCACAACATCTTGTCATTTGTGGCTGCTACTGTAAGATTTTCAAAATAAACTAAATTGAATATATAAATATAATGAATTGAAAGAAGCTTTTCTATTCAGTGCAATTAATTTAATTTCATTACTTCAGTAACTGTTCTCCATTATGTATTTTATTGAGTGAGTTGTTCTTTTTAATGAAAGATTTCAGATATCCCATTTGGCTTTGTTATAAAATAACTAATGAAAAACAGAAATACAGGAAAAAAACCCACCTGATTGAAAAAGTCACTGGAAGTAATACCTAAAAATTTATTATTTTTCTCAGGTTTTAATTTACAGAAGTTATATTGTCTGTTCCAAGGAAAAACCCCATAGATTTCTGTGTTTAAAAACCTCAGTCCATATGTGGGGATGTTTAGCAACAGTGTCTAAAAGGTGAATGGGGAAATATTTTGAAGAGCTCCTCTAAACTGTGTCTTTCTGCAGTGATTATTTGGAATGAGTTTAGGACCTATCTGTCTGACATGTTAGATAAAAACAAATAATGAAAATCTCATATTGTTTTCCCTATATTCTTTTATGTTCCCCAATTATTAATTTCTTAGCCCATAAATCAATGAAATCCTGTTATCTTACAATAGATTATATCTGGTAATCTGGTATATCTATTCTATGATTTGAAAAAAAAAACACAAAAAACAACAAACAAAGAAAAAATCTAAACCCTACATACTATACATTGAAACTGAATTTAATTTGTGTTCAGAATTTTCCTATTTTAACTCTCCATTATCTTACAATTGTGTAATTTATCTTTTAACTCTTTTACTTTTGAAACTTGCTGGGTGAAAGGTTATTTATTCATCTTTCCTCCTATTGAAGAAATAGAATTAGTAAAAAATATTCTCTATCAAAAATGACTCACAGATACAACTCCCTCCTAACAGAAAAATTAACTTACTTTTAGACCATGATATACTATATTAGTATTAAAGCATTATGTCTATATTTAAGGAAAAATAGAGACCATTAAAACAAGAAATGATATCTCAATTGAGCCCTTCTTTATAGAGCTACTACAAATAATAGTTTATTTCCAGTGCACTCTGTGTTTAATATATCAATGTAAGTAAACAGCCCAGCCTTCATCTGACTGAAAAGGTAAGGCAACTTCAGATCAGATTACATGGACTGATTATTACCAAATTAGGATGAAATTCTGAAAATCCCTGATCTATACTGAATTCCTGATAAAGTCTATAAGAAAACCTCGTGCAGTGAACTTGCAACATTAGCTTTATCTGGCATTAGGAGTTTCTTCATGTTTATAAAAAAGACTACGAAATGTTTCTGTCTGAGAACACTAAAAAGTTTTTTGTGTATTAAGTTTTAATGTTTCATTAGTTCACTGTGTAACAAAATGTGGTTGCTAAGATGCTGTCTCTTAACATCTTTGAAAGTATTGGTTTCTTACTTAATGTAAACATAGTTCAGAATTCGAGTTAAGAATCTGAAAATTTGAGGGTGATCAGCAAATGTACCACTTGGGTGAAATACTGGCATGACTTCAGCCAAGCAATGATAATATTCATAGCATTAAAAAAAACAAGTAAACTGTCCCACCACGTAGGTGTAAGCCTAAATACATGTCCAAACTGTATTCTTAGTTTTTCTAAAATGCAGATTTTTCCTTGGGATGGAAGTTTTATGTAGGTCTATCGGTTTTTTCCTACGGATGTTAATCACTTAGTTAGACAAATAACACTTATTTACCCTTTTCAGTGATGGTATGTGTTTCACTGATACTCTCAAGTCATAAAAATTGCCCTTGCTGGGTTTTGCTGGTATTTGGATAAACCTTTAAATTAAAACTTTTTCTGCCAATTCTAAACTGTATCTTGATTTAAAGCTAAGGTAAATGTTTCCATCCTTAGTGTATCTTGCCAAACAAGTCGACTTACCTACCTTTTTAACACATTTTCAACACATTTTCCTTACATTGGACATGTTATTTTGTTCTTATCGTGGATCATTAAGTGAAAGCCTCTGATTTTTTTGTTTTGTTATGCTATTCTTAAGTAGCAAAACTATTTCCATTTGAAACACAAAGTTTTGCCCCAGTAATAAAGGTAGTGGGGAACAACACAATTTTCTAGTAATATAATCCCAACTAGGTTTTTTGGGTTTTTTTACTTGTTGGTCTGGACACAGCAATTTAAGATACTGGTTGCAAACAGTAAAACTTGTTGTTCCCCCACAAATACTGTTTGGTAACTATCAGAAAAAAACGAAAACAGGAAGGACCATGCAACCCCCATACTTAATAGGAATTGGTATTTAGGTATCCATCTTCACAAAACTTGTCTCCCTTCTTTGAAATTATAATATAATGAAATACAATTTCTGGGCTGCACCAGCTGTAGAATGTGACAGAAAGTACCTATGACATTTTGACAGAATATGTTGAATGCATCTCATTCAGAAAAAAATCAGCCTAAAAATGAAGAATTGAAAAAAAACCAGAACTTCCCCAAACTGATGTAAAACCCTTTCATTCTATTCTATTAAGCAGCTATATTTTACTTTAAAATATTGTCACTATGGAAAGAAAGTAACTACATGTTTTTCAGAGGTTCTGGATTTACTACTTGGTAGCTTGTTAAGCAGGAGTAATATGTGTTGGTTTACTAGAAAAAATATCTCCCAAATGTCACAGAGGACAAAATAAACAGTATTTGCTCAAATAATATATATTAATTCCAAAACAAAAAGACATCCCCCCCCCCCCAAAAAAAAAAACAAAAAAACCCCCAAACACTTAGTTCTACATAGGCTGTTAATGACTGGCTTCAATAGCCTGTTAATACGTGACCTCATAGAGTACCAGGCAGTAAATGCATTTCATTTTTGCTGGTATGATCCTACTGGATTATATGTCTGTTGTATTTGCAAATAAAAACAAACAAACAAACAAACAAACTCCCATGGTCATAGAAAAGCTAAAATGCCAGAGAAATTTGGGGAAAAAAAACTTCCTAAGAGATGTTTTCCAAAGAAATACCATGGACATTCTGATTCTAGACATAATTAAAACAGTGTAAATTTCAGGTGGCCTCTTGCTCATGCCAATAGAAAAATATTTGCCATATTGATTCTCTTGAGTGAGTAGTGGGGTGGGAGAGAGAAATCCTCTTTCAACAAATTGTAATCAGAGTGCAATCTGATTTAGCTGGCTTTAATATATAACTGTCTGTATATTCTGGAAGCCAGGTGAATGCTCATGTTTGAATTTGAGCACAGAATCTATTCAGTTTCCTTACTGCTTAATGATGTAACTGTCATGAACCAGATTCTTGTCTCAGTAACACTATACAGCTACACCACTTCCACCAGGAGGTAAGTTGCCTCTGTATTTTCTTTCAATAGTAAATGTTTATTTTCAATTTATCCAAATGTAGTCCTGTTCCTTCAGTCGACCAGCCTTGGTCTACGCTAAATAAGCATGGAGTTTGATAAGCAATATTGCCTGAATTAGGCCTGCTCCCAAGCTCTTTTAGGGATATTTTAGGGTTTCCAGTGAAAGTAGCAATGTTTTGCTTATCTCTTTCTAACAGCCAGATGTCTTCTGGCAGGAAAAAATGTACCAGCAACAATGAACACTGGGACATAGGTATTTTAACTGTGGTTAAGAGGCAAAGCCTTTAAGGCTACCACACTGAAAAGCTTAGTTAGATAGAAAGGCTACTATTTTTACTTGCTAACATGATGAGTAATTTACTGTTCTATCAAGTTTTTCTGTATTTTGAAACTCCACATACTGCTTTACGAGGTTCATTGCTTACACTACACAAATGACACTCGGAGAACTTACTTTACTAATACAAGTAAACACAACTCTTTCTAAGAGAAGACAAAGAATTCTAAAAACAGTATTTATATTGCTGAAGAGCCAGACATATATTATTTAAAAAAAAAAAAAAAAAAAGATTTCATTCTGTATAGATGGTGTTTAGCATAATATATGCAAGAGTTTTTTCTTTAGTGCATGTACATGGGACTGTTACTTCTTGACTCAAGAAAAATAAATTTAGATATATTATTTGGAGAATCAGGATACAAAAGATCTTTTGTGTACAGTTGTCCTTCATTCTGAATCAGGCTACCTTCACTGCATTCTCAAGAATTTTTTGTGTCATTGGTTCACTTGCAGTGAAAGTTTAACTGTATTAAAACATTGTTACTGCGTCTCATAAAAATAATAGTTTTTTCAAAGGAGTCCTTAGTTTCTTAACTCCTATAAAATGTCAATAAATAACATCTACAGACCGTTTTAAAAGTGTCAGCAGTGTGCAAAAGTACATTATTGCACATGTCGCTCCCATTGTTTCCTTATCACTGATGAAATTTTAAGTTAGATATTCTTTTGCCATTCAGTGCATGTCTTCTTCACCAAACACCTCATTTTCATCAGTGTAGTTTCACATATTTTGTTACTTCTTCACAGTAGGAAAAAAATACATGAACTATGTATTCTTCTCTCCTTCCTGCCACCTTGAACATTTCATTCAAATTCTTTGCGATTAAACCAGGTACAGATTCTAGATTAACAACAATAGCAGCCTCAAATTGTTTGCAGCTATGCAAATAGACTGCTAAGTTTACAGAAAGCTTCAATAGATAGGTCAGCAAAGGAGACAAGGGAACAGTGGGACACTCTATTAAAGTTAATTAGCTTGTTAGAGTAATTACTTTACATATTGGGCACAATACTATCATGAACTTGTTCTGATTTACTTTACATTTATTCCTTCCCTGGGAATTTTTTTCTTCACCTGTGAAAAGCTCCACCATCCACCCTCAGGGAAAGAAGAAAGCACCCTTAATTCCTTTCAAAGACAAAATGTGATATTTTTAATTTTATTTCCCTTAAAGACTGAAGTCACTTTTGACACATAGAACTTCCATGTGGGACATTAGGCTGTGGTTCAACTCAGACCTAGAGAAACCTGCTTGACTCATGAAAAAGGTTTCACTGCAATTAACAGCATTGCAATTTCTGTCTTCTTTGGAGTAAAAATGGCATTGCTACTGCAGTAGAAATTGTGACCAAAATGCATGGGGTACATTTTGTGGTCTGTAATGTATATCACAGATAGAAGGACATAGTTGAGAAGTAATGGTAATTAAAGAAGGGTTTCAATATGGCTTTAAGAGTCCTAAAAGAAAGTTAAGAAGACATTAAAAAGCTTCAGCCGACAATAACAAAAAATCCCATAAAGATACTCAAGTCACTTCAAAGTGGGAAAGATAAATCTCAAGCAGTTCTTAAAATTCTTTCTGCTTTGTGTGAAGGAATGCAACTTGATCTGATGATCTTGTGATCCAGGTGGGGGGAAAGTTTTAAATTTCAGTGGAAAGATTTGATTGGAAGGTATACAAGAGATCAAAATCTGCAAAAGCCCAAAAATATAAAGACACATTTCCAGAACCTTACAGTAGCAGATACAACGACAAAAGCTACAGAAGGGATGAAAGGATACAAGAAAGAAAATCTCAAAATCCCCTGAGTATGCGAATAGTGGTAGCCAGGAGCGATAAAAAAAACAATTTAAAACAAAATGTGTATATAAAATATTCAGGAACACAAGACAGAAATGTCAGCATTAATTATGACTTTTGAGACAGCAACAAAAATTATTTTTCATTAGGAGCAAATTACTTTAAGATAGGCTTTAACACTTGCAAAGCAATTACACATACACATACCGATAGACAACTATGACAATGAACTTAAAGATCAGTTCAAAAAGCATAGGAAGCTGTAAACTAAAAGGCTAAACTTCTGGAGCTCTCTGCTGAAAACACATCTAAAACCACAGATATTTTCTGCTGACAGAATGCATCTTTGACAAATATAGAACCACAAAAGGCCTTCAAAACAGTGGAAAAATAGCAAAGATTGGTGATTCGTGCATTAGGAACAATTGATAGGTTACGCTTCTCTCATAATTGGAGTTACCTTCTGCACTACCATCATTAGCTAAAGGAACAAAGGACTAGGATTAGACTACATTTTAATTACTGAAAAGATTTTTGCTAAAAGAATAATTACCTTGAAGGAAATCTTAATAGCAGCATTCATTTACCATAGATTTTCATTAAAGAATTTGTCAGATTTTATCAGGATTAAGTGTAGGGTATTTCAAAATATTATGAGATGACAAAAAAATGAGATGACACTGAAACCTGGCATGCCAAAACAAAAGCAGCTAGGTTGCAATCAGTCAATGCAATCACCACTGCCAAACATTTTCTTAACTCCTTTTGCCTCTTCTTTATCATGGATATTCCTTTAGAGAGGTAGATAAAATGCCAACTCTTCTAACATGACATAGAAAAAAGAAAACAGATTTTCCCCCTTTCAAGAATAAATAGTTCATGAAAAAAATCTCACAATTCCAATCAGACCTTTAGAAATTCTCAGTGGGTAAAATAGCACAAGGAGAAATAGCTTTGTATGTCTTGACAGTCAGCAGGACTAAAGGGAACTACTACAAATACAGAAGACATCAGGCACTGAATTTGACTGCCTAAACAAGACTTGGTTATGAAGAACAATATACAATTTAAAAAACAAACTATGGCTTCAACTATAATAATTATAGTCTTATTAGTTTTCCAGCTTTCACCTACACATGTTGCGTTACGACAATTTGACAGCAAAAGCTTCATGAAAATGCTAGGTTGAAAGGAATTAATTTGTAAACAGATTTATTTATTCAGAGAAGTCTACAGCTCCTAATCTGTGAAGTTTTTTTAAGAAAAGAAGGTTGAAATATTTAGGGCATGAGCTAACGATGGCTCCAAATTCTTTATTCACTAGATATGTCAGTACATTGCAAGAAGAACCATCAGCCAACTGAGGGAAAGTACCTTGTCAAGCAATGCTTGTGCCTGTGCTGGATGGACTACTGGAATTCAACAAGGGTTCAGTGTGTCCGAAGTAACATATAAAGGTAGGTGAAGGATTTATTCTTTCCTTCAGTTAAGTTCTCTGAACACCAAAATGAAGTGTTGACGCACTGCTCAAGTATTTGATATTTTAGTTTTTTAGTGATTTTCTTGACAGTAAAGTTTCAAGTTTCTGCTAAAGATGATGATGTTGTCTTAATTTCAGCAAAGACAGTACTACACAAAACTGTGTTAGTCTACTGAAACCCCAGCCACCTGACACTGCTGTATCAAGATGCTATCTTGCGACAAGAACAATTGTCTTCCATACCACTGAATATTTACTTCCTTACTTTTACATGGCTGTCTGATTTTATTTATTTTTTTCAGTCTGAGCAGCTCTTTTCTGAAAAAAATTAACTATGGATTAATTAAACATAATGCAAGTTAGCACTTTGTCTAGTTCACTGCAATGCTAAAACTCACAAGTAATGTTAACCCTCAATTTTAGAATTAACTGAGTCAGATTTTTACAGATATTTCTTCCTGGAAACAACTATATTCCAATTTTAAGTAAGACCAAGCACTTCAGACTTTATTCTACAGTAGAATATCGTTTCAGTGGTTCATTAGACTAAAGCTTGTGAAAGATTATAATGCTACAAGAGGCCTTATGAAGTTTAATTAGCTTCTTTAAGTATGTTTTACAAAACACTGGTGACACACTAGTAAAGTGTGGATTTGTTATCTTTCATGATTGTAAATTACATCCCAAAGCTGTTACCACACTACTAGTCTCTTAACTCAATTTCTGTAGCAATATTAAATTACAGCAGTAATGAACACTCACAATATACCATTATCAAGTTCACAAATCCTAAAATGCCTTTAATAATTCACTGAGATTGAATTTACACTGGACCATTTCCCAAGTGCCAAGGATAATGCTAAAGCACCTTACCTATTATCAACCAACTGCTTCAGATGACAAGTGGAAGAATGAAAAATGGTGATATATGCGCATGGTGCTTCACACATAAACCAAATTTAATTCTTTTTTGTGATGTCCTTACAGACAGATCAATCTAAAACAAAGTAGTTCAATCAACTAGTCTTTGTGTTTTTCCATGGAACAATTTCCTCAACAAATAGAGTTTGAATTGGATATTTGCAGACTGTGAAAAAGGCTCTAGTAACTTAAAAAATGTAGTGAAGATTATAAAGATGCTTGTATTGCAAATAATTGGGAACATTGGAATATCAGCTCCTACACTGGAAAAAAAAGAAGACTGACATTTTCTCAAAATGTTTATGATTACTTCAAAAGAGCAGTGCTCACTAATTAGTTCCTCAATGTGTGGCATCACAAAATCATTTGCTATCTCAAATCTTTTAACTTACTATAAATTTCAGTAAAAGAATTGAGATATTATGTGTAATAAAAATAAATGATACAAAGTAAATGCATTTGATTATGAAAAATTATCACTATGATTAGGTTTTTACATTTCCCCCAATTATTCAGTTCCCCTAATTGAGAACGGGGTAATTGCCCCTCTTTGCACATAGGTAAAGGTAAAGGTTGAAGAAAAAGGTGTTAGTTCTAGGCTGACTTAAAGCTCCTTACTTTCTACCTGGAAGCAGTCTGTGTTGTTGTTGTATGTATGTATGACATGCCGTGTTGTTGTTGTATGTAGGTATGTATGTACGTAGCTGTGACCCTATTAGGTTTAGATGAGCATGACTGCTTACAATTTTCATTTTAACATTTGCTTATATGATTTAATTTTGGACAAAAGGTCCAAATCCTAAATGATGTGATGACAAGTTGTACAAACAATAATTTCATTTTTTTCCCCATGAAATTTTCAAATCACCTTGGCTAATGTAATAAATAGTACAGAAGGTTTACACAGTCTGCAAGCAATAAGCCAGGCAAGGAAATTGTCTGAAATTCACAGTCTCATTAGCATAGCTAAGAGTTCCATTTAATAACTTTTACAGATAATAATGTGATATAATGTTTTTAAAATTTCCACATATAGTTAAAATAATATTATCTTTAAAAAACTACTTATTTTCAATATACTCATGGCTTCTTAGGAAAAATCAGTAGAATGATACACTTCAGTCTCCTGTTTTGGTATGTTTATTGTGAAGTAAAGCCTTTAGTAATATGAATCTGATGGTTCAAGCAAATATAAATTATCATAATAATGACATTTTGCTGTTTACAGGATCAACTACTCTTCAAAATTATTCAAAAACATGACTAGTGATCACAATCTAAAAGCACTGAAGGAACTTTTAAAACCATATGCTTAAAAATATAATTATTTTGTTTTTTCTTCACCTCTTTAAAATATATTTAAATACAATGTACATGTTTATATAAAGTTTCTTGCTGCAGAAGTGTCCCTGAATAAATAGCACACATTCTGTGACAGAATCACACTGCAAATGCTGGTAATAAGCAGATTCAGAAAGCTTCCAAACTCCACAACTAAAATACTGAGACATAATACAAAATATTTCATTTTTTAATGTAAATTATGTGTCTTCAAAATTATTTCATAGGTGCTAAATTATGATATACTAAGTGACGAAATCATGGGGGCTTTTTTATATTTCCAGAAATAACAATCTTGTGTTCATGATTTTAATTGTGTACCCTTATACTGATTGCAAGCTTGATGCAGTATTCAGATGCCCAAACTGAATAGGAGGAAACATTTTAGCTATCTGATAATCAGAATTCAAGCCTGCTTCTTTTCTGTATTAAAAATTTAGAATTTTAAAAGAATGAGTAGAGCTGTACATATAATTTACTGTTTATTTCTCTTTCATCTGTGTCTTAGGCATTTAAAAGCAAGGAAACAAAGATAAAGGAAAAATAATTTTTGAAAAGCAGATATTTATGGTGAATACGTACAATATGTTAAAAAATCTAAAGAATTTAGTGGCACCTTCAAAACAATTTAGCTAAATTACTAGGTTAGTACAATGAAAATCTGTACAGTCCCTGTATAGAAAGGAATCATAGAATCATAGAATCAGACGGGTTGGAAAGGACCTCTGAGATCATCAAGTCCAAACCTTGATCCAACACCACTG
>VXAY01006322.1:107701-214349 GCA_013399855.1 Oxyruncus cristatus
CCAGGCTGAACAACCCCAGCTCCTTCAGCCTCTCCTCACAGGACTTGTGCTCAAGTCCCTTCACCAGCCTGGTTGCTCTTCTCTGCACCTGCTCCAGCACCTCAATATCCTTCCTGAACTGAGGGGCCCAGAACTGGACACAGCACTCCAGGTGTGGCCTCACCAACGCTGAGTACAGGGGAAGAATCAGTCCTCTGTTCCTGCTGGCCACACTGTTCCTGATCCAGGCCAGGATGCCATTGGCCTTCTTGGCCACCTGGGCACACTGCTGGCTCATGTTCAGCTTCCTGTCAATCCAAACTCCCAGCTCCCTTTCTGCCTGGCTGCTGTTCAGTCACTCTTTGCCCAGCCTGTAGCACTGCAGGGGGTTGTAAGAGAGCTTAAAAATCATCTAGTTCTAACATACCTGCCATGGGCAGGGATGCCATCCTGCCTGTTGTCACCTGCCACCTGCCATCAGGTTGCTCAGAGCCCCATCCTACCTGGCCTTGGACATTTCTAAGGATGCAGCAACCACAGATTCTCTGGGCAGCCTCTTCTAGTGCCTTGCCACTCTCACGGAAGTATTTCTTCCTAATAGCATTGGCAATTAAAACCCACTGTGCTAATTTTGGCTGAGGTAGAGTTAATTTTCTTCACAGTGGCTGGTATGGGGCTGTGTTTCGTATTTGTGCTGAACACAGGGTTGATAATATAGAGATGTTTTTGTTATTGCTGAGCAGAGCTTACACAGAGCCAAGGCCTCTTTTACTTCTTACACTGCCACGCTGGCAAGGAGGCTGGGGGTGCATGGGAGGTTGGGAGGAGACACAGCTGGGCAGCTGACCTAAACTGACCACAGGGATATTCCCGAATACCTGACATCGTGCTCATTATATGAAGTGGGGGGTAGAAGAAGGAAGGGTGAGACATTTGGAGTGGTGGCGTTTGTCTTCCCAAGCAACTGTCACACATGATGGGGACCTGCTCTCCTGGAAATGGCTGAACATCTTCTGCCCGTGGGAATTCCTTGTTTTGCTTTGCTTGTGTGTGTGACTTTTGTTTTTCCCGTTAAACTGTCTTTAATCTCAACACACAAGTTTTCCAGCTTTTACCCTTCTAAATCTCTTCCCCATCCCACTGATGGAGGACTGAGAACTGACTGCATGGGGCTTTTGTGCTGACTTGGGCTAAACCATGACACCCACCTGAAGCAAGAAGAGATGGAAACACAAAATGCTCTGGAAAGATTTTTCTACCTGACTGCAAGCAAATTCATCAAATCAAATATTTTATTAACATTAACAAATTTTTCAGCTGAAAAAAAAAGTTTAGAAATTCTGTACTTTTGACATCTGATAAATGTTTTTTTTCTTTCATCATGTGAAAATATGTCTCTGTGAACAGCTCTTCTATGTGGCAAATGTTCTATGTGACACAATTCGTCTAACGTGCTGCCCTGTGCTGGACACAGCCGGTTCCAGCTGGCTCCAATCCACACCCTGCAAGGCACAGCTGAGCCCACAGCCGAGGCGAGGAGCACCTCAGATAAAATGTGTTTAGGAAAGGGGAAAATGCTGTATGCTCATGTGAGGAGTGAGGTCAGAAAGTGTGAGAAACAACCCTATGAACACCGTGCGAGGCAGCGCTCCAGATGCTGGGGCAGAGATTCCGCACCTGTGAGCAGGTTTACCCTGAAGGGCTGAACCCCAGTCTACCAGTTGCATACATCTACCTATAAGGATGTTTATTTTTTTATTTTATTTGACTATATTTTGTACTCACAAACAAAGGGGGGAAAAAAATGTGTTTCCTATAGTAATAAGTCCAGGGATTTGTGATCTGCTTAAATCACACAAATGTAAGGCTGTATTTGAAAAACTGTAGGACTGAGATGAGCAGACACCTCAGGTGACACACCAAGAGCTGCACAAAACATTCAGCTCTTCAAGAACTTAGAATGTGATACAGCTCTTCAGATAACCATGTCTTACATGCCATTATGAAGGGGGATGCCCTGAAATAAACCAGAATGCTTAACTAGAATATACAAAGGCTTTGGACACAGTGCAAAGGACTGACAAATAGGTGCTTACAGATGAAACTCAAGACCGATAATATATAGCCCTTTGAATTCTTAGAGTAGCTTTTCTACTGTTTATAAAACAGGAATTTGAAAATTCACAATTTATTAAGAAATTAGTATTTCTTTTTTCTCTGAAATGGTTTTGATTGTCCAACTTAAAATTTCAGTGGTGGTTAACTACTATCCCCAAAGTTATTGTAATAGATCAGCTTTGAAATAACATATTAACTATAGTATATTTTTTAAATTAACTATTTTTATTAATGGATGACTAAATGGAACTAATTCATACTTAGCACTGCTTCTGCAGATTCCAGATGTGACCAAAGGTAAGGATTTTATCACGAGATGTGTTGTTGAATCCATCTATTTGTTGTACTTTGGAAAGTGATATAAGCTTACTGATCAGACACTTTCAAGCTGTAGACAAACATTATTTATATGTAAAAATAGAATTGATTAATCAAGACACTTTGGCAGCCACTGAGACACGAAACATTAAAAAAAATTCGTACGCCATTCCACATTTATCAAGCAACCTCCTTTGATTTTGATTGCATAGTATTTATTTAAATCCAGGAGGAGAAATTGAGGAGAGAGACAGAAACACTTTGTCAGCCTTAGATTTCCCTGTTATTTCACAACAGTGAAATGCTTAAAGAAACCAAGCACAAACATGATAGAACTGTTTAGAAAAAAATTTCAATGAATCAAAGAATACTTATTTACCTACTTTTGAAACTGAGAAATTATTCTGTTAGCAAATAACTGCAACTATTCTTCCTTCATGCTTCAAAAAGAAACCAAATAATCAAAATTGATCAAATTATTTTTTAGTCAAACAAAACACAGATTTTTTGCTATTTTGACTTTTCAGTTCATATTTATTTGACTTTAGAGTATTTGAAATGGGAAAAAAACCCCTTCATTGGCTGTCTTTCTGATTTCTCTGAGCACCATCTAAACAATGAATTCTGTTCTGGGCAGAATTCATTATTTGAGACAAGTTCTGGCATGGTGGGGGTGGTTTTGCTAGTTCTAACAGTACAAGCAACACTATCCCTATAAACTAAAAACTAGTTTGTAGAAATATTTTCTAAAATGTTTTACCTGAGTTTATTCACATTCCTTCAATAGTCAAATGAACCTTTACTTTTAAGTTCTAGGAATATTGCATTTCATATCAAATATTGTTGAGGATAAACTTCCTTTACCATTATTTTTTATTGAACTTTATTATTATCTGCCTCTGGAGCAACACCTTGTCATGCTTATGAGAAACACCCTTGGGAATAACTCCCTTAATGGTAAGACTCACACAAATAGCAGTAATGGAAGAGTTGTAGTTAACAAGATCACCCCAGGTATCCCTACTACTTCTACACCCTGAAGTAACAGAGAACTTCTAAAAGTTTCAATAGCAAAATCTTCCGCAACCGAAAGACTCTTTCCTTGGTCTTACAACAGCCTATGTTCTGTTGCTCTAAATAAAAATAATACTTTGGTGTTTGTTTGGGGTTTTTTCCTTCTTTAGATGTAATTGTACAGAAAATAGCAAAGGAAAGTGGTTTTGTTGCTACCTGTTTTGTGAGTAATGTTGGTCCTTCTATGTTCTTGAGCAAGTGAATTTTGGCCTAGGAACTATACCCAGACATTTAATTTTGGAACTCTTTGGGGCAGGTAGGGTGTGATTCACTTGGCCATAGTTGAGTGCATAGTGTCATTTGAGAAATCCTATCCAGCAAGCAGTCCAGCTGCTGATCCAGTGATGCCTTGATGCCTGCACTTGGTGCCTACAAGTAGGCAGCTAGATTGAACCCAATGATTCAATTCGTGATTTGATTATTAAAATAAAAGAATATAGTGACATTTATACATCTTAAAACAGTCTACCTTTCATTTCAGAAAGGAAAAATGTTCCATAGCTCTTATGAGTTAGGTCTGCCAAGCATTTTTTGGAGCTGTTTGTAAATCCTAGGACATCTCATGTGGCTCTGGGCACTTATATTTAAGCAATTGAAATGCTGAATTCAGCCTCAACACTGGGCTGAAGATCAGGAGGAGACTACAACACCTAAATCACATGTTTATGCAGGCAGCATAAACTCAGTTAATTCACCTCGTGCTGCAAAAGGGAGTGACTTTCAACAGGTCTTTTGCCATATCTGAAAATTCCATTCTCAGATACCTCAGGATATGCTTAAGCAGGTGAATTGCATTGCTACTGGTTAGTTGATGAACTAAATGGATTTCTAGGTTCAGTTTAGTGTATTGCCTGACATTGTATTGACCTAAGGGAAGCTTAGTCATCTTCCACATGTAGACATTAAAATACAGACTTTTGAGTTCAAGTGCTTTAATCTCTTTCCAAATTCTACTCTAAGGAATTTGTGCAGCTAACCTATAGAGTAATCAACTATTACCCTTATACCCTGGGAAGCAATAGGAAAAATTTTCATTTCTATTTTTAAATAATTAGAGGATGCTTAAACATATTTATAGATTGACTTACTCAGAGAGAGTATCTCTAGTTATACATAGCTACTCATTTATTTCACTTTTTAATATGTCAAAGTAATTAGATCTAAACTTTCAATTTTAATAAAGTGGAACTGATTACAATTTCTCTTTAAAAATTCATGCAAAGAAGTTGAGAGACTTCTGTGGCAACTCTGACAAAGAATTCATCATTTTTAATGTAAAAATATACCCATTCCTGGTCAGATGTTATAACTGGTTCTTTTCCTTCCCAAATTGCATTTTTATTTTATTATTTTTTACATCTAACAGAATTAGAAGCAATCTCCGATTTTTCAGGTCATCACAAAATAAAATAAAATCTGTTAATTCTTAACAATCAGGCTCCCACAAGTTTTCAATTAAGGTATGCGATTCTGTTCCCTTGTGATTTGAATGTTTTCTAAAATAACTAAAATTTAAGATGTATTCTTAAATTGCCTTTTCTGCAGAAATTATAGCTGCCCTCAGGAGAAAATAATTTAAGACAGGAATTGTAGCCCACAGTGACATAATGCTCAGCAGTTTGTCACTGTTTGAATTTATTTAAACAACTCGCTCCAAATACATTTGAATTGAGTAAATATTTGGTATTTATACGTATTTTAAATAAAAAAGTCTGTCAACATGCAATACATAATGCATATGTTCCTACCTGGTCCTGCTTTCCTTAATAGAAAGAAGGACTAGATGCGGTTCTTAATTCTTAGAGAAAATGAAACTTCCAAAGCTTCTTTAGCAAAGTTTTTGGGATAAAACATGAGATTTCCTCTTCACTTGTTCAACAGTTTCAGTTTGCCTTGAGTTCTTTCATATTTGCACTATATAGTTTTTCTTTCTGGGCTTAGCTATTTAATTTCAGAAAAATGCAAAACAATACCAGTAATACTGGAATTTAAATAGACTCATTGGTGTTTCTATCAATGGATAATCCTTGGTTGCAAATACTATCTCAGAACATTAGGGGCTGAAGTGTGTGGGGCGGGATGACATGTAACAAAACTTTATTCAACTTCTACTGCAATTATTTCTAGAAGAGAAATTTTTATTTAGTAGAACAAGAAGTTAAAAATCTAAGGGAAGACAATTTGATTCCCCTTTCTCATCAAATACCTCACTTTCAATACCATCACACTGACTGTTCTATCACTGCCCACATCAGATGCAGCTATGTAAGAAGGAGTTTTAAAAAGGATAAGTTATGTTCTTAAATCGGTATCTGTGGTTTCATATGATTGTGCTTCTTGCTCCAAAACTTATCTTCCAGTCAAAGTTACAAACAGAGACCGCTTTCCTGTGAAAGACAATCAGAGAGGGAAAAAAGTTCTGTGTGTTTGCAGCCCGGGTGAAGGAGCATCTGCCATGAACACATCTGAGTTTGAAATGCCAAATATATGAAAGGTCCTGAGCACATTAAACTGGCACATGTGTAAAGTTTGACATCTAATTGTGATGTGGTCCTGAATACTATGCTTTGGAACTGTCACTATGCAACACCTGATTCCATCAGCATCTGCCTCAGAAAGTCCCACAAATTTCTAAGTCCAGAAAAATGGTGCTCTTTTATCAATAATTCTTGAGGAAGCTTTATCTATTGGATATTTTGGAAAGCCATCTAACATATTATAAAAGGTTGAGGTTTCCCACTGTCTCCAAATCCTAACAGAAAAAAAAACAAAACAAAACAAAAAAAAAAACACACAAAAAAAAAGACACAATTCCTGCAATTCGTTTCTATATAGCCTAGGGTGCAGAAAGCTCAATGACTCTGAACTGACACTAACTTTGGTGACAATTCTCAATATGTAAAATCAAGCTACAGGGTTGCCACTACAGTAACAGTGAATATGTGAGAAACAAAACCCCTGAAAGAAAGAAAAATGCAACCTGAAGCATCCAAAAAGATGCATTATCATACTGTGGAGATGATAACATGAGAAATTATAGCTGCCCTCAGGAGAAAATAATTTAAGACAGGAATTGTAGCCCACAGTGACATAATGCTCAGTAAACACAAAGAACTTATAAACAACTGTATAGGCCCTCACCAGCCAACGCATCTATGTACTGATACAGATGAGAGATTACTGCAGAAAAAGAGACTGGCATGGCTTGAAAATGACAATATAAAAGCTGCTTATTATCTCAGTAGGCTCTATAAAACAGTGCACCTGATCATTATTGCCTATTCCAATTAGTCATAAGTCCATCAACAGTAGCTGTAGAATTAACTTTCCTTCCTTTGAGGTGGAAAAGATTTTTGCAGCATTTATTCAATCAGTTCCCAAATTAGCTGATGAGGAGCAGTTTAATGACATGCCAATTCTGTTGTACCCATGATAATGTGTTTTGTCCTTTTTGATAAATTCTGGTATCTATCATTATAAAGCCAAGAGGCAGTGCATTTTTTCAGGTAAAAATACAGAATTAACTCTTGGGTTACTTAACAGGCTATTTCAACCATGCTAAGTAAAACAGGGTTTTAATTCATTTTAGACTATGGTTATGTGCATAAAGGTTTGTGTACAGAATACAGATTAATACCATCCTTTGAAATATGAATTTTAAACTAAAATTCATAGTGTGAGTTATTTATTCTCATATATGTTTCATGAATGCAGACGTTTATTCCATAACTATATTATCAAACAGTTTGATAAAAGCTTGAGAAGAATTTATTGTGGTAAAATGGTACTTTTCATGAGCAACCTCAAACCAGTGCATTCTGACCCCAGCTTGAAATAGGAAGTGATCTAGATTATGTATTGGTAACGCACTTCCCTTAAATAAGACTATGAGGGTCATGAAGTTTTATCAAAGATGCAACTGCCTAAGATAATTTATGGTTAAAATATGTCTCACGATATATTAAAAAAAGCATCCTATCATTCCTATCTGATATTTTGCTTCCTCAGCAATATACAGAATTGTAAGAAGAAGAAATATGCCAAAAAATAACATTGTATAACTCTTAAGAAAGGATCAAGGGAAGAAAACTGTTAGTAAACTGAAAGATGTTGCTCTAGTCATATTTTACCAGTAAGCTGAATTGAGCTTGCTAACAACTGGTTAGCATTAAGACTTGTAGTTCTAGCTTTGTGTCAGAGTAAATAGTTATTTTTAATTTTTTTCTCATACTGCCCGATGATCAATTACAAGATCTCTTATTGGAGGAAAATACTAATATTTACTTAACTAAAATCACCCATGACCATAATTTGTCAGGAGTATTGCAGCACCTTTCTTTACAAAATTAAAAAGACTATAAGACTTTGCAACATTGGCTCCACTGATATCACATTGAAAACACCAAAAGGATTTAAAGCCCACGATTTTGCCATATAAATGAATAAAGAGTGATACATTCTAGAAAGTTATCACTTTGGAAGAGACAATACAGAAAGGATCCTGTCCCATGATATGAACCGCTTCTGCAGAACTTGAGAAAACAGGATTTTTACTTATCATTTTTCAGAATATTAAGATGATTCAGTTTTTAAAATCATCGTTATTTTTCTTGCCTGCTTTGTGCATATTATAATAGGCAATTTTGCACCCATTTCTACTTATTGTCCTGTTTTCATGACAACAAGGTGATAATGCTAAGTTGAATCAGAAAGTTTCATTTGTAAAGGGAGTCTACAATATTAGAGGCATGCCAGAAAAATATCCTCAACAGAAAACAATCATAGGATGTAATCCAACCTAAAATATTTCTTTTAAAGAAATTGTGCAATATAGGGAAAGGAAAGCTGTAAAAGGAAAGCTGGGGACTATTTCTCCATAATTTATTTTGTGTTATAACCAGTTCCATACGCAAGAACATGCTAAAGACAGGTAATTATACATGCTCAATATAAAAGCAAGCTCAGGCTCTGATGAAGTTCATGGCAGTAAAAAGGCACAGCTGAAAAACATCCAGCTTGAAACTACATTTTCTTCATACGTAAGAACTACAAGAAACCTCAGTAGTTTTTATTTCCATATCCTGTTCTCCCATATTTCACCTGTATATTGTAATGCCTGTTTTGTCTCCCAGGATGTTGTAAATAAATAGAGTTAGTGATCTCTTTGTTTTATATGTATGTACAAGTCCTAGGGCAGTACACAGCCTATAATTTGAGCATCAGCATGCTATTGCAATACAATGCTATAGAAAAGACAGTCAAATAATACACTGCTTAGTAGAACATTTTAATATGCAAGGAAAATTTCAAAATAATAGAATAATAGAAATATTGCAGGATAAGCAGTACTTGGCATCCTCAAGGCCCTACAACTAACAGTGATTATTTTTTGGAAAATGGTAGAAAAAGCAGAAATAATGTGGCAGATTTGGAACTCTACCGTGACATGGTTAACAAAATTTGAAAGCATACTTTTCATACGTATGGTACATGATGTTGAAGAAATACTTTTCAGAAAGATCTTTCCTCATAAATTTTACTCCTCACTGCTCTGTGTAGGGTTTCTATTATTAAGTAAAATTTAAACAAAAAAAATCAATGTTTTACTCAGAACATAATAGTACTTGCACATTTTAATAGTCTCAAGGTTCTGATGACTCTCTCTATCAGCCACTCAGATGCCGTAAAATATTTTCATAGGAGTGTACAAGGTCCACAGACAGCTTGTAGGACACCTGTGATGATGACAGTGTGAAATAAGAGGAAAAATCTAGTAATGAAAAAAAAATTCTTTTTAGATATTCCACTAGTAGAATTCCTATCAGGGACTTTTTATTACAATATTAAATAGAAATTTTTAGGGAGGGAAGACTTGGAAGTAAAATGAGAACCTGCTGAAAGTGTCAAAACCTCTCTTTTGCCTCTGCAGTCAGACAAAAGATTTATGAAGCTATTAACAGGAGACAATATTCTAAATAGCAGACTAATTTTGCATTAAATTGCTGTCACTTCTGTGTTTGCAAGCCCCATACAAAAATGATCAGAGCTGAACAAGAGTCTTTGGAGACTGATCTCATATAAAGGGCCCTATATTTTTAACCACATATTATAATTTATGAAGCAATAAATCAAGAAATATTAGTAATACAAAAACATCTCCTTGAAGGAAAGGAAGTTAGGGAGAACTGAGGGTAAGACTGTAGTAACATAAGGATAATTTTCATCTTCTGCTAATCATAGTATCTAGATTACAGATATACTGAGTCATTAGTTCTTTGTGTAGACTCTTGATTAAAAGTTTTCTTTATTCTTTCTTTAAACATAGAGCTTCCTATGCAGAAGCTAGATGAGGTCACAGACTAGCATTGTTCCTGTGATCTGTGACAGCTAGTTAGTGGGAACAATCTTGTGGGATAAGTTTTAGCCTTTGAAACACAGCATGCTGCAGAAAAATTAAAGCAAATTCTGTTTCATTCTGATTAAATTAAATCATTGTCATAACTAAATAGATGAGAAGAAAAGAAAATAATTTGCTCACTAAAAAATTACATTTATTTCTCCA
Source organism: Oxyruncus cristatus (assembly GCA_013399855.1). Taxonomy (NCBI): domain Eukaryota; kingdom Metazoa; phylum Chordata; class Aves; order Passeriformes; family Cotingidae; genus Oxyruncus; species Oxyruncus cristatus. The sequence goes on from VXAY01006322.1 coordinate 117,753, forward strand.
TTACACTTGCTTGATAAGACTACTGTGAAGTATATCAAAATGAAACATGGAATCACATTGATATTCTCTGGTATTTGATCTCAGCAGGGTATCTCTTTTTTCTCAGACATATAATCTGTTTCTTACATACAAGATACAAATACTAGCATACTACAGGACCCACTTCCACAATCAAGTGCCAAATGCTTCATTTTTAAACCACAATTTTGCAGCTCAAAATTGATAGAAACAGGTAAAGATGATGTATTTATATACGATGACACAGAACAGGATGACCCCATCATAAATAAATGCCTAAACCTTGAGTATTAGGCCACCTCCAGCATCTTTGCTCCAGCAGCTACAGGGATGACTGCTACTTTCCTGAAAGCAGTCACACAGGCCCACTTTCTAAGCTTGTCAAGGCCCTTCTGGATGGCATCCCTTCCCTCCAGCATGTCAACTGCATGTCACGGCACAGTGTCATCAGCAAACTTGCTAAGAGTGCACTGATTCCACTGCCCATGTCACTAATGAAGATGTTAATTAGGGCCACTCCCACTGCCTATTGCCATTGAATACAACTCCTTGAGTGTAACCATCCTATCACTTACGTAGCCTCTGGCTTAGTGTTGGACACTGGGATATAAACCAAGAAACCTGCATTTGTAAGGAATAGTCCACGTTACTTTAGAATTATATTTCAAATTTCAAATTACATCTGTTCATGGCATAGTAAGCCTGACTATTAAGACCTGAAAGCCTTTGTCTCAGTCTCTACAATGGTAATAATATTTATTCCTTTCATAAGAGTATTTTCAGATATAAAGGTGAAAAATACTGCATAAGTCTAAGAACTGTCCACCAACTTCATTTCTCCCTCATTAATGGTCACATTCTATCTTGATACAAATTTCTCTCTTATGCCATGTTGTCTCTGTCTTTGAAAGAATGTCTGTGAAAGACATTCTTGTAGCATGGTCATCAATCTTTCAAATACCTACAGTTGTTTTTATTTTATAGTGATATTGTACCCAGGCCTTGAGAATTAGTACAGGGTCCTGAATGGAAATTCAACAGGTAAATTCAACAGGTTTCCTAAGCAGAAGGAAGGGAGCAGGTTATTTATTTTTGTTTCAGAACAGGAGGACCTCAGAACTTGAGCAATAGAGGACTCCTTACAGAGGTTCTACAAACAGGCATTTCTTTAATTTAAAGGTGCTGAAAGCTCTTCCTCCGGACTTGTAATTATAGCTACTGTTTTTCACCATTGCCCACTGTATGGAATGGTATGGATTAGAAAATAAAGAATGGTCAGCAGACTCCAGTGAGTCCCTATTTCTACAGGACATATCTCACTCCACAGTTTTTAGTATTTGTTTTTCTCATAGCTGTTTAATAGATGTTTTTATTTACTACATCAAGAACGTATAAAAATATTCAAGTCCTTTTGACAACTACATCAATTTTACTCTTGAACAGGAATACCTTTTGCGGATATAAATAATCATTTTGATTTTTTTAGGTGTTTCAACACTGAAGAGCCTTTTCTCAAGTCAGAAAAGATTTCACATCTGTAGCTAATACAATACCGACTTTCAAGACATAATTTTTGTATGACTTCAAAAAAATCTCATTCAAATAAGTGACATAAGTAATAAAACCACAGGTAATGGAGATCTGAAAATTTTGACAATGGAAACAACACTATTCTGAAAGAACTTAATATAATTAAAAAAAAAAGAGTAAAAAAGTTAATACAGACCAACAAAGCAGAAAAACTACTCTCTGGAATGTATAGGGGAGGAGAAAAGTACCAAAGGGGAGGCCTGATTCTATCAGATACAGAGTAATTTAGAGTAACTCCTCAATTCTTAAAAATTAAAATGATACTTAATACTCTGTAATGATGTCTAAAATTGTGTTCTGAATGTCCTGTTTTCAGGAATCTTGGTAGTCATGTATCTGCCATTTACAGCAATGTTTATTTTTTCTTCAATAGCAGTCTAATACACAAGTAAGATGTCACTTTTCTTTGAGTTACTTTTCTCTCCTAATGACTTACAAGTAATATATTCTTATTCTTTCCTCCTCCTTCATGAACAATCTCATGTCATGGTATTCTGAAAGAAAGGGTTTGTCTTCTCTTTTGATTCACAATAGTAAGAAGTGTCTGTCTATCTATCAGCATCTGTTATAGAAGTTAAAAGCCAGTATCAGAACATGTATAAAAATTTGTCAGAATTTTATCCCCTTCTAAACAAGAAGACTTTACATATCATCAGTTATTTGCACAAGTTAAGCTAAAGTTGTGGACAAAATAATCTTATTACTATGAATGCATTTATAAAAGAACTTCTCTATCAAACAAATGCTGGTGAAAGACCTCAAGTCAGGGTTGCTCGACACGGTACACCTGGCAGTTTTTCAGTTTTAAAATGTCAGTCATATGACCCACATTTCTTGAATGATTTGAATGTTTTTCAAGGGAGAAAGATTGGAAGAGTCTGTAATAAATAACTGTTGTTTGGGTTTGTATTTTTTTTTCATTTTATCAAATATTCAAGAAAATTACCTGCCTGTAAGCCAGCCTTTGGATCTCTCAGGAATTCTCACCAGCCTTAACAGGCTGAGTTTCAGAAGTTAGCTTTAAGTCTATTTGAGACACATCACTTTCAGAATTGTATGAACTCAGTCAAGAGTCACCTGGGTTAAGTTGTAATTTTATATTGAAATGAATTTAAAATGTGGTGTATAATCATTAGTCCTCACTTACTGGGGATATGCATTACTTTATATAGAAAGTCAACCATTATTTCAGTGATGGAGAAAATCTAATTTCTGTTTTCTGATTCATTGTGGTGGTTATAGACAAGATAGAGGCAAATGACATAGATTCAGAGTCAGCCTTGCTGAGCTAGAGCTTGGACCAAGTGACTTCAAAGAACTCTTCCTAGATTCCTCTAGCAGTCTATCATTCCTTAATCATTATTAGGCTACAACCAATATTGTTTATAAAGAAAGCAATTACAATATCTCACTGTCTTCTTCCAATTATTTTTACTTAATTAAATTCAAGTCCTGAAAATCATAGAGCACTGACCTTAACAGGTCAGCTATTACATCTTCTTAGTCCATGGAAAGAATGTGATTTGTTCCATATTTCTGATAATTTTGAGTCTTATTTTAAAGACAATAACAGAGACCTTATAACTGCTTAGAGAAACGTATCTGTTTGTTTCTTCATTTGTACTATTAGAAAGATTATATAAAATTTAATCTTTGTCTGCTTTGCTTGAATTTAAGCCTATTATGTATTTATCTACCCATCCTGGAAATTACAAATAAAAAAAAAATGACAACAAATAGAAACCCATTCCTTTCAGGAGCCTTTCTTACAAAGTAACTAAAAACTCATTTTGTCGTTCCTTACACTTCTCATAAATATTCATAACGCTTCTCCTTTATAAATTAATAAAGGCTGTGGTGAGCCTGAACAACCTGACCAGTGCAAGCCCACACCACTAAATTAGCTTCCCTTAAGTACAAGAAGGAGAATTATTAAAATATTGGCCTTGGTGTGAAAACTGCCAAGAGGGGCCTTGCAAAGAGAAACAGAGATGGAATTCTCCCTTCTGTTAAACCATGAAAAACACAGGAGCTTATTTCCTATGAGGACAGAGGCTGACTTCTGTGATGCAGGAAGAAGAACATTCTAGTATTATTTCAAAGAAACTGTAGCCATGTGTCAACTTTGTTATGAGATCTTTAGGAGAAGGGCCAATGGAAAGGAAAGAGAGGGATCAGAGTGTACTGGGGATGAAGAACCATGGGAGAAAGACATGCAAAACTCCCTTGTGGGGGGGTATGTGTGAGAAAACTGTTTAATATAGGTTATTGATTTGTTAGCTAGATTTACAGACAGGAGTAAGAGCAGCAAATTCAACAAATTTTACTCTAGAACCAGTGTCTAGTCTTACAGTTTCAACTCACAACCAACCAACTCAGCATTTTCATAAGATTTGAACTCTGCTAATATTTGAAGCTATAAATCTTGAACCTTGCATTTTCCTTTATATTAAACACAGATAAAATGTTAAAAATTGCTCAATGCCAAGAATATGGTGACATGCTTACTGTTATTATTAAGGAAGTAATGAAACTCCATTATGAGTCATCTACAAGGATTCAGGGAAAAAGAAAATAAAAAGAAGAAAGAAAGGTTCTATAAACAAATATGAACTTTTAATATTATTATTTTTTTAAACTCAAAAGTCATGGGATTTTGTTGTAGTTATTTTGTCAACTGTTTGCTCAGAATGTTTCTGCAACTATTTAAATTAGCATTCACTTATTTTAACTGAACATTAACTTATTTTAATTTAGCCAGAATCTTAATAAAATTTTTACAACTTGTTAAGTAACATCACCATCCAAATAAAGCATCAACATGTGCTTCACTTGGATTTTCATGGTCTTAACCACTTGATGGTCTGGGAACCCTTCATGAGTCAGCGATGAATGCAGTGAAAACTGTTCAATAGAACCCAAGGACGTTGTTAAATTTATAACACCATCTTCTTGTTTTCTTTCACAATATACTCATTTTATACAAATATTTAATACTTTAGGCAAAAGACAGATGGTTTAGATACTAAATTTTACAATAATTGAGTTTTTATTCCCAAATAAGCTATGAAAGACAGGACATGACCTTCATGTCATTTCAAATTCACAAGCATAGAGGCCTTATGCTCTAATTTCAAATTAATTTGTCAACATAAATCAAGCACTGAAAGCCAATGTATTTTCTCACTGTTAAAACTGTTTGGTATGTGAAAGTTATTTCTCCATATGTTAGATAAATAAGAAAATAGCATGTTTCATTGTATAGCCAAATTCTGGAAATGCTAATATGCAAAACTACATTTAGATCAGAGTTAGAACAAAGTTTAGCTGAGTCTTCTTAGATGTTCTTCTTCATATTTACTGCAACTGCTGCAGCTAATATTTTTTTTTTGTTATGCATATAAGCACATTGTTGACAAATACTTCTCTGTTGACAAATACTGCCACTCATTTATATGGTAAAAATCAGCTACCTCATTTGTTGCTTTGTTCTCCTGTCCTGATCTATGGGGATGAATCAGAAGTTCTGGACAAATCTAAATGCCACAGTATGCAGTGTTGTCAGAGATTTACTGGATCAGGCACAATGATGTTGGAACATAGCTATACTGCTTTAAGGATCATCTTGGATGTGAAAAGAGTGCAGCTTTTATTATGTATCAGCCCAAGCCAATCAGCAGATCCACAACAGAAACCCCTATATCACACATCTGAAAAGTGTGGATTAATAAAGAGCTTGATGTGATTTAGGGCACAGTGGGGTTTAAATTGTTAAGACTGTTTTTTTTTNTAAAAATACTTTTGTAGTCTTTTCAGAATCTTTTTTTATATTGAGACTTGTTTTTTTTTTTTTTTTTTTTTAATTTACCACAGCTCACATAATTTTCATATCAGTATATACAAACTGCCTCTGTTACCTTGATCAGATGGAGTGTGGAATAGTTGGATGATCAGGTAGGAGGACCAAAAAAACCCCCAAAAAGCAGTTAGACAACATTCAAGAGAGCACACAGAGCTCATGATTGCAAACAGATGGGATGCTTCTCATGGTCTTTCTCATTTCATATGCATAAAAGCATCAGCCTTATTTTGTGTTTGCTTAGAACATTTATTTATAGCAAATTACAGCTTTTGCAGAGATTGTCAGTGTTGTTCTTGGGTGTTATTTTCTGTAAATTGGTAAGTTGTGTGTAATCTCATCATACTCATGTTACTTGGGGTTTTGTAGCTTTTCCTAGAACAGTCTTGCATAATATGGAAAACAGGATATTGGACTGAATGGGCCATGTGATGGATTCAGTTATGCTGTATTTAATCTCCTTTTGTTAAGAAAAATTTGATCCTTTGTATTTTCATTTACCTCAAGCACTCTCACTTCTACCATTTATTTTGAAAATATATCAAGGGAAGACAACATTTAATTCTGATATATTCTGGGTATCACATTGGTTTTATTTAAATTGTGTTCTGTCAAAAAAAAAGGTCACAATTGTTTATCTTTCCTTTTTGTTTCCAGATGAATGCAAACGAGAAATGCGGGTTTTGCCATATTTCTTTGTGTGACTTGTGAATAGAAGAGTGACAAAGGATTCTTTCCTGCATTAATGTGAAGCTGGACCAATTAGAGCCATCCACCTAGTACATTTCTGACAAAAATGTCTCATTCACCAATTGCATAAGTGTTCCAATTGAAATTTCTGAAGTTCAGGATGGGCTGCCTAATTTACTCTGACAGAGTTGATTTCTCTGAAAACAAATTCTATCAAATCTACAGACTTCTCTCCTTAATTACATTTTAACAAACAAGCACTACAAGATCCTATGAATACTAAGAGCTTTTAAGATATTCAGCAGAGAGATTCTCAAAAGGACAATAATAAATGGTTTCCCCAAAAATTCAGGGAAGTGAAAGTATCCAGAGTAAAAAATAAATGAAGCAAAGTACCCTCTTTTTTTCTGTGTTTTGGTCTTAATTGGTTGAGAAGAATTGATGTAAAAGGAAAAGAAGTCACAAAGTATTCAAATATAATATCAATGGGTCTATTCACAGAGTAAAATCAAGTTTGTAACACCTAACTATTTATTAATTATTTATTAACTTTTTATTTCAACCGTCATTATTTATTGTTCCTTAAACTAAACATGTTAGTTTAAATGTTCCGTTGAAAAAGTATTCAAAACTGAGCTCAGAAATCCATGGGAGATTTGCTTGAATGATGAAACAAGGATTTCAAATTTATCAGGTTTTTGCTGGAAAATACCAGTACTATCTTTTCCTGTGTTTTTAAGAAAATATCTTCGAAGATACTTCTTGTCAGTAGACTAGACATAACATATATTTCAAAATATTAAAGAAATAGCAGAGCTATATGGTAGTACTATAGGCTTAAAAAGCTCATAGCAGCTGTGCTAGGAGTGTTATGGGTCATAGAGACATTTAAACAAATTGATAAGATATACACAGAAATTAATGAGTCCTATATTTAGGAAATAAAAAAAGTTCAAGTGTTCTGACAGGTCTTACCATGTATTTTACAATAGTACTCAAAATTTATCATAGTAGTAGAATCTGAATGATTCAAACAGGGATAAAAATCAAATATGCATTTTCAACCAAGTTTGCAGTTTAAAGAGCTGCAAAAACCATTAATGTTTTCCTTAGTGATCCTGTCATTTTTCCTTGAATGTCATCACAATATGTATTTGCCTATTTTCATAAACCTTGTTCAGAAACACTGTTGGTCATGAATCTCACACAAGATGCTCTTTTCTTGTCTACCAAAGTGAATCAAAGTAATACAATACTAAGTCAGCTTACGTTAACATAGAGCTGCTCAGCAAATGTTCTTTATGTATTTTCTGTGTAAGAATATTTTCTAAATAGTTTGAAAAGTTTGGAATTATTGAGGAATTTAATAATCATTTGACTAGTACATATGACATTCTTGGCTTGAGAACTCAAACCCAACCATTAAACTATTCCTTTATCAGCATAGAAGCACACTTGTTTCCCTTAAGAAATTTACCTTGACTTGTAATATCTCCATGACACTAGATTTCCCTAAGGTGCTGTCATCTTTTTGAAAGCTTTCTGGTAGATCAAAGTACAAGATAAAACTGAAATTACATCAATGAAGGGAACTATTCATATGGAACTAATCTTTTCAGCAAAACTTTCACCAATAAAAGTGCTCTTTGAAAGGCTTGTGAAAACAATATATTGATTTTTTGTTGAAAATTCCCAAGGTTTATGCTGTGAACACATATAGTGTCCTCTTGAAACATATAAAGTAATATAAAGTAAAAATGTAAAAATCCTGAAATATGACCAAATAAAACTTTTGTTCATAATATATGCTTAGAAGTCTTTGAAGTTTGTACAATAATGATATCAAATACTTATGCTCATAAGTTAAAGGAAAAAAGTATCACTAAAAGCAAATACTGTATTTCCAGAACCCTTTATGGTAAACTTCCATTTTTTTTCCTTCATTGTGTAGGCTAGGTGTTATTATTTTTATTCATTTTTTTTTTAACATCACATAACATGCCTTGATATTTTTACCACTTCTTGTGATGCTTTTCATTACAGTAAATGAGAAACACTGACATTTTAATTTCATTTAATATGCCTGTTAATAGATCCACAGGATCATCTAACTGTCACTCATTTCACAGTTTAAGAGTACACTGATTTACTTGAGATTATGCTCTAACGCTTTAGGTATAATTGGATACCAAAGACTGGTTCACTTTTATGAAAATAAGTTAAATGGTTGTCGTGGGTTTACCAGCTCCCCTGTGGCTAAAAAATGGTGAACTCCAGGTAGTTTCTGGAGCAAAGCCAATCACAAGTTTTAGGAACACCTCTGTGAATGACATATTTAAGAAAACAGAAGAGAAGCCTGTGAGGCAGAAGAAATTCCAGCCCAGAGGAGAACAAGAGACAACAATGTAGCCTCCAAGGTCAGTGTTGCAGGAGGGAGGAGGAGAGGCCTGGGGGGCCCCCTCTCCCCCTCCAGCAGGGGAAAAGACTTAAAAACTAAAACCCTGCCACTTGTGGAAGCTTATTTGGAATGAGGAGACCCTCCTGCAGCTCATGAAGGAGCCTGTGCTGGAGCAGAGGGGTGCATAGAGGAAGCTGTAACTCCGTGGAAGGCCTAGGAGTCTTGCTGAAGACCTGTGGCCCACGGAGAGAGAAACCTACGCTGGAGCAAGTGTCCCGGGTGGGACTTGTGATCCCAGTGAGGGATTTATGCTGGTGTAATTCATTTGAGACCTAAAGGACAGCAGAGTATGGAAGAACTGTTGTCCGAGGGTAGACTCAAGCTGGAGGAGTCCGTCAAAGACGGTCTCCCATAAGAATGGACCCCACAAGAAACAGGGGATGGACTCGATGCCATTGTCCCCTGTAACAGTGGTGAAGACCCTGGTGCAGCAAGTTGTCCCCTTGCAGTTCATGGAAGACCTCATAGGGCCCAGGTACCCCCGGCCTCTGGTCCCAGCCCAGGGAAAGGGGCAGGCCCAGTGCTGAGGTCGACGTGCAGCAGAGAGAAGGAGAGAGAGAGATTTCCAGCTATGGCCGATCAGAGCTGTCACCCCAGAGATAATAGAAGAAAAACCTTCAAGTGCTGCAAAATTGATTTAGAAGAACTGTAACCCTGAAAGTAGAGAAGAGACTTTTCTCCTCCTGGACTGATACAGGGGGGAGGGGTAATTTGTACATACATAAAATTTTCTTCATAAGAAAACTTAGTAAGAATTGTTGTATATATTATTCTTTAGTCTTTATCCTGCTAATAATAAATTTAATTTTATTCCCCCACATCAAGTCTCTTTTGTCTGTATAAAACTTCTCTCAACTTGTAGCAATTATGTAAAGAGTTTGAAAAAATCGGTCCAGAGTAAACCCATGACAATGGTATAAACAAATTATTTGGAACACATTAGCTTCTGTATAGCTTTACAAATGTTACTTGACAGTTGTCAGTGTATTTTACCTTGGTGTATAAATCTGTTATAATTCTTGTGCAGGAAGGATTGTAGTTACATTCAAGATTATTTCCAGTTGCATCTACTTTTCCATCTACTTACTAAATAATGTAAAGCATCTCTGTTTGTAAATCCCAGTATGAAAATTAACTGTAGTTCAGGTGCAAAACTGAGAAAACAGTAGCATTTTCACTTTTGAACCTGCTAGCATTTTGAAACAAAATTAGGAAAAAACGAAAAAAGTAATTTATTCACTCTAAAGGCAGATACCTAATTGAAATGTCTGACTTAGATGAATTCTTCTCTGGGCCCATATCTAGTGAATGCAGAGATCTACCTGTAGTCATTCAAAAGGCTATATGAGCTTCTAGTTTCTCTGTTCTCTGAAGGATCCTCTACTCTACAATAAAGAAAGACTAGGATTAATTATCCCAAAGTGTTATGACAATAATTTTCTGCTTTTGTGCCTGCTTAGCCCCAAGCCATAACGCTATTTTGATATACTATGCATTCAAAATCTGGAATGACAGAGGGGTTTGGGTGGGTGTCATGTTTATAGCAACCAAGAGAGATAAGAATTACACATGTAATTCTATACACAGCTCTCTCAGTCTGTCCTCATGGGAGTGATGTTCCAGTCCCTTAAATATGTTTGATATGTGACTTGTGTTTGTGACTCTCTCCAGTATGTCCATGTATGGCACCGAGGGGCTCAGAATTGGACACAGTGCTTCAGGTGTGGCGCCACCATTGCTGATTACATGGGAAGGATCATCTCTGTCAACTTGCCATCAATATTTTGTTCAATGCAGCCTATTCAGTCCTTCTTAACCAGCAAACATGAAACTGTCTTATTATTATTATTATTCATGTACCATAACTATACAGTAAAGCATAAAAATTATTAATTTCATATACAAACTCTTTAGAATACTTGAGAAAGTGTGAAAAAATTGTCAAGAGAACTAAAAACTGCATCAAATTTTACAAATAATATTCAGCAGTTTTAAATACTATCTATATTCTCTGCTATGGTAAAGTGAAAGCTCAAAACTCCCTCAAAATGAATAAACTGGCAATGTCACTATAATTCTCAAAGTAGTAAAGTGAGTATAGTGCTTTAAACAGCATAAACAAAACTTAATGTCTTCATTACATTAAAAAAGAGATTAAACTATTTCGAATCTCTTTTATGCAGCTTTCTCACATTGTTTTTTTTAAATCCTTAAAATATTTGAAGTAAATATATTTTTTTTCCTCTGATGTGTGTACAGTGATGATCATACAACCTTTAAACAATAACCTAGCTCTTGTGAGTCTGGGATGTTTTGAATGCAGCAATCTTTTTCATTTTGACAGAAACCAAGAAAAACATTACAGACGAAGCAACCCATTATCTAAGAAGCAATACAAAACAGAGTAAAAAAACCCCCAAACCTTAGATTCTTAGAATTGAGAACTACTGCATGTACAGTTTTCAGAACACTTATTATTCATATAAAGTTCTGTATTTGTCACTGGACTTGCTCTATTTTAAATCTCAGTGTCCTCAAACATAGAATGCTTTGCAGCTGTAAGCTTTTCACCAAAAATGGCTTACTCTGTGCAATACTCCATGACAGATCCAAACTGCTCTGTAGCAATGAATACAAAAAACAAATGTAAAGGCATTTACTTCTTGAAGCTCAGAAATGGAGTTAGTAAAAGTTCTGAGAAGTTGGAACAGTTCTGACTTTATTAGTAAACAGTGGCACAAACTTACCTGATGTGTACTTAAAATCAAACAAAAAAACCCCAACAACTCAAAACATATTTTATAATTTACTCACTCAAGTACAGCATCAGTGGATCAACTGAATCCCGAAGACAGCAAAGATTGACAGTGTTCACTATGTTCAGCTGAATTGTAATTTCTGATTGTAAATGCTGAGCTTTCTATTTTGTTAACATATTTTCATAATTTTTATTTATAAAAATACAGTCTCAGAAATATCTTTTTCTCACAGTACACCCCATAATGAAACAGTAGGTTTATTTGTTTCTAGTCAAAGATCACGGCTACCTAAATCAATGACAAAATTTACCATATATGCCCCAGAAGGACACTAAAGATGGACTTTAATTTCAGATGATGAAACCTGAATTTCTGTGAATTAATGTAGGTAAGTCAGCCTCCAAAATTCTCTTTCAGTAACTGATGATTTAGTCAAAATAGCCTTGAAAGAGATTCAACTCAGTTTGAAGCAGACACCTTGGGATTCAGCTGATCAAGCAGACGTATTTTTTGATTTTTGAGACGTTTGAGATACTGGGGGACATCGAGGGCATCTACAAAGAGCTGATACATCAACTCTTGCTATAAGTTGGAGAGTCTGAGTTATGACAATGAAGACAACTGTCTCAGGATGTTATCTGAACTGGGTCACATGCAACCAGTTTGACAACTCACTTGTCACTGCATCTGCAACTACTTTCATTGAGGATAATGGCTCACCAAATGTCACCAGCTGATGAATCATCACCAAGTGTTTAGTTTGCACAACTGTTAGAAATTATTAGTAGCCTAGATGAAGAACTCATGAGCATATAAAAGCCTGGAAACAGCTGAAAAATACCTACACATTACACTGCTCCTGGCTCTCTTGGTGCTGTTGCTTCACTTGGAGTACTTAGACTTTAGTCCACTCCTGAGAGCATTTCATGGCAAGAAAAAGCAGATTTTCTGTTGGTCATCTTTGCCCTGTTCCCTACTGTATATCTTCCGTCCATTCTCTCTACATTCTCTAGCTTCTGCTTTTGACTCAGATCCTAGCCAGAGACCAGACACTTTGGGACTACTGCACTGTGACACATATTGTGCAGTGACTGGAACAAAGAGAGCATCTCAGGTAACTCTAGTGCTAATCCTGGTGCACTGAGTGCCTATTCTAGCCTGAAGATTTGACATGATCAACCAGGCAGACCAGCCCAGAGCCAGCCACTTGAGTCACAAGCTGGAGAAATTAATAATTTTTGTTATTCTTTATATTGGTATGATGGCTGCCTTTTACTGGATTTTTGGTTACTTCAACTGCTTATATACTTTGATGTAGAAGATTCCTTTAAGAACAAAAAAATAAATCAAATGGCTCTGATCTCCAAGAAATAAATTGAACATAGGAAAAATCTCCTGCAGTTATTCTGCCTCTCAGTTCTTTGGTTTTCAAAGCTGTTCCAAATATTTTATATAAAACCTTTCCACATTGAATTACAGTGCAAAGCAAAGCTTTTCCAGGAGGCACTCTATCTGCAAAGCAACATTTACTTTAATAACATTGATATATGTTGGAGTTTTTTGGTGTAGGGTTTGTTTGTTTGTTTGTTTGTTTTGTGGGTTTTGTTTGTTTGGCGTTGTTGTTTTTACTTTAGAGAACTTTTTCCCTCCCCATGCTGTTCCTGGACACATGAGACAAATTCTTCTGAATTGCAGTCCATCAGCAGAAAACAACCTGAAGAAGCTGACATAGTTAAGAGCTCACCAATCAGTTGTTCTACGTGTAGTCTGCTGTCACTGTTCTCTCTCTTCCTGAAGTACATAAAATATTAGATTAAAAATAAATGGACTTTGCCTCTATTTTAATACTACTCACAGTAAACATCAGGCCCTTTTTGAAACCCCTGTTTTTCCACAAGCTTATTCTCTATTGTCATATGAAACATATTATTACATATGCCAAGTCCGTTTTCATTCAAGTGAAGTCAAATATATGCCAATTAAAAGATATCGACTAAGGAGATTAATGCTTGAGATGTTTTCAAATGGTCTTCAATCACATTTTGAGGTTGCTATGGCAAATGCTCATCTGTAGTGCAAATGAAACAGGATTCAGCATTCCTGCCTGAGAAATAACACTTTTTAAAATGGAAGCAACTATACTAGCCACTTTATTTTCAGAATTTTTAGGGATATTTTTATTTCTGCTACTTGTTCTTGATGTTTCTCATAACAATCCTTGATAAATTCAATCTAATCAGACAGCTGTAATATAGGAAAAGGACTATTATATATTTCACTTTATGCTAATGATAGGTGAAATTTTCATAATCTTTTTTTAAATATTATTTTCCAAAATGCATGCCCTGGATAAATGACATTGAATAAAAATTTAAAATTTATTTACTTTGCTTGCTTTGTTCTCAACTAATGCAGTAGCTAAAACATATAATAATTAAATTTTATAATATTTGAACTTATGCTTTTTCTAACAGTATTTATTATGTACTTTTCTCTTAATATCCATATATCTAGTGTTCTGTGTGAAAACAAAGTGGTTAATGATTGATATGTTCAAGAGTTTCTATAGTCAATCAAAGGAAGTTTATAATACCCAACTCAACGCGGTCATTGATGAACACTAGGAAATACTGAATTTTCATGTATAAACCAGAAGTGAGTAGAAAAAAAAGTAGAAAGCAAATAAATCAAAATAGCGTGATACAGAAGATGCTTTTTTTCATGCTAGTGAAAATGGTTTGAGTTCAAACATATTTTTTTATAACTATTTTAATTTCAGAAGCTGACATCTTCATTTCTCTTCCATTTTGTATGAAAAACAGATTTAGATAATTTTAGAAAAGCTTACAATTGAATGTTTAAATGTTATTTATAAAATAAAGGAGATATTCTTCTTATTATTTTTAGCATCTAGCTTAAAAAGTCTACTCTTCAGAGTGACTCAGAACCTGGGAATTTCCCTGTTTTGACAATATGGGAAACAGAAGTAAAAATAACCTCTACTTCAAGCACTTAAATTAGGTGCCTAAACTTAGCTCCTAATTGTTAATATTTCTCTGAATTATGAACAGTCAATTTACCCAGAATATATTTACCATTTATGGAGAACATTCTGTTCACTTTTATGGATATTTCTGTTCACCTTATTTGGACTGCTCCATGATTAGTCATAGGAGAACTAAAGCATGAGTAAAATCTTTTAGAGGCTATATTACTCACATTGTTATCTACACAAGGACAACAAAAATCAGTAAACAGAAGTGTAAAAAAATACCCCTGACTCTTTGTCTGAGGCATGCCCCTATTTATAAACATGCTAAAAGAGTTATATAGTGGTATTTGTAAAAGTACCTGAAATAATTTCTTTTCAGAAAGCATAATATTTATTGCAGCATATAGAAATACTTAAATTTGTCATATGTTCTATGAATAACATGACCAAATCAGTACTTTGGAAATGGAAAAAGAAAGAACATCATTGCTTGAATTGAAAGGATAAAGCAGGCTTAAGATGCACTTTTAGATTCTTTTATTTTTCTATGGTTATGGTCAAGTCTGTTGGATTTCCATCTTCATGGCACAGTTTATTTTGCATGCTGTCCTTTGGCTGATATAGAATAGCCTGAAGGAGTAACTCTCTGTTGCATACATATATATTGTCACTCGAAGTTATCTTTCAGCATTTCTCACAAGCCTGCTATACTGTAATCTGTCTTCATGTCAGCTGGACACTGCTTCCCCTAAGCACTGCATCAGTCTTTCTTCTATCATTCTGTTATTTTTTAAACATAAACCATAAGACTAACAGCCACGATAAAATTCATGTGGACAGGTGGCACTTTTCTCTTCACACTGGCAGGAAGAGGAGGCTCATTACAAAAAGAGCATTATGGCCAGTATTTCAGAGTGGCCATATCTGTTCTTTTGCATCATGTACCTGTGACTCGTATGACAATATTTTTAGGAATTTATGTAACCACAAAGATGAACAGAGATGTTGTGTGTGGTCTGACACCAAGGCAACCGATGTGCAGGCATAACCTTCTGTGGCAAAATCCAAAGAGAAGATCTGTGAGGGTGTATGGAGAGAAACCTTACAATCTTTTCTCCCCAAATACTCATTCAAATTCTTCATTAGAAAAACTTTAAGACCTAGACATAAAAATAGGCTTCTCAAATCTTCAAGATCATTTGTTTTAAAAGCAATAATTTATGGTCCTGACAGTGACAAAGTGCCATTTTCCCTTAATTTCAAAAGGAAAAAAAACCCAAAAATGTACAATAATACTTATAATTTAGGAGCTGCCCTGTCTTGGGATAAAAAAGAATATCCTCATGATTCAGCACAAGTGTAGGTTATGTCTTGATAATACAATTGTGGTTTTTTTCCCCATAACTCCTGCTTTCAAAGATTCATTTAAACTCTTTACCACTTCTCCCCTCTCTCCCTGCCCCCCACCTCCAACTTTTTGTTAGTTCACAGTTTTACAGACTTCTATTATGTCCGTTCTCTGCCATCTAATTTCCAGACTAAGGAGTTTCTCTCTACAAACTCACTTATTCCTTATATGAAAGCATTCCATTACTTTGATCCTCAAATTACATAAATAAATGTACACTTATTTGGTTTCCAGTATTCTTTGGAGCCCATGGAAGGGTGTGTTACATTTTCCTTTGTTCTTTTGGTTAAGAACTCTACATGCTTCGGGTATTTTGGGGGGACATTTATTATTTCTTTTGGAAGAGAAGATGCTACATAATCAACTGTGGCTTTTTTAATAAAGATTTTAATTTGGTGCTACTTATTCATTAGAATAACTTCAAGAAATTGTTCCAAACCAATTTTATGCTATATCACAGTTAAAATGAATTACTGAAACTGTTGTTTAAAGACAAACATTTCCAAACAAAAGCACAAATTTATTTATTTGTTTATATCATAGAGATAACTTATATCTAGAACAAGGACTCACCCAATATATAACAATTCCAAGGAGCAAATTCCAAAAAAAAGGCACAAAACATAGAAAACCCCCCTGCATTTATACAATGATGCAGATATATAAAACAAAAAGTAGTTAGAGATACATCAAAAGATTTCATGTCTATTTAATCTTACCAGTTTCATACTACTGGAGAGTGAGTAACATTTATATTATATTATACAGCTTCTAACACTGAACTAAGCATTTAAAACCAAACAGAAAATGAAGAGACACCATATAAATTAAGAATTCTATGGGGTATCTTTCAAAGACATTATGCTAATTTGCCCAAGAAGAAAGACAGAGAAGGATGTGCCAGACTGAAAACATCAGTTCAAATAAATGATTGTCCTGAC
Source organism: Oxyruncus cristatus (assembly GCA_013399855.1). Lineage (NCBI taxonomy): Eukaryota > Metazoa > Chordata > Aves > Passeriformes > Cotingidae > Oxyruncus > Oxyruncus cristatus. The sequence goes on from VXAY01006322.1 coordinate 134,468, forward strand.
ACATAAAACTTCAAGCAAAATTGCACATTCACCACGAAGGAAGGATGTTTAAGGAGTAATGATACTCATGTAAGATTTAGAAAGCCCTAGGTGAACTTTCTCTTCTGAAAGATTGCATTCGTAGGACAGCTACATAAATTTGAAGCCAGATTAAAAAACAAGAAAAAGGAATGAAGTACCCAAAATCTGATTTCAGCGAAATTTAAATACCCAGTGCCCAAAATGTAATATTAAAAATCTTTGTAAACTAATGTTGACAATAGAAGTGCTAAAAGGGTTCTTATTTAGTTAATTAGTTAGTTAGTTAATTGTTTAATTTTACTTGAGTGTTCACCTAGCATCCTGCTCCTGCATGTGCCCTCTGTCCTGAAAACCAATTAATAATTTGTTATTCAGATCATTCAGTGATGATCCACGAGCTCGTTGTTCTACTATTTAGATCATGTCATACTTGTGTGGGAATTACAGTTAGACCTACAGCTTTCCTTCAAAACATGGAAAGAGTAAGACATGGCTGCTTTTATGAAACAACACTGTGATGTAGCAAACCTGAATAAATTCTCTTTTGTGCCTGAGGGAAGCCTACATTTGCAATCTCCTCCAGAATATTTTAACTGTTTTGATGTAAGCACCGTTTCAACCTTTCTCAATGAATTTTTATGAATTTATACAGAAGAATTCAAGTTTATTTGGTTAAAAATAGACATAAAGCAAGACTATAACCTCGTACAGCCAAAAATAGGATTTGTTTTTGAGTCTCTGCACCAGAGCCTGTTCAGACGTTTTACAAGAGACAGTCATTGGATGAAATATGTAAGCAATTCTGAAAACCCTGAACAGACCTAAATGCAAAACATAACTTTTAGATTTGAGACAAGTAACAGGGTGAAGCTGACCTACTGAGTAGATAAAACGTTTATTTCTAGAAATAAGTCTCCTCAGAGGCTGCTCTGAAAATCCCACTCAGTCAATATGATTGCAAAAAAAGAAAAGTCTTTTGTCCAGATTAGTGAGCAGTGGCCACTAGAAAGCCTGGTATTAATGCAGTAAGTTCTTTCCGGTAAATAAACTATTTTTTTCCTTTTTAATTAAAAATTATAGTTAAGTAAATTTATTAAGGCTTTGACAGCCTAGATTGATTTTAAGAACATGTCTAACTTGAAATTCTTTTTCTAAAGTTAGGATTTACAAGATAAACAAATGCCAATATTGCAATCTGGATCTGATCAATGTGTGCTAAGGGACTGATGCTATATCATCAACAATATACAAAGTAGAAGAAAAATGTCAATTATGTATGTTGGATGTGTGTAACTTTAGAATGTAAAACTGCAGAAGATTCTATTTGAAATTCTAGACATAACCTTAATTTACTTATAATTATTCTCTTACAGATCTGTAAAACTGTAATCAATGCTCCCAGTCTTTGAGAGATATCTTACTTTAATGTAATTTTGTTCCTAATAGATGGACCAAGGATCATTTACTCTGTATCTTTGTATATACTAATATCTAATATCTGTTACAGGCAGCCTACTTATCCTGTACTTAAAGCTTTTCCAATACATCTGTCTCTTCAAGTGTAACTTCACCAGTAACTAAAAATTCCTTATAAAACCAATATTTAAAAATCATAGAAGTTAATAGCAAAATACATATAATAATACTGAAGCCAAAGTGGGTATTAGTAAATTGTCATTGAATTGTTATGTGTAATTGAACACTTTAGTAATAATTATACCATTCAATCTTTTTCTCTATCTGTAACATTTAAAGTATGCTTGAAATATTTGGGTTTGGATGCTTCACTTTTTGCTGATCATAGGCATATTAAAGTTAGATTAGTTAACTCAGTTTCCTCTGTGTGAAACAGAGAAGAGGTAGTTGCCCTAGTGTCCCCACACAACTGTAAAGAGAATGAAATGTCCTTTGCTCAATTTGAGATTTAGCTAACTAACTGTAGTTTTCTGAATGCAGGTGGTCTATGAAGAGGTGCTTAAGATCCGATTTGCATGTAGAGAAGATCTAGGGCTCACTTCCATTTCCTACATATCCTTAAGCATTTAGGGACATTTTAGATATTCTAGTGTAGTGGTTTTGATTCTAGGCCTTCCTTGGTAACCAGGTTGCAATCAAGGAACCAAGGCCGTGTTCCCCGTATTCCATACGATTTTTACGTAAGCAAGGGTATAAATAAGAAGGGAGAGGAGGCTCTCGCTCTCTTCTCTTCGGGCGGTCTGAACGTGCAGGTTCTCTGCTGTCGGTCCTACTCGTGTGGAGGAGGGAGGCCTTGTGAGGTCTTGTAGGCCTTGGGAGGCAGCGGGTGCCAGCAGTCGTTTGGCACGATTCTGTTATCTCAAGGAGCGTAGAAAGCTTTTCTTTTACTAGTTCTTTATTAGTTGCTCCCGGGTTTTGATTGTGTACATCTGTTTTCCCTTTTCCCTTTCCCTTTTCCCATTCCCTTTTCCCTTCGGAGGGGAGTGTTCAGGGTTCCTGTTATTATGTTCCTGTTATTATGTATAGTATTCTAACTGTATATAACTGTAATATATGTAAAAATATATATATTTTGATAGAATTGGGTTGTTTTCAGGCTCTTAGGTTTCCATAGGTTTTTTTTCCTTTGCCCTCGGAGAAGAAGGGAGGGGGAGGTTCTCATGTGGGTTCAGACAGTCGGTGGGAAGCCAACACATCTAGACTATCCAAAATTTCCACATGGATTTTCCAGCACTGACATGGAAACCCTATTACCTTCTAGAGTATCAGCTTGCTCATAGCTATGTGTCAGCAAATAAATTAACCTGTTAGTGTCATTTTCAGATTAAGGTATCCTTCAGAGGTTGCAGTAGCCACTCCAGGGAGTTCGGGCATCTTCCCTAAGTCTAAGCAACATACACAGATAGCAAATAAAATGCCAGTAGATGGCATTATATCCCAAGATCTTATATGGTGCTTTGCATCAAGAAATACCAAAGCCAAGCACTGAGTTAGTTACTGTAAGTCCTGTGTGCATGGAATTTTATTTGCTTACATTCAGAAGCATGATTCAAGAACCTTTAAGCTGAGATAACACTCTCTGTGTTGACGGTTTGAGACAAAAACTTCCCCTCAACAGTTGAAGTTATAGGACTGGACACACTCTGCATTATTTCCAGCTTTCTGACTGATTAGACACCTGTTTCAAAGCTCTGCCTGATCTGATTTCAAGTAAATGATATCTACCACAGAGATCGCTTTGATCAAACTTTTCAGGCCATGCCAAATCTACATGGATCTGGACATAAATGTCTTTGGCTATGCATTTTTGTTTCCCAGAGGTGAGCAGCTACAGGCACGAAAAATAACTAAAATATGTAGAAGCCACAAGTGTAGGCTCCAGTTTTTCCCATTCCTTGACTTTTTTTTGCACTGAATTTGACATCCAGAGTACAGCACCAGTCTGAGATTCAGTCTAAAGTCAAAATTTTCTACCAATCTATTCCAAGTATCTGCAGTCAGCCTTACGAATCTCGCTCGAGCAGCTGAGTGGTAAAATACAGACATTGGTATTGCCTAAGCTGTTTTGCTGAATGCCTGTCCAGTGTTGTTGCCAATGGGATATAATTAATTCCAAGTGTTAGTGAACAGTTCTGAGCTTGGCAGGATTGATACATTTGTCACTCCTATAAAGAGTTGCTTACAATGTGTGACCTTGTCTCTATAGATCTTTACTTCAAGCTATTAACTGCAATCCCAGGAGATGTTCTACCCTTTTCTGAAATAAGTTAAAACAGAATTATGATCTAAAAATGTTGCTGCAGAAGGTAGCTGTCCTGCACATGTGAAAGTGCAGGACAATGGACACTGAGATAAGAAAGACTTCATTCAGTAATAGACTGAGAACAGAATTAATACCTCATAAGTAGATCCAAACTGACACATGACACAGATTGTGAACAGCATCTCGCTCCTGCCAGGGATCCTCTGGCTGCTGGCTCCAAGTAGCCTCCTGTGACCGGTTGTGGCCGATGCAATATAACTCCCAGTAGGGCAGCCTGGGCTGCTGGGCCTCCAGCTACTGCTGTACTGGGAAGTAATGGCTGGAGAGAGGCACCCACACAAAGGTGGAATGTATCTCCTGCTCTAGAAATTACCTCTTTGATGTGCTAAAAGTCTTCTTCCTACTTCCTCTTCTCCAACTCACCCAATTATCTACAGAGTCTCCCTTAGAGGTGTGCTTCCTGGTTTTGATAAATACCATCAATTATTAACAGAATTTTCACGTCAAAAAGCCTACTCTATTTCCAGAAGAGCAATGCTAAACTGAAACATCTAAGGAAGCAGTGCCACTTGCTGAGACTGTTGGTAGAAACAGTGCCAATAGTAAAGGAAACACAGAGGAATCACTGTTGTTCATAAATAATGCATAGAAGATGAAAGCAAGAACTAAAGAACCACCTGTGCAAGACGTACCAAACAAAAATACATTTTCTTATAGAAGTTCATGAGAAACAAAAGTTCCGTAATTAGGAACAGGGAAACCATTTTAAGTTGGATCTTCTGTTAGTATGGTAAAGGCAACGTATGGGTTTTTGGTTTTGTTTTTGTTTTTTTTTTTGACAAGTGGGAAAAACATGAGTGTTTGACTACACAAATGTGGTAAATAAATGGAAACAAAGCACAGAAACTGAGAAACAGAGATAAAACAAACAAACAAACCAACAAACAAACAAAACCCAAACCCCCCCTAAAAAAAAAATATGAACACCTGAACAAGCAAAAAAATAAACAGAAGAAAAAGGAGGAGTTACCAAGGACAAGGATAGGTCCTTGCCAGTAAAAAGGTTTATTAAAAAAATAATATACATACCAAAAAATAATATACATATCAAAAAATAAAGTAGAAAGAATTTTTCAAAATCACTGTCCTATCTTTAATTACATTATCATAAATACAAATAAATCCCATTGACTTCAATAGCTTACTGTCATTATCTAATGGTTAATTTTGTACCTTGTTCTTCTGTAATATAAATATGTAGACTCTTTAGTCTGTACAGGTATAAAACCATATATAAATCAAAAATAGGATACCCTTTTGAAAAGAGAGGAAGAATAGAGATTTATGATAGATTTATGGTCATTCCTTAATGCACTAGTAAATATGCAGAATATTATAATTTGCATAGAGTAGTCTATAACATAGAAAAGAAGCATCTAAGCCAAAAATGTGTGCCAAATTTGTTTAATAGCTTTGAAATCTGTTAAGACCAAACATTGGATGAATATATAAGCTATAGATTTGTACTGTTTCCATGATGGTATAAACTCATCTTTATACAATGTAAACAAATTTTTATTGAAATCAGACTGAACAGCAGTAACTACTTCACTTTTTTGGACAAGGATTTGTTCTTGACTTCTGTGAGTTCTGTAATCACAGAAAAAAATTCCAAGTAACATGCATTTAATTTATTACTTTATTTATTTAAAGTGGATAAGCACGCTAAGTAAAAATATTTTATAGTCTGGCATGACACAGATCTCATCTACTTCCTTCAATCCAAAAATTAGTTCAATTGACACCCTGCTGCCTTTCTTAGATGAAGCCACAACCGAAATTAACATGTCTTTAAGCCACACCTCACCATTTCCAGAGCAGAGTAATGCATATAAATGATGGAAATCCAGGTATTAATTATGAAAGTCTACATCCCAATACCTACACAGGTACAAATGTAGCAATGTATATAATGCTAAACTAATAAAATATTCACCTAATTTAGATTCTTCTAAAATATTTCAGCTATTACCTTACATCTATTTTTAATTGCTTTTGGAGCTAACACCATTTATTTAAAATACCTACCCATTTCTGTCATCTGTTTCTGTTACTGCAAGATGAGTCACTTTTTAGGCATTAACCCTTAAGAAAGCCATATGGGTTGGGAAAGACTTAAGTTGTGTTATCTGAAGTAAGATATGATCCATCAATGTGAAATAAGCCAACTTTCTGCTCTAGTGTTGTGGTTGTATATTCTTGGTTCTATATTCTTGGTACTTTTTTTTTCCTCCCTGGTCTGGTTCCTCGAGTCTATTTCTGCCCCTTTTTTTTCTTTGCCCACTTTTTTTTTTTTTTTTTTTTCCCCCAGTCCCTACCCTCCTCTGTTGTAACTACTCCCAAAGCCTCTGGACTTCCCTCCCTCCCATTCTTAATTTATCTAATTTTAATTATTTTTGCTTATTTTCTCAGAGTTTACACCACTGAATATTAGTCATTTAGCAATCTGTCCTACCTTGTTTTCTTTCATGTTTTTGACAATGAGAAGGAGGTTAAGAGCAGAGCAGAACATCTGCTTTCAGAGACCAGTCACACGTGATGCAAAGTTACAATCAGCCTCTCATCATCCACCCATTACTTGAAAATTTTTCAAATTCTGTTCAGTGTATATACATCTATCTAACATACACATTTAAATGGAGAGCAATTGCTAGGCACAAAGGGGAAAAAGGGGAAAAATATTGCTTTCATAAAGAGTATTACTGAAAATCCAGTTCCATGGACAACCAGGGTAGGAAAGGTTTTGAAATGCCAGGAAAGTATCAAACAGAATACCTAAAATTTATTTTGAACCAGTATAAAATCTTATTGTTGAACAGTATGTTATGAAGGCTACAAACACTTGGGAAAATAGTAAATGCTGATGAAAGCAGAATACATTGAAATATACCTTGGTAATAACTGCATATTTTACAATTAAAATACTTTTTAAAAACTGTTTTCAGGCAAATCTTATGACACTCAAAATCTGTAAAATATGGAAATGATACATGAAAACATCTGCCACAAATCACACCCCAGATATTTTAACATATAAACAGATTTAACTGTGATGAAGTTTTTCATTCATGTTTTGTGTCCTTCAGATTTTCAACCAACAAACTCTTAAAATATTTCAGAGATCATATCAGTGGTCACACTGAAGAAGACTGTAGGCAATGGAATCACCAGGTCACCTTCATGAGTCACCTGTGACCCTCTGCACCCACAGGTTTGGGTACCTTACCAGGGAGAAGCCAAGCGAAGGAAAGGCACAAGAATGGTGTCACACTGGAAGGTGCACCTTGCTAGGGCATTTCAATTTGTGTGCACATAAACATAGACATAGTGTAAGGCTCACAAAGGACCTGTGCCACAGCGTGTAAATAGTTGTAAGACATAATTTGTTCTCAGCGGCAGACTTCACTGGGAATTGAAAATACTCAGCATCTTGCAGGCCTGGACACGGAGGATGCTTTTATTAGAAGACATGTAATATCAGAAGAAGGAGTGACAAACTGTGTTCAGTGTTTTACCACAAAATGTACACAAATCCAGTAGTGTTTTCAGTTATTCTGTAGATGGTCTTAAGTAGATCACGTATAAAATGTACACAGAGTATCTGCATGTCTAAAGTGTGGGCATTTAATTACTGTGAGACATAAATAGATCAGTTTGCTTGCATGTTCCCTGACAAAAGAATACAGAATGATTTTAGCCAGAATCTGTTATTGTAGCATGGTATCATAAAACTAATGGAGAGTGAAGCTGTAACACTTCCTAGAGCTAGCCAAAGGCATGCCATATGGAATAGTAAAGCAACGCAACAAATACTGTAATGCTTCAGGGGAAAATATATCTATCTAAGCTAGAAAACTGATACATTGTTTTGTTGTATCTGGAAGTTAATTTCATATTTATGAAGCAAAATATTTAGAAATGTGTAGGTTAATGATCAGGATACTGTGTGTTTATACATTGGTCTTCAAACTGGTAAGAAGGTTTGAGCTATTTCTGCAAAATTCTGGGGCAAGGCTTCCTTTTTGGAATGACAAGAAGTCAGCATAAATTGTAACTGCAATTTTTTTTAGAGTTGGCATTTTAAACAAGGAATTCTCCAAACCCAGTATTATTGGCAGTAACAGGAATGGAAGGCTTTGACTTGGAGATGGAGAAGGGTGTTGCAGGGGAAGCAGAGGGTGGCACTAACTACAGCAGCACCTGAAGCTGCCTCCATTGGGATCCTCAGCCACCTCGGAGGAGAGGCAGACAGTGCCCTTCCAGCAAATAGGAGACATTTATGGCAGAGCACCCCTACAAACATATCCATGACACAGAATCAGCAGCTGGGGCCCAAAGTGGTGGGTTAGTATGGGGGTTTCCTGATTAATGCTGCTCATCAAAAAGTAACCAAAAATCCTGTAAAATGCTGTTTCCTAGCACAGGGATCCTTGTTTCTCACATCATATGGCAGCTTTTCCAGGAAAAGGTGTTTCAAATGTGCAACATTTCATTTAATTGTTCTGAGCACATGCAATATTTATGTCTCATATCACATTATCATGGAATCATTAAGTTTGGAAAAGACATCCAAGATTATCAAGTCCAACCAACACTACCAGGTCCACTACTAAACAAAACTAGAACATCCCCAAGCACCACATCTTGATATGCTAAATGTGGTTCAACAGAAACCAGTAGAATAAACTTTCATAAACCTTTCTGAAACAAAATCAATCACAGCAATATTTTGTTGCACTGCATGTCATTTAGGTTTCATCCTGAAGACATCACATAGAAAAATAAAAGGTAAAATAAACAAACTGTCAGATTCTTCGTATATAAAAGACACACATTTGAAGTCACGTACATGATAAAGCCACATCAATTCAAACTTCTTAAGAAACAAATATATTTTTATGTATGGTAATTCCAATCATATACTAATTGGGAATGATAGTAGCAAATCTTCATCTGGCTTAACTGGTACTTACTTTTTGTATTGAAAAAATAAGGTATACAGCTGCTCAGAGCAATTATGTAAAAAAGAGAGAATGTTCTCAGTTGTGCCCTTTGGACCCCTCTTACCAAGAATTAGCATATATAATAACATTAATTAGGAAATGTCAGAATGTTTTAATGCTAAAAAAAAAGAAATCATATAACAGAATTACACTGTGCTATAAATAATCTTACCAGAGCATTTTCATTTTTGTTTATATGTCTTTTTTTTCCAGTGAAACTGGTAGGGGGGCAAACATCTGATCAGTATTTTCTTCTGGCTTGTTTTTCAAGGCTGTATAACCATGGATATCTGACAAATTAACAGTTAGGTATACAAACAAAAAATCAGCAGAAGAATTGATTGAAAGATAGATCCTTTTCAGACTCTTTTATTTCAATTTAAAGCTTGCAGGCTGTCCTACTGCAATTTTAAAAGCATTGTACTACCACTCTTTCAACATCTTATGTTGAAAAAAATGCAGCAAAAAACCATTTAGCTTAGTTTCATATTTAATACATAAATGTACTAATGGGTAAGCTCAGTTCATTAAGGCTAATATTTCTTGAATTTTTAACAGGTTTTTTTTTATGTATATATATGTTTAGGTATACAGTGCGCATGTAATGCTGCAGCATGTAATGTGCATTTAATACTACAGTAAGTGAAGGCAACCTACCCATTTGTTTAGCTATTATAGCATGGCAGTAACTTCCAATTCCTTGAAATGAAAATACTGTATATTTTTTATATATTTGTTTCCTTCTCTCCTTATCTTACCTTGAAAAAAGTCAGTCTCTATTTGTTTCTCATATGCTAGTTTTTTCACAGATTAATATGTAGAAATTGGAAAACAATTCATTCCTTTTGTATAATGAGAAATTAGAAGATTAAACTGTCTATTTACAGTATAAGAACTGGTATTTCTTTATGGAGCCCTAATCACTAAAGCTCTTGATCATATGAGAAAGATGGGGAATTTATTTATAGAATGAGAAGAGATTTCAGTGAATTTGGTCCAGAAGCTCAAAATAATTTGTCAGCAAAAACAGCAGATGTATTGTCATGACTGCAATACTCCGAAGTTATAAATCAAGAGAGACTACACAAAGAATGATATTACCTTTTATGACATAGAATATGTCGGAAGAAGAACTTTTGGGTTCTTTTTTACTCCAAAAGCAAAATTTGATATGACATAGAAGTTACAAACAACTGGCCCAAGTATACCTTTATTATATCAATTGGTTCAACAATTTGAAAGAAAAGGGTGGTCAAAATGTGTGAAAGAGAATAGGAGGCTAAGGAGTGAAATGACTGATCCTTAACTTCTGCAGCACAGAAGGATAGGTAAATGCTAGTTCCTAAATTTGAAGATGTAAGGTCCTAATGGAAATGTATCCAAACAGTACTTATTAGTTATGTGAATGCTTAAACTTATTTTAAAATTTTTATGCACCTGTTCAATTTGATACTGCCTATATAGTTGTTAAGCCTTTTATAGTAAGGTCAAATTTATGCCTTCATGCTTACTGGAAGTACACATTTTAAGATGAAATACACATGCTATGTCTCATTATGTAAACTGTAAATTTGGGTAAGTGATGGAGAAATTCCCTAATTGTCCCATATGGCCCTTCAGCTGCCTGCTCATTGTATCATTCTGATCTGTCACTTTACTACAGAATTCAGAATGCTTTTGTCATTTGTAATCAAAATGAAAATACTTAACACCAGTGTAATTGGTCTGTAAAAATCTAAGAGGCTGGAATCAAAATAAATTACTTTTTCATATGAACTGCAAGAAAAGATTTACCCCAATATGTGCTGAACTGTGAAATTACTTTGCTAATATTAGAACTTTTATTCTTCCCCACATTTTAAATTATTTCACATTTAGTTTATTAAATTTATAAACATATGTTAATTGTTTAATTTAACATTTTATTTTAGGAATCCATCTGCATTGTATGCCAAAAGCATCATAAAAATTTGAACTAGTTTTCTTATGGTAAATATTGAACACAACAATATATTCTGTGCTTTCAGACAAAAATGATGGAAAGACATTTCTAAACAGTATTTATAATATTTATATACTAATTCTTCTGATAGCTGTAAGGCACTGTAACAAACAGTCTGAAAAGGCTTTGTCTAGAATTCTAGTGATAAAAAACCCCCTCAAATTTAAAATCTCTTCTACTCTAAAAGTTGTTCAAGTGGAGGGTTGCAAAAAAGGAGGTTTGGATGCAGTGAGTAGTTATTTTTTAAGAAACCAATGCCTGCTCTTTGAAGTAAAACAAAATAGAAAACAGTATAAGAACACTCTTAAACACTACTGGCTCAAATAAAAAGTATATAGCACCTATTTATTAATAATAGTGCAATTGTAAGGAGACTCAATACAAGGACACAGACACGGAATGATTTAATCAAGGAAAAAGTAGTTCTTCAACTCATAGTGGTTGTTAGACTGTCTCAGACCAATACAGAACATAATGGAAAATATTCTGAGTCCACTCCTGCTCCTGTATCTATGGTCGGCTTTTCTTAACTTAATCAACCTTCATCCAAAAAGTAATAACATATTCCCCCTCTCTTTATTTTAATATTACAGTACTTGCTTTCTTTGGTGGCTCCACGACTCACACTGATTTCTAGCAAAAAAACTTAATTACAGTATGCTTATGTACAGTTCTTCTTAAGTTGCAGATTTATGGTTAAATAGATTATTTCTCTCTTTGAAGGTTTTACCTCTAATACATTTAAAAAGACAAACAACAATTTATGGTTAAATTTGCAGTGTTTTCTGGTAAGATCTATTACCTTGATCACTCTAGTAGTCTTCTACAACTTCTGGAAATAAATAGCAAGAAATAACCTGCACTAATTTGCCTTCCTTTTTCTTAACCATATGAGAACCAAAACGTAACACACATTCTAGACTGTTACCAGTGCATTTTTCAGTGATTCACCTTTTCCGCTGGCCATCCCCATCGGGATCGTTGTCATCGACATTGGCATGCAGTCTGCCAAATCTGACACAAGACTGTCAGGAAAACTTCCTCTTTTGAAAGATTAGTTCAGTCACCTAAATGTAGACATCTAGCACCACTTCAGATGCATGGGCCTGACAGGATATTATAAGGAACCTCTCAGACCCAGCATGTGGTGGAGTGGCACCTGGAGGCCAACAAGGATATCCCAGCATATCCCTGACAGTACAGTGCATACTACCCCTCAGTGAATGATAATACAAATATCTAAATATTTTATTCTGTATTGTTATTTTCAGTTTTCACTTTAAGGCTAATAAAGTATCTGACCTTGAAGATTTATTATTAAAATTATTTCATTTCTATTAGTTCAATCTGAAAGGTCATGTGATTGTTCCTCTAGGGTTTTTTAAATATTTCTGTACTTTAATATGCCTCCTGATTTTGCAACATGAACATATTTCAATAGCATACTGATGCATTTTGTGCCAAGGTCCTTACTGGAACCCATAAACAAGATTAGGCTTCAGTTCTTTTCAGAATTTAACTCGTCATACATCTTCATACAGACAGTTCCCTCTGAGTACTGTGGTGGGTTGACCCTGGCTGGATGCTAGGCACCCACCAAAGCCGCTCTATCACTGCCCTCTGCAACTGGACAGGATAGAGAAAATATAACAAAGTTCATGAGTTGAGATAAGGTCTGGGAGAGATCATTCACCAAATACTTCCACAGGCAAGACAGAGTTATATTGGGAATATTAATTGAATTTATTACTAACAAAATCAGAGCAGAATAAAAATAAATTTTAAAAACATGTTTCCCTCCCTTCATCCTCAGCCTTATCTCCTCCTTCCCTAGTGGTGCAGGAAGACAGGGAATGGGTGTTATGATCAGTCCATCACAGCTTGTTTCTGCCACTGCTCAGAGACAGGAGTCCTTCCCCTGATACCCATGGGGTTTCTCCCATGGGAGACAATCCTCCATGAACTTCTCCAATGGAGTCCATCCCATGGGCAACAAACAGCAGTTCTGCACAAACTGCTGCAATATTGGTCACTTTTCCATGGCGTGCAGTCCTTCAGGCACAGGCTGCTCCAGCACGGATCCCCCACAGGTTCACAGGTCCTACCAGGAAAACCTGCCCCAGTGTGGGCTCCTCTCTCCATGGGTCAGCAGGTCCCTGCCAGGACCCTGCTCCAAGCTTGGGCCTTCCATGGGGTCACAGCCTCCTTCAGGTATCTACTTACTCCAGTGTGGGTCTCCTCCATAGGCTGCAGGGGAATCTCAGCTCCAGTACCTGGAGCAACTCCTGCCCCTGATTCTCCACTGACCTTGGTGTCTGTAGAGTTGTTCCTCTCACATATTTTCACTCCTCTCTTCTCTGACTGCAATTACATCTGCCCAATAACTGGTTTGTTGTTTTGTGTATTTTTTTTAACTTCTTAAATGTTATCACAGCGTTGTCACCACCATTTCTGATTGGCCCAGCCCTTTCCAGCAGCACATCCATCTTGGCAGCATTGGCTCTATTGGACAGGGAGGAAACTTCTAGCAGCTTCTCACAGAAGCCATATCTGCAGCACCCAAACCTGGCCCTGCAAGCCCAATACAAGTACCAAATTTGGTGGGTCTACTGTATACACACCATGTGTGTATGGTGTCCCCTTAGTTAAAATTAGAAGCCATTAAAAACTATAGAGAAATGGAAAAGATTCTTGGTTTTAGAATACTTCTGCCTCAAAGAGTATTGTTTAATATGTTATTATTTATATTCCAGTAAAGCTGTACTGGTTTTTATTTTATTTTCCATTCATTTGATTATGTTTTCCTTCAACATGTATTCATGCAATTTAAGTAGGACTCAGGAGTAATCATCGCTAAAAACACTTCTCTATCCATATCCTAAATATGGATACTGCATTTCCTACTATTAATTATTTAATTCCCATGTTAATAAATTAATTAGAAATCCATTTTACTTGACCTGAGATTTCATTGCATGATTGGAGGTTGGAGATTATCTTGTCCCATCCTACTTTGGAAACATTAAATTCAATATGAGTAAGCAAAATTCGAAGTAATTTCCATGTACACATTCCCATTAACCATCCTGTATTTGTCCCCATGCTCACTAACACATGAAACAGAAAAATGTTTTTTAAAGTCCTAGGTTGTACCTAAATTCTCAGTAAGATCCTTACTTATTAAGGGGTGTTTTTTTTATTTCTCATTTTACTTTTAGTAAGTTCACGTTGCCAAAAAAAATTTCTGCTCATTCTAATAATTTTCATTTTGGCTCTGTACTGCCCAGCCTAGGACCACTTGGAGCCCCAAGCAACCAAAAATATTATAATTTGCATTGAAGCATATAGCAAAATAATTCAAGTTCATGGAAATACGATGACAATTTTATCTTTTTCTGTTCCTAAAATACTTTTAGCATGACTCAAAGAGTTTATTGCAGTGTGAGAATAAGTAACAAGAAAATAACCTAGCTAGCTCCACCATCTTTGAAACCAAAATTTATAGATACTTTCTTTTAAGGTGTTTGTTTTCCTTCAATTAGTATTGCTCACTGAAGATACAGGTTTTACAACAACTAGACTAAGGTTTTAGTGGTTCATTCAATGGGTTGCCTAAATTATTCTACTGTGGATTTTTTTTTCTTTTTTGGGGGGGGAGTTGTCTATTTATTTTTGTCTTTTTTTTCTTTCTTTTTATCTTTGGATTTGTTTCTTTTCTTTTTCCTTCCTCTTCCCTATTTTTAAAGTATAATGAGCTCTGAGAGAGTGAAATGTTAATGGTTAATGACTCAAACAATTGGCCATTTGCAAAAGCAGCCAGGTGCTTTGCTGAGGCCAGGTTTGCACTCACCAACAGAAATGGAGGAGGAGAGTTTTTTGGGTGTGTGGTGGCAAAACCTCTGATTTTCGTAAGACAGAGGGTGTGTGCACCAACCACCTGAGGATGACCATGACAAACTGACCTTTGTCAAGGTGTTTTTGGAGCTGGATAAGGGAAAAAGCCAATAAGAAACAGATCCTGCCAGGTGGGATAATGCTTTTTATCATACCAATGTCCTCCCCATTTCCTCATCCCCTTCCCCTCCCTGAGGAGGTATCCTGTAAGCCTGAAGGTATTCATCCTTTCCAATAAGGCATTACTGGCTCAACTAAGCAGGGTCAAAAAGCCATCATATCATTAGAAGGGGCCTGAAACCATCAACGAACCTTGAAGCACCCCCAGACTCATTTCTGGGGCCTTCCACCAGCGGAAGATGAGCATGATCCATAGTGTTATATTAGACAGTGTAAAACTCCCCCTCCCTGCCCCCACAGGAGGTACCTGGGTGTTCCAACCCAAACATATATTAACCCATTATACTTTATTTTGTGGGGGCTTCCCCCACCCATGATGGATTCAGTCTGAGACCATCACTTTGACCAAGGCGCATCGAAGTAGCAACAATCAAGTCTTGTTGGATCCATGGGTGGTAATATCTTTCCTCTCCACTGCCTACTCTTATCCTTTCTTTCTTTCTTTTCCCTACATATTTTCTTAAGTGATATCTTTGTCCTTTTATATTGATACATTTCTAGAGATAGAAATTATCTATAGATTTCTATAGATAATAACCAAAATATATAGATAATAACCAAAACAGCTCAATAACTCCTTTCAACCAAATTGTTCTAACATAAACCCTTGAAATATATTTATAGACACTGATCATTCAGTATTGTTTCACTCTAATTCACCCCATGGGATCTCTTAACAAGAACCTCAGTTACTCCATCTCAGGGGTGACTCATAACATGATCATAGTCAACCTATTTTCTCAGAGGGATTGTGCTGGACACATACTTTCATAGTCAACTTTAAAAATTCTTAGGTGCAGGTTTTTATGCATATAGAAAAATTGTTATAGATCATTCCTGTTAATAGGACTTACATGGAAAGATTTATACCATTAGTTTACTGAAAAATAAAACAGTGTCCCACACTGGGACAATAGAGATCCATAGAGAGTATCCTTTGTGTTTAGCCTCACTAAAGTAAGATTTCCCCTCCCCTCTTGAGTCAGAATCAAAGTCTGAACAAATATTTCAAATGTAAAAGAAATAAAAAAAACCCACAAATTTGCATATTTTCTGTTTAGAAAAACGGAAGAAAAACCTAAGTTGTTGGGGTTTTTTTCCCAATTTTCCCCAAAGGTAATGTATCTTCTAAAATACAATATAACTTTGTGATCACTTTGGTTTACACATATGATTAGCCACAGAACTGTTTTAGAGTCTTAAAACTTACAAAATGCCACTGTTCACTAACTGCATTATCAGTGTCTTGTTTCTAAAAACATTATGCATTGACATGTTGAAAACAAGTCTCTTCTAGTGGTTCAATGATACTAATATAAGCCTTTTAAGTTAGCAAACATACCCAGCTTACTCCACCGAGAAAAATCTTGTTCCTCTTTTTCATTCTTTTAGAATTTGCCTATATTCAATTAGAAACATTCTCTTAGTTTAAAAACTCCACAACTGAGCATACAAGTCTTAACATAATGAATGATTTCACCCGCCCAAATAAATTCTCTATTAATATAACTTTTCCCTTATTTCTCTTTTAGCTCTTCCGTAAAAAAAAAAGAGGTTTTTCAATGGTAACTGACGCTTTTGGGAAAGAAGTGGATGTAATTAGAGGAGAGTATTTTAATTAGTTTAAATTTCAATATAGCTTACTTAATTGATTTCAAATAGCATGGCAAAACATCAGGAGCAAGAGAAATAGCATTTAACACTCGTTTAATAAGAATCACTGATTCTTATTAAAGAAAGCAGCACTGCTTTCATGGAGTCTCTTACACCCATGCCTGAAGAACAGTTTCTTTTTGAAACAAATCTAGTTACCACAATGAAAACTCTTCAGTGAAAATGTTCTTAAAAACATTTCAGCTTTGCTGCAAGGCTTACATTTCAGGCTCTAAGATAAGTAACAAGATCAGATCTTTCTCTATAAGCAGAGATCTACTTTTTAACAAGTGTTCTTTTATTTATGCCTTTCAGGTTGGCAAAATTGGTCTCTCTGATGAAAGCACGTCCCAGAGTGATGGATTCAAACTATGTTTTTGGTGTCTAAATTAATCCAGACTTTTGTTACTTGAACTGTGTTTTCTGTGAAGAACAAAAGAGTTCCTGTAATAGCTAGACACTAGTCCCCAAACACTGCATACATGGAGGCAAAAGAAAAGGTTTTCTCACATCCTCTGGGACTTAAAAGTATTCTGACATTTGTCTAATTTTAAACATTCTCCCATATTATAGTTACTTATATATTTCATATATACCCCATCATTAAATAGACCTGCTGAATGCACTACATTCCAAATGGGATAACTTTAAAGTATGAATTAATGTATTTCCAGAGAAATTAAATAGAATATCTTTTAAAATAGTGTAAATCTGTGTGATCAGAAGTGTTAGTATGGATACAAAAAATAACCACATAATTCCCATTTCAGAGATGTCTCTCTAGCAACATCTTTTAACTCTAAAGATTCTTGGGTTTTAGAATTTTTGGCCCTTAAGTCTGCACCTGGGTGTTTGTTCTCATTCTGCCAAGTCTGAGGACAACTTAGGTCAATACAATAGAAAGCAATACTTAGTGACATTTGTTATCGTTATTTTGATATACTTGCTGAAGTTTGTGTTTGAGAAATTTGTGTAATTCCATCAAACTTAAAACTGGCATCTCATTCACTTTTTTCAAGCCATCAAATATGAAAGTGGAAAGGGGATCAATGTGCCTAATAGAGCTTGAAATGAATTTGACTTTTTGGATTGCGTCCATGTTTTTTGTACTAAAATCCTCAATGCACGCTAATGAAATAAAGACAGAACAACTTTCTATTGTGGCAACAGAATTTGTTACATGTCAGAATCAGTTCAATGAGATGAGGAAGAAGTTGACAAAATGTCTGACAGGTTACAGGTTCATTCTGTTTACCCTTTTATAAACTTTATTTTTTCTTCAGAGTTATAAAAGGATGAAGGAATGTGAGAAAAAAAAAAGCTGTAGGACAAATATTACAAGTGAAAAATTTGTTCTTAAAAATATTGTATATAGGATGTTCTACAAACAGCTTGCTGGGTAATCAAAGTAGAAGGCAACACATTTGTAATGTATGAATGCCTAGTCACAGCCCAAGCTTCTCAAAGGCTGAGGATGCTCAGACTGGCCAATACTGGGAATCCCAGATATAACAGGCAGGCTGCATATTGCTACAGATATCTTAGGAAAAGTAGTATGCCTGCCTGTCAAAGGACAAAGACCTGTGGCCAAACTTCAAATGTGACATAAAGGACAGATTTTCTTTTTCAAGAAGCAATTTTCAAGAATTTTTTCAATCCAAGAAAACACTAAAAAAATGGTGGACTGCAAAGTATGGTAAAGACCACCTTGCTAAGAACAAAGCGAGTGGATTTTTTCTCAGGACTTAATCTTCTTAATCCAAAAGTTTTCCCTTTTAACAAGTTTGATCTTATTCTATTCTACTACTTTGTATTCCAAAGAAATTAAGAAATTCTTAGGCTTCAGTGTAATTTAATATGCTAATTAATATGCTAATTAATAACGTCTTTCAGTTCTTGACACCTGGACATTCCAGAGCCAATTTTAATTTATAGATTTAATCAAACAGAAATATGCTCACTGAACCCTAGTAAAACAGAGACTGGAGTTAAAAAATTCTTTGCTCAAGATATTTTTAAATATTTTTTCCTTGCCTTCTTCCATTTTCCAGATCTTTTTAAAGATGTTTTGTAATTTACAGTAATAGTTTGCAAAGGAAAAAGGTGTGTATTAAAAAGTAAAGAAAGGTTGATCCTAGATGCTTAGTCTTCTGTGATGGTTTAAAGGTAAACCAGCAGGAGACATGAACCCAACTCAAAAGAGATTATAAGTCAGAATTACAATTTAATAAAAATAATAAAATTAATAACAATAATACAATAAATACAATTATACAGACAAACAATTGGTTTTAACCCACAAAAAACAGATGTATAACCTGACACCCTGGGGCGTGAACAGAATGATGTTTGTTGGCCCCCGTGCTGAGCCCCACATGGTTCCCCTGAGCCCAAAAGTAAAAGGAGAGGAAAAACCTGTTGGTGTGAGTGATGGTCGCAGTCGGGTCAAGAGCAGTGGTCGCAGTCTGGTTAAGGTTCCGGTCCTCCTCTGGGTCCCACGAGTGGTACCAGAAGTCCCAAGCCCCCAAGATTATACACACTGAGGTTCAGGTGGGAATGCCCAGTAACTCCCCCAGCGTGGAGACTTCCACAATGGGTGATTGTTAGTCGTGGGTGTGAGGACAGCAACATCCCCCTATGTCACAGGCCTCTTAATACCCAACTAATAGCCTGAGAGGTCAGATGTGCTCTCAGCAGCTGCAAATGGTCTATTGTCAACAGTTTCTAGAGTGTAGAATACGGAGTTTGGGTTACACCCACACAGTGATGAACTGGTCCCAGCTGCTCTAACTAGGACATCTTCAAAGGGAAGCAGAGGAGAAAGGGAAGTAAAAAGGAACACTCCATCCTTAAAGGTTTCAGTCCATACACCACTTTTTTTTCCATTGTGCAGGCATGAAAATAGCATATTACTACAGTCAGTTTGCAATCCACCACTCTTTAGCACTGTCGCAAATTTGGTTACTTTGGCCTGTCTGTGGCTAATACAAGAGGCTTTACTTGGGTTGTGTCTTCTACAAAGGGGAAAAGAAAAGGGGAAGAAGATACTACTGCTGGACTTCACACCCACTAAACTCCATGGCAGAAGCATGTAACCATGTGGAGTCACCCTCTGCAACTGTAAGGACTAGACCATTCTGATTTAAATCTCTGTGTAAGACATGGTTTTAGATAGGACAGTTATTCTAAAGGTATACTAAGGAAGAAAAATACAAATATTAGACTGGGCCATATAAACAACTAGGAGAAAAGTAAGCACTAATTTCATGAAATGCTACTCACACCAGAGAGTCTGAAAAATAACTCTCAAATTATCTGCAACATAAAAAAAGCCTCATCAATGTTAATTTAAATGAAAGCTTAGCAATACGACAAAAGTGCTAGAAGAAAGTGCAAGAAGAAAGAAAATAGCACTGAAATAAAACCCCAACAAACCACCAAATGTGCATTTGAAATCCATAATTTCAACTCAACAGACACAGGAAGACAGGGCTTCAGATCACCTAACACAGGGAACAGCACTCACTTTCCAAGTATATTTGTAAAAATTCTGGTAGACGTTACATAGGCACTTGGGACAGAACAAAATCACACTGGATTTAAATCTTTTCAAGTGATTATCTAGTCTTTTCTTGTAGCTTATATACCTGGAATGTTAGATTTGAGGACCTGAAGGATGATATATAATTGCTATTTCGTACTGAAAATAGTACGATGAATGAATCAGCTCAAGGTTTGAGTGATTTTATTCTCCCCAGAGTAGATGAAGCTGTGTTGACATACTAAGGGAAAGCTTGCAGGTACTTCATCTGTCTTTTCTGGTCTGCTAAGTCTCTGATATAAAATTCGTAATGAACAAAATATGGAAACAAGTACCCTTTTGATTATCTACTTATTTTCCTGAATTGACATATCCTCACTAACCATGTAATAATTGATTAAATAAAAGCTACCAAGTGAAGAAATGATTTAGTTATAAATACCTTAAAAGAGGTATTTTTAGAAAAACATAAATTGCAACTGCTGGCTAATTTCTGAAATGTGTTAAGGATGGCATCCTTTTTTTCTAATTTAAATTAACTTCCAATGTAATTATAAGTTAACTAAAAGCTGTGTCCAAATATTCTGTTAGAAATGCAGTTGGGAAGGGCAAGAAAAGCATGAAAGATTATGTGTGTGCTCCTTTGACACTATGTTACTACCTATTGTCTTTAAATTTTTGGGGGGGTTTTTTCTATATTCATGTGATGTTCAGCTTCAAGAGACATAAATTATTTTATATTTATAATATGTATATTAATATATATTTATACAATTTAACTTGTATTTAATGTGTCTGTATGTCTATTAATTCTCTTCTGACGTAAAGAACAAGAAAAACTTAGACAATTCAGACTAAGGCAACAAGAGGACTTAAAGATTAAGTTTTAACATGCTATTTCCAACTCCAGCATTGACCATGGACCAGTAAAAATTGTGTAAGGACTAGCACAAGGACAGGAGGTGAGGATGAATCTCTCCGGATCAGAAACAAAGCAGAACAAAATTCTGCAGCAGTACAGGCGGTGTTGTCTGGGCAAGGGATATTCAGCTTCTAATTTGCTAGATCAGCCCTTTTTATTTTATTTTATTTTTTTTTATCTTCCCAGCTTTTAATGGTGCTTTTTTTTTTAAACATAATGAAAGAATATAATAAGAATTGCAACATTCATAAAACAATAGCATTACATACACACACACAGACACACACACGTATGGGAGAGGCTTATTGCAGAAGTCTGACAGAAGGCTGTTTATTTGAAAGCATTCTCACAAAACCTTGAGAAGCCATTAGCACTAGACAGGTATTTGAGCTATAGAAACAACCTGACCTTTTCGTGGATTTGCCAGTATTTATCGGCACTCCAAATGACATTTATATTGTTAAATGAAAAGCTAAATGCCTGAAACTGCCAATGCCATAGTTTGGAGGAGACCGCCTGATCACAGAATACTATAAGTTACTTGACCATAGCTAAACTGCCAAATTCAGGATCTCTTGATGATTACACTAGAAACCTGTTTAGTCTCTACAGTCAATTCATAGAAACTCTGCTCTGAAAATACCTTTGTTCGAGTAGTTATAAAACTAATTTGTTCAGTATTATTTAATCTCCAACGATTCTTCTGCAAAGCCTTAATGAGAAAATCATCAATGCAACAAACTTCAACCATTAGTATATGTCACCAATCTCAAAGTTATAAGATGTTAATGTTCTGTAATCTTAAAAATATAATTTATAATTATAAATTACATCTATTTATATTTTTGCATTTTATTTAGTGCAAATTAATATACTTGATAAATTTATTTTAAATGACATGTTAAGCATATTGAATATTGAATATTAAATTTAAATACTTAATTATTAAATCATTTTAAATCTTTAATATTCCATTTAAAATCTGAGCCTACAAATTTTTAGGGTAATAATGCACAAGTTCACAAAGTTTCCTGACTACACATCTTACATACATGTATGTTAGTGAGGGATTACTTTTCAGCATCCTCATGGCTTAGCATCAGCTGGCAAAGAACTGGTTCAGACTGTGACACACCAAGATATAACAAAGGGAATACCAAAGTTCTCTTCTGAAATATAGTGATTTTTTTTAAAACAATTTAAGTTGAAAGTTTATTATCTCAACACCTTTAAAATGGAAACAATTCTTAATTAATGTTATGAAAACAAGGGAAACTAAGCTATGATTTACCTTCTGAAAAGCATGCCATTTGCACATGCTAGAAACAAAAACCTCTTTAAATACAGATAACTTCGATGTCTTGTCCAATTTGTCCATCATGAAGCAAGCCTAGCAACATCAAGTCCTCTCAAATTTTGCATTATTATAAATTAAGAAACTTTTTTCCCCCTAACGATATGTTTCTATTTAATTATAGCTCAAGAAAATAAAGCGACTGCGTTTGTTTTGGGACTTAGAGCTTGGGGCTTGAAAATGACAGTCAAACAGAGAAAATATTTGTATAGTTGAAATATAATCCACATTTACAACAAATTCGTTATTCATATACATGCATGGATTAGCTAACCCTATTTATTTTCTAGACCATGTATTTCTTTTTTATTACTGGAAAGCAATTCACTACCATGAGAATTAGATATGTTCTTACTCCTTATTTTTTTGTAAGTTACTGTAGAACAAGCCTAAGCTGAAGTAATATTACATCAGCTAAATGATTTTTTTAATAAATTATATTTCTCGCTTTCATTTTCTGTGTTTCTGCATTTTGTCAAGGTCTCCAAATGGAAATTCCACACTTATGGAAGCGTGTCAGTCCTTGTATTATCTCCAGGAACAACCAGACTTGCCAAGGGAGTATCTGCTCCATGCATTTTCAAAACCAATATTTGTTTAGATTCAGAACGTTCATGGGTTTCAGTAACAGAATTCCATAACTAGACAAAAGCAGAAGTTTAGCAAGGCACTGGCAATCAGACTCAGTAAAAATCATGGCCCAGGAAATTATTCTATTTCTTCTCAATTTAAAAACTAGTCTAATAAAAATTCTCTCTCTTTTAAGATAAAAATAAAACAAAATGTGCTGAGCTGATGGTATGATTTCAGCAATAGAAGCTATACTGTCTAAATTAATGAATGAGCCCTAAATTAATCAATTCATTTCAACCAAAAAGAAGGCAGTCTTTCACCCACATTTGGGATAGGTTTGGGTTTCATTTTTTTTTTTTCCAATTTTCTCCAAATGCTAGTAGATTAAGATTAAATACAAATGCAATGCTAGAATTGGAAAAAAAAATTATTTGTGTTTTTCCTTTGATTCGGAAGATGACAAAGAAATACAGCTGATGAAGAAGCAATAAGAATTAACAATAAATACCTAGCCACATATTTGCTACCAGCTAACTGCTCTCATTAAGGACTAATACTCAAAATAAAGAAGAGACAAAATTTATTATCAGTCATAATGGAAAGTATGTTAATAAAGCTAATATTATGTATTAATGATGGGTTAAACCTTTTTCACATAATAGGGTTTTTGCATAACCAAGTTAGTTAAATCTTTTTTTACTTTAAAAAAGGCACATCCATTCACTAACCAGTAATGTGTCAGTGTTTCACTTTTCTTTTCCTGTATCAATTATGTGAAGTTCAAGAAAAATGCAACGCCCACATAGTATTTGCCCTGCTGATTAAATAATATCCTGTGTTTAACAAATTGCTCAGATTTCTAGATAAATCAGAAGGAAACCACAGGCAAGGCTGTTTACACTTGCTTTCTCTGTAGGGATACTAAACAAAAACACCTGCAACAAGAACAACAGATTTTATTGACCCAGTCTGACACAACAAAGCATAACGTCAGCTCTAATAGACAATTTAAAATCTAACAGAAACATAAAAGAGAAGCAAAAGCAATTTATTGAAAAAAAAATACACAAAATAAAGCTTGTCAAAAAATCAAACTGAGATTCCTCCCACCAACTCTATCTAGCTGGTTAAGGAAGGCATTTGATACCTCAGCCCTTTCTGTGTCCCCTCTCACCAGGTTCCCCGGTGAGATGCACCAGCAGGTCCACTTTTTCCCCTAGTCTTCCTTGCATCATACATCTAGAAACCTTTCTTGTCGCTTTTATTATCACTCTCCAGACTCAACTCCTGGTGGGTTTTGGGTTTGTTAAGCCCACCCCAGCATGCTCAGATGGCATCTCTACAGTCCTAAATCACATTTCCACCTCTTGCATCCTCTCTTTTTCTTTATATGAGTTTTGTTGAGAGCTCTTTGTTTATGCATGCAGACCTCCCGCTATCTTTTGTTTGACCTCCTGCTACCTTTTTGTTTAATCTCCTCCTTATCAGGGTAGACCACTGTTGAGCCTGGAAAATCAACCAGCTCTCCTGGAGCCTTATTCTCTCCAGGAGCATATTCTATGTAATCCACCCAACCTAAGCAAGTCAAAGTCTGCTCATTCCATGTTCAGGTTTTGGATTCTGTTATTTGTCTTTCTCCTCTGAATATTCTGAACTCCACCCTCTTGTGTCTGCTGCAGCCAAGATAGCCTTTGACCTTCACAATTCTGACTAAGTCTTTGTAAAGCATGAAGTTTATCAGAACATCTTCTTTCATCAGCCCCTCTTGCACTTTTATTAGGAAGTTATCATCACTGCACTGCAGAAGCCTGAATTTCTTCATCTCTGCTATTTTTGCCTTGCTCTTCTAGCAATTATCAAGATGATTGAAGTCACCCGTGATGACCAGAGCCTGAAAACACACAGCTTTTTCAAATTAGCTGAAGAAGGCCTCATCTACTTCTTCCTGATGAGGTTGTCTGCAGCAGACATGCACAACAGTGTTGTCCATATTAATCACCCACTATCCATAAGTTCTCGTGTGACCCACCATCCATCCCCAGATGCTTTCTCACGTTACCAACAACTCCCACTCCTCACATTCCTGGTTTTTTCTTCCTAGTGGGGCTTCCATCCATTCATTGCAACACTCCAGTCATACTGGATTTTTTTTTTTGTTAAAAGTTATGTTCTCATTTAGATAAAGCTAATTGAGGAAATAGTGTAAGCTATACAAATGCTCAAATTGCATCATCAGAACGTTCTTCCAAATATTTAAGCAATTAATTATGAAATTGCAACAGGAAAGGGGGGAAGCCAGTAATATCTAGATTCAAACCACTGTCTATCTCCGTGGTTTGTCTTTTTTTTTATTCTACACAATGCATAAAAATTAATTAATTGAATGGAGAAAAATGTAATTTGTTTTAGTATCACTAAGGAAATGCGTCCACTTTTTTATGACTTTTTTTACTACAGTTGTCAGGAAAGCATGAGCTTAATTAAATGATGCCAAATTGTATGACTTTGGATCATGAGACGTAGACCCTATGGAATCCCCATCTTGAAGCACATTCCCTGGAATATGGTGGAAACAAAACATCATCATGTGTTGAAACAGAGCCTTCACAGGCCTTTCTGAAAAGGATACATTGAGGATTATGGAATACCTGTATATTAAATTGTGTCAGTCTCTGCATCCTTCTAAATCTGACCTTTACTTCCTGTAACCCTGCTCAACTGATAACCACCAAAGGAGGGCATAATAGCTGTGTCTGGTCGTGATGGCTGCATCCAGCTCAAAGTGGATTTGGGAGTAGACGGGTAACAGCAGAATAAATAGCCAAGGGCTAATTTGAGCAATGAGCCCACTTAACCACAGTGCTGGTTAATGTCCAACTCAAGCCAAGTTTGGAAGAAACTAGCATCTGTAGCCAGTATGCCAATAAGACTGTTAAGTCAATCATCAGACTCCATAAATAGGGGATAGCTCAGGCCCTGCTGAGCTCTCCTGCACAGCAGTAGGCAGCAAGCCAACATCTCCCCTTGAGTAGGAATACTTCTCAAGGATACTCCTCGAGGCTGAGAAAATCCTTATTGTGTCAGATACTCAATAAGTGAATTAGCAGTAAGTTCACCGAGCCTTTGAAATCTTAGCTAAGTGGATGTGTTATTGTGCACGTACAATCCTTTGCACACATACCAGTAACCGAGTCTGGGACTAAGTCCTGATCCAGCTTCTCCTTAACTCTCCTCTGAGAAAGAGTTGAGAACAAGGGAGTCCTTTCCGAACCTCATGACTCAGTGGGAGGGTCTCCATAGGAGTTTTGTCTGACCCTGTGCTCTCTGCAGTAAATAACCACGTGTACTTTGGCATCAAATCTTGCTAAACCACTGTCACATTTGCTATTGAACTTGGTTATATCAATAAAATATATTCTTGCTTCTCTCTCATGAGTGAATTGCACAACTCCACACATGACATAAATATAAACCATTTTAAATTGTAGAAAATAAAACCAGACAGGGGTTGGGAGACTACAAGGGACACATTTTACATATTTTTGCCTTTTCCTACCCTTTTCTAGGAATCCATTCATGCCTAGTGGAATAAACAAGACTCTTGTTCTGAACCAGTGTAAGGAATTTTTATGTTTCCATGAATTTTCAGAGCTGAAAGTTGTAGAATTGCAGGGGCATATTCATATCCCATTTATGCCTATTACAACTAAGGAATGCTCAAAGGCTTCTAAAATTGAATCAATGTCCTCTGGGATTCCTCAAAAAGTACAGCAAGGCAGCACACTGTCCATTATGGAATTAATTCCTTCTCAAAAACACCAGCAGTTCCCTACTCCCTCCAAACACCATGAGTCCTATATATTTTTTCTTCCTTCATTTATGAATAACAGAAATTGAAGACTATTCAAAAGAATATTGAAAAATATTTTCCAACATTCTAATTTAAACATACCAGCTTTCAGTAAAGCTTTAAGAAATAATTTATGAGACAGCAAAAATTTTTAAATTCAGGAATAACTATGAAGAGTGAAACTGCAAGAAATTTAAAATGTCAGGTACAACAGGGCTTTTTCATATTTTTGAAA
Source organism: Oxyruncus cristatus (assembly GCA_013399855.1). Taxonomy (NCBI): domain Eukaryota; kingdom Metazoa; phylum Chordata; class Aves; order Passeriformes; family Cotingidae; genus Oxyruncus; species Oxyruncus cristatus. Next base: position 161,495 of record VXAY01006322.1, read on the forward strand.
AAAATACCATATGATTTAAAAAACGGAAGTTAACTAAAAAGAATGGATACCCCACAAAAACACTGGCTTTTATATTTCGGATAAAATTGTGCTTTTGTCTAATCATTGCTAGTATTTGTGATGTGGAAAAACATCTTCCCAGGTTGAAAAGCCAATATGCTTTTATATTGCTTAAGAATGAAAGAGGAAGAGTTGAATTCTGTCACCTTATTTATGCTGTAAACATAGTGTAAGGATATTTAATGGAATTTCCATATGGGATGCATCAGTGAAATGATGACAGGGTCTGTTCCTTGAAAACATTTGTCTATGCTATGTCTTCATTACGATTTTGTTGCTTGGTTCTCTTATTTAATAGACTTATGTGGAAAAGCTGCTAACATTACCCTAAAGCAAGGCAAAGTTTTTTAAATCCCTGGGTAGTTAACTGACAGCAATGAAGGCTCTATTTCTCCTTCATCCTCACTGGAGAAGAGCTGTCTGCAAAGCACAACCTATGTCCTTATGTGTCTTAGTAAAGGATGAAGAGAATGCCCACTTCCTCTGCAGTGACAAAGACAGTAAGCCCATGTTGTGACATCAGGGTGTTGTGATACCTGAGAAGTTCAGAGGGCATAATTCATGCTACATCAGAAGGAAGTGTTTAATCTACCGACCAAATTCATGTGGCCAAAAGTGTGAATCCCTGTAGAAGATGGATAAGACAGCTTAAGAAATGATACCACAGAACTAGGAGAAAAAGTCCCTGTACTATTAATAACAGGTCAAAATTTCTGACATGCAGTGAGATAATGGGAAACATAGCTGAAATACATATTTCACCCAACAAAGCTGCCAAAATAGTTTTTCCCTGCCTGCACATAAATACCTCACTGGAAAACTATGAGTTTTTTACACAAACACACTTTGGAATAGGTTAGATTTAATCATGACTATGAAAACAATATCATTCTTGTAAAGAACTGGTCTTATCTCTATTTTATTGTATTTTTACAGATACCAGAAATATTCAATATTTTCTTCATATTGAATAAATTAATGAAAAAATTCTTATTCTCATTTCCAAGGATCTATTCAGCCTTTCTACTCCCTGAATTTCAATTTTTTGTGTCCTCCAAACTTTTACAAACCTTCTTCCAAATAAAAACATTGCTTCCCTTCCACCTGGTAATTCTGTTTTCCTGTAGTAATCCCTACCCATGAAACAACTCTCCACTTCTTGTGTAGCAAAGATATCAAAATATCCCTTGAGAAAGCATAACTCAACAGAATCATTATTATCTGAGACTAATTTGTTATTTTAAAGGTCACAGCATTCCAACCTGAATATAATTTATTTTTAAAAAAAGGAAAATAGAAGCAACTATGTTGTTGTGTTACCTAACAGGTCAGTTCAGAAAAAGCATCTATTTCCTTTAATAACACAATTAGTGTTTAAGACTATTGAATTTTCAGAGTAAAAATTAAGATCAAATGTTTTCAACAAAGCAGTAATACTGATGCCGGTACTGGTACTTCACGCACGTGACTTAAAACTGTTTCACAAAATACTTTGAAGTCCAGAAGTCACAATGGTAAGACAGAATCTTACATGAACAGGGCAAAAATCTGTGTATGGCTGCATATGAATTTGAAGACTGTGCAGAAGGCCACGCAAGAAAGAGAAAAAAGGTCGCCTTGGAGAGGAAAGGTTTTCTTTAAAACCTAACATGTGCTGAGAGCATTAAACCATAAACTTTATAACCTTTCCTGCTGATTAAATTAAAAAGTCACTAGACTGAACTTTAATTAAAAAAAAAATAAAGAAACTGAAAAGGAAAATGTCAGCAGAAGTGTACATACAGAAGAATATCCATGTCAATGTGATTTTTGTTTTGTCCTTATAAGAAATTGAGGCTCCAAAGAGACAGGTTTCAACACTGTCCATTACAGAGAGGTTTCATAAATGAAAAAAGATTGTACCAAAAGCATATCATCCCCTCTCTCCTTTACTGGTGCATTTTCAGTATTGACCCTTTGAAAATATTAGGACTTGACCAGGTTTCAGCTGAGATAGAGCGAGTGGTAAGCAATTGTATTGTGCATCACCTGTGGGGTTTTGGCTTTTATTGTGCTCTCTATCTTTCATAATATTATCATTATTACTATCATTATTATACTTTCTTTTATTTCAATTATTAAGCCATTCTTAAGCCATGGGTTATACCTATTTCTGATTCTCCTCAACATACAACTGGGGTTTTGACTGTGTGAGATTTTCATGTTAACTGCCCTATTTTAAGTCAAATTACGTCTTAATAAACATAATTATTTCATGTATATGAAATGAGAATGGCTATAGTGTAAGTGTAGTGTCAAGTATGCGACCTAGTAATGCCAAGACATATTTATAGCTTATGGAGAACAGGATATTTTAGTTTATGATTCATGTGACCTATTTTGATACCTACATTCAGCAAGGTGAATCACAGTGAGGCATTTTCAGTTTCTCTTTATTACCTATAAAGGAAACCTAAAGTGATGACCTCAGACTAGACCTTCATTGCACTTCAGCTGTCTATGTTTGATCAGAATAATCACACCCTAAATGTCTATAGTTTTCACAAAAATGCCTCAAATAACTCAGTGTCAATAAAACTCAAATGTTTCACCTGGAAGTGGGTCAAAGATTAAAAAATAAATAATTTGACAGATAAATTCTGTCTTGCTATTTCTTTCTTTTAATGAAGAGGAGCTAACTTTATCTGCTTTAATCATTAAACATGTCAGTGTGCCCCAGGAGCATAGAGAGAAAATCACACAGGTAGGTCAATGATTACTTTAAAGTAAATATTCAACGACTTAAACTCCAGAATTAGAAGCCATAATGATCACACCAGTGCAACTAGATTTACAAGTGAACTTACAACCCTAAGATTACACACTGAGAAGCACCTAGTAAATGAGGAGCTGATCACCAGCTGATGCTCCTGTCTGCTTTATACCCAGAATCCTACCCACCCACACTGCTCAGTTCCTAAACAAGTTTATGTTTCTGACCATAATATCAATGACTCTGAAGCTGGAGAATGACCTACAAATGTGAACACAAAATGGCATAATTACTCAGTTCTAAGATAAAGCTTTTGTCTACCTTGGCCTCAAAACCCTGAGCCTGTGCTTCTCCTGGGAAAGAGCAGATACTGTCCTAATCTTAAATTCATTGTATTTGTCCTTCTAGGGAATTTATAATAACACAAAATAAAAGCAATATTGGCTGATTCTAAATGATACATTTAGAAAACTTCTACCTATGGCTGCATTTTATAACTAATGACAGAAACCTGAAAATGCAGCTTTATGACTCCTCTAGTTTCTGGGACAAAGAAGCATGTATTTGTGTTCAATTTAATTTTTAAAAATGTTTGGGATTAAACACAAAAAGCTTGTAGATGCAGAGAATTTTTATGAAGTTTTTTAGAAAAATTAACCATTCAGGTACTAAATACAATTTCTCTATGTTTTATATGCTTGCATAATAAATATTTCTAAAACAGATCACCCAGAACTTTAGTTTTTAGCCATTTTGAATAATAGTAATATGGAGCAAAACTCCAGTCCTCACTGATTTTAGGTATTCTGTCTGCTAAGTACAACTATGTTCTTTTGCATTTTAAGGACCTTAAAATACAACAGACTGAAGATTGACTCATAGATTCATGGAAATCCCACAAGCATTTCATAACTTCTTGCAGCAATGCAAGCTTTAGGATAAAGTGACTATTTCACAGGAGTCACTAGAAGTTGTCACTAGAACTACTTTTATGGTGAGGAATAAGTGGAATTTACCTCGGAATTTACTGAGGTATGTCCTCCCCAGAACTTTATAAATCTCCGCAGTCTTTTCCTGAGTCTTGTTTTGCTCCTGTATTAAGCACAGAAAGTGGTTATGCTAGGACAAAGCCCCTCACCACAATGTGCTGAAACAAAGTATTTTGCAATGTGTGGTCACCCTGAATCATAATTTCCTCACTTATTCCTAAAGTCATGGAATGGACCTATCGGAACTCAAAAAATAACACACAGTAGAAAGTGACAGTCTGCCATAAGGTAATGACTGCTATTTGTTTGTTCATTTTTTTCCCATTTTCTGATGCATACCAGCTCAATAGTCTTCTTAGCATCATCTGAAAAGGGAATAACCTACATAGTTGGTTTTCTGTAAGATACTGCTCTCTCCATTGTGCTGTACTCTTCTGCCTTGTATATACGCATGCCTGCACACACACATGGTTTACATACTTAGAATTCACATTCTTGTTAGGCACAAGACTGACTTAAACTGAAAAGCTAAATCTAATTAGGAAACAGAAATTAAGTATTCTTCTTCCTAAGTCCCTTGACAGGTCTGATTTAATAGTTATTCTAAGAACATGCTGCACTAGGGATTGGGTTGCCATCACTTATCATTTCTATTAATTGCATGCTGGTCAAACCTACATTTTGCAAAAGACTGCAGTAAATACAGGCAGCTGCAACAGTCTACATTCTATAATGGATAGGGAGATAAGGACTAAGTATATGTAAAGGACCTAAGGGTATGCTGGAAAGAACATAGATCTAATATTTGGGGTATCCAGGTTTAGGTTCTAGTTCCTATCTCAAGGATTTTTTTATTCAACCACTGAAGGTTTAATATAAAATTAATCAGTGTTATGAGCAGGGACTGCAAACCTCAGTTTCAGCATCCTCATGTCAATGTTACAATTATAAAAATATACACTAATGTTGTGTTTCTTCTTTGCTACATCCTTTATTGCTTGCTGAAATTGGAACACTGCACATTGCAAAGCTTTAGCAGGAGCAGCATGTGTCTCCACTTCGAATAGCCACAGAGAGGCAAGTTTTGACAACCTTAAGCAGATGAAAAAACAGAACCTGGATTTCCCATTGAGGTTTTTTTACCCCCAGCAGGCAGATAAGCTTGAAACTCAGCTGCTTGCTCACTTCCCTCAGGCCCAGTAGGATGGGGGAAGAGGAATGGAAGTATATAAGAAAGAAAGCTTGGGTATTAAGATAACCATTGTTTAATAAGTGAAGGAACAGTGGAAGAAGAGAGAAATAAAACAAGTAATGCAAAGGCAACCATTCACAGCCAGACTGATGTCCAAGCAGTCTCTGAGCAAATGATGGCTAATGTTCCTAAACCCGCTCCGCTGCATGTTACTGCTGAGCATTATATGGTATGGAGTACCTCTTTGGCTAGTTCAGGTCATCTGCCTGATTGTGTTCCCTCCCAAACTCTTGTGCCTGCACCAGTCTGTTCACTGAGGGATAGAGTGAGAAACAGAGATGGCTCTGACATCGTGCACACTGTTCGGCAAGAGCTAAAACACCCACCTTATCAACACTGTTTGAGCCTCAAATCTAAAATGGTATCTCATTAGTGATATGAGCTGCTATGAAGAAAATTAACTATAGCCCAGCCAAAGCCACTATGCCCATTTATAGAGTAGAAGCTCAGATAGCTGGCAATATGTAGGATGGAGAAAACAAAACTACCTGCACCCTTTGGAAGAAGAGAATAAGCCTGTAGAAATCCAACATCAACCATGGATTCTGAGGTAAAAGAGATGAGTGAGTGCCAAGAGAGGAAACCTGCAGACTTGCAGACCTCTATATTTTAGATATCCCTCTTGATTTCTATTAGATTTACCATTCAGATAACATCTTTGTGTGAAAGAAAACTGGTATCTGACAAGACTGTTTGGAAATCAGGAAGTGAAATGAAAAATGTTTCATCTGATTTTATACATAGATGAGTAGCAGAGTGTCAGTGACTGTAAGTGGAAACTATAAAACTGCAGTTAGCATATGGAATGACTGACATTCAAAAGTGAAAATTTCTATTACCAGATGTGCTTCCTAAGGTGTAAGGGCAAAGTTCTCAAATGAGGGACTTCACTACCTTCACCAAATCAAAGCTCCTACTGACAAACCTTATGCCCTGGCTGGGAATGACAGGCAGGCACTGAGGGGTAGAGAACCACAGATATTGTAAGGGTGGGGACCTAAGAAAGGCTGGAGGTGGAGAAGAAGTCAGATGGCGGGATGACTTACCTGACAAGAATGAATAAATTTTGTAATATCTTAAAAAGCATTAAAAGGAAGTGCTTATTACAAAAAAAGTAGTCACATTGATTACTGTGACATTATTCATACGTGACAAATTATCAGTAGGTTTTTTTTTAATCAAGCTTTCAAAATCACATTTCTACGAATTACAATTCTGACAATTTTGAACAAAGGATTTCATCAGATTTCATTCATTTTAGTTTGATTAGGCAAAATCTGTCATCTTCCCCCTAATACTGAACTCTCTTTGACCTTCTTTAAGTCAACTCTTGACATGCAATGGTAGATCAGAATGTATTAAAAGTCACTATGGAGTGTGACTGGGAGTCAGTGTTCTGGCTGTAATCAGTATCTCATTAGTGAAAGATTATGGAGTTATACTTTAAAGGTTACTTTTGGGTGAATTATCTGCCTACCTATCCAACTGTCCAAAGGGAAAGCCACCATAATATACAGCAGACTCACATATCAAAGTGTATCAGTCAAACCTAAAAATACATGAAGAAGGCTCAGACACTTCCATGTATTACAGATCTTATATTGAGGAAGACAGAAACTGAATGACTTGCCTGAGGCTGCACAGAAAGCTTGTGATAGCTGAATCAAGGTTTGGCTGTAATGTTTTTTTCTACATTGTGAGTCCACTTGCAAATTCTTTTGAGAGACAGAATGACTTCCTTGGGGAGCCTGCCTACCTTCTGCCTCTCCAGACTGCCAGAGCTGACCAGCTGCAGGAATGAGTACACCTCCTGGGAGACAGAGTGCTTGAGGGATTGGTACTTCCTCCAACTCAGTAAGAGTTGGAATTAATGTGAATTAATGTGAAATAAGGATGCAATCTGCTGGTCAGTGTGTGCATGTAACTCTCACAAACAACGGTACACACTGTATAAACTTAAACAAAGACTGGTAACTTTCCTGATATTACTCCCTGCCAACTTTGCCTGATGATATGAAAAGCATAATAATTATATGTTTATATTGACAAAAATATATATGTGTTATAAAATTGTAAATTTATCTTTTTCTGTTAAAATATATAAACTGATAAATAAAGTATTTCAAAGTATGACGATCTACAGTCTTTATTATTACATATTCAAATTCTGGGTATATTTCAGGTTTAAATATGCAAAGATAGAAAAAATCAATCCCCTATTTAACAATCCATACTCCTGTTAAATAGCTCCTTTCTTACACTAAATAGCTTTCCAATATTCGGTATGTTCGGTACTGTAATAGTTCTGGTGCACAGTCATGAGCAAATTCTATTTTCAAAACATGTTTGAAGAGTTACACACATGTGAAGGAAGATATGATGGCTGGATATTGGAGAACTTTGACTGTTTCTACTCCTAAACACTGAATCTTGTAAAGTAAATCCATTCTTTATGAAATCAGGAATCTCAAAGTATGAAGAATACAGTAAGAATGGCTGTATATCAACATATTCTGATCACAGGCTGAAAGGAATTGAAGTACTTTAAAAAAAATAATATTTAATAAATATTGAAAATCAACAAAGGCAGTTCTACTTGCCTCACAAGAAATATTACCATATCTGAAGTGCCCAAAGCAAGCTTCATATAGGAAAATAATCCAACTGTAATGCCTCTGACACCTCGCTATGACATGCCATAGTCATTATGGCACAGAAAGATCACCCTGGAAAACCCCATGCTCTCTGTTGTACACACTAGAATTTCTAGCTAGAATGCTAGAAAACTGGTGAGCAGTTCAGAAGTGTGTGAACAAGCAAAGACCAAACAGAGAAAAAGAACAATGAATATTCAGAGTTAACAGACATCAAAGTAGAAAACAAACTAAACCAAACCAAACCAAAAAAAAGCACAACTTTTTCCATTGCAAGTCAAACTACATTGTTGTTCTAGAATGAGATTGTTATGACTCAAGCAAACAGTTGGCTACAACCACAGGATCACCCTGGAGAAAGCCATGAAGGATTTCAGCCTCTCTGGAACCCTCGCAGCTTCAATCTGTGACTATCATCTGTACAATGTCATCAGGAAAAGGAAATCAGTCACCCTGATATCAACATTACGGCTATATGAAATACACTGTAATAATTTTATCACTACCCTGTAAGCCCCAGTTTCTGGTACAGGCTGTTTAGTTGCATCTAATGAGGAAAGTTTTTCCTAGTACCTGCCATCAGGGGGAAGAGTAAAACTCACAGTGAACTCATATTGCCACTAACCTTAAAAAAAAATTCTAATTATATATCTGAAACTTTCTGGTCCCAATAAGTGCCTATATATTTCTTATTTAATTTCCCACAAAATAATTTTTCTCGAGTTTGAATTAATAAATGTAATCACTTATAGACAGGATTCAGGTTACTGTTCTCAAGTACTAAGTGTGTCATACAAATAGTTTCAGTTTCATTTAGCATTTGATTTTCAGTTCCCTCTAAAAATAATGATTGAAGCAATATTTTACACTATATTCATTTCACACATCATGTTTTTCTGCTTCATTTAAATCTACAGGCATCTTTCATCATACTTCTTACTAAAGCAGAGCAAGACTTTTCCTTCTCTCCTTTCCTTTTCCTTCTGTCTCTCAGCCCATTAAATTTGTTGGTTCTTAGCATTTCTCAGTAAAGTCCCCAGACTGCATTCTAAGAAAACGTTGAATCTTAGTGACGCTTTTCATTTGTTTTGGTATGTCCTTACCTGGAAATGACTCTTATTCTGTACAAGTCTGTATTGAATGAAAATAAAACAGGTGTACAAAAAACCCACCTTAGCTGATTGTAATTATAAACTAATAGTTATAAATACAAGCAAAAGAAATTGCAAACAAAAGCCAATATAAGATCTCTCAATTAAACAGGGTTTTTCATGGGCTTATTGCACAGCCCAGTAGTAGAAATATCACTATGTCAGTGTCAATCAAAAGGCAAAGATGCATTGGAAACTGGAATCATTAAGATTCCAGCAAAAAAAGCAACAAAACCCACAGCAAACTCTCAGACAATAGATCCTTTAACTATTTAAGCATTTCTATAATATATGTTATATATGTGCTTAATACTATGTTTGATGTCAATAAAATATTTAGTCACACATCTATACAACTACTCCGATCAGCAGTGATGGAAAGAATTGTACAAATACCAAAACACTAAATCACCCACATTATATGATAAAGAAATAGCATAACTGGTAAGCAAATAACCACTCTGAAAAAAAAGCAAAACAAAACAAAACACGTAATTTACATAAATACAAATGCACACCTTGAAACAGATTTCTGGGATGAAGATGTTCATTAATGATAACGTATAATGTTAACACCAGCTGTACTTGTGCCTTATGTATTCTGATTCATGTTTGCTCTCATCAAACATGTGAAAAGGTTATTGGTTTTTCTACAGCTTCCCAAATGAGGATGGTGAAAGAAGATGTAAATATGGTCTGAACTTACTCAGCACTCACTCTCCTACTTTTGCTAAAATAAATATTTCCTGTATGTTGAATGCACCTGTATCTAGGGATGCGAAATCCAAACACCTAGAACGAAAGTTTTCTCTGTCGATATTTGTTCATCTCTATCCCTAGGTCCTGACAGTTTAATCACTCTACTCCTCTATATAAATTTGTCATTTCTATAAAAAGTTATATCTGCAAACTTTTGCACCACGAGATTAGACTTGTCTTTTTGTCAAGCTTTATATTTTGTTCCTTTGAGGTATTAATTTCCCAACTCTTTGAATTATCTTCTTATTGCATAGAAGTCACGAAACTTCTACCCCCATCATGATTCTGAGTTTACTCCAGCAGGAGTTCCATGAATGACCTCAAAAGCCTTCCACAAAAAAACCGCCAAAAAGCAACAACAAAATAGTAGTATGATTTGAGTAAGCTGTGGCTTGTTCTATACTGGAGCCATTAAAAACATAGTAGGGTTTTTTTTATATTATTGTGGTAGTCTGCAACGAAGTTTTGTAGGAATTATTCCAAATATATTAGCGTTCTGGTTTTGATAGAGATAAAGACAAATTATTTTAATATACTGCTAGTAGGAAAACAGCTCAACATTGCTAATTAAGCTATTTGTCAAATCCTCTGTTTCAGTTTTATTATATATATATAGGCATTTTGCCTTTTTTCCTAAATCATTAAAAATATAAAAACAGATCAGGTAATGCTCTGCTAGTACACTGCTTATCCCTAGAGTACACTATTATGTATGCAGTTAGCTAAGTAGACGCTATGAAAGGATATCTTAAAAATCTAATTTAATTAAAATATCTTCACTTGTTTAGATTTGGTTTGAGCATGCTACTGAAGCAGAGTGTGATTCTAGGGATATTAAATACACAGCAAATATCTTTTATAATTTAGATTATCAGATATATATGGTGAAACAATATAGTTTGATTTAAGAATTTTAGTAATAACTGTAGTATCTGAAAGACAGGAATGTGGTTTGTTGGTTTGGGGGGTTTTTTGTTGGTTTGTTGTTTTTTTTTTTCAAATAAAGAAGACCCTAGAAAAAACCCTATAGTTTTCAATAGCAATGTTGGGTCCTCTTTTGTCTATAGCAAAAAATATATTGCAAAGAAGTACTTCAGTTGTTTATACCCAAGAATAATTTAAATCATTTTTTTCACCTCAAAGTTGCCATTCATAGGATAGGCATCTACAAGAAATAATAGTACAAAACAAAAAGTACATTAGAAAGGATGAAAACAATGGGCTAATATTTACAGTGAGTAAGCTGTAGGTTTTTTGAAAACTTGAATTATGGTAAGGTTTTTAATTGTGGAGGGGATTATGAGTACACACAGCTTTAAGGAAAAAAATATTTTTGCAATTAAATAAAAAAATTAGGTTTACCTCTTAAGTTATGTGTTATTAAGATGCATTTGACCCTTTTGTCATCTGAACTTTTAAAGAAGGTAGAAGATTTCGTCCTGAAGGTGCATGGCCAGGAGTTGTTTGGCATTACCTTGTAAAAGCATTACAGGGGACGATGCTGCTCACGCAGCGCATCTTCATTTTAGTTTTTCATTGGCCATTTTTTCTGTCAATACATAAAAAATCTGCAAGAACATCAGTTTTTTCATATCACAGACTGGCATAGTTTGGAATTTATCTATCTATATCTGACAATTTTTTCCATGGATGTCAATGTCAGGCTCTTCATAGTAATGGAATACTAATATCCCTATGCAAATTTATTGATTGGTAGTACATGATAAAAAAAATTAGCATGTTTTTGTGCATACAAAAACTATAACAATTTAAGAAAAAGAGTTCCATGGGAAAAGTAAGCAGAGTTTTTCTATTTAATCAATATGATTTCAAATACTCTTTTTTTTCTCCTATAAATTTAGATATTATACCTAGATTCAACACTTGTCAACAGTAAAAACTTCATACAGCAGATGAATTCATTCTACCTTTTTCCTTCTAGTTGGGTGCCAAAATGCCAAACTCACCCTCCAGACTTCTTGAAATTTACAACTGCCCTAAGGATGGCAAAAATCCATGATGTAAGATGCATTCCCAAGAGCTGCTACTGCTGACCTCCATCAGTGGTATGTCTTTTGCTATACCTCATCCTTTTCTATCTTTTTGCATTCTAGCATGTCCCATGTGCTAAAACGCCAAAGTGTCTCATCTCATACTGCCAGCTCAACACTGAGTGAATGTGCCCAGTTGGTGAGGACATCCCTAGATGCAGGTAAGAGGCTGCATTTAGGACTTTGTGTTTTATTTTGTTATAGAATCACAGAATCATAGAATCAGACGGGTTGGAAAGGACCTCGGAGATCATCAAGTCCAACCCTTGATCCAACCCCACTGTGGTTACTAGACTATGGCATTAAGTGCCACGTCCAGCCTCGTCTTGAAAACCTCCAGGGATGGAGAATCCACCACTTCCCTGGGCAGCCCATTCCAATGGCTGATTACCCTCTCTGTAAAGAATTTCTTTCTGATATCTAACCTAAACCTCCCCTGGCACAGCTTAAGGCCATGCCCTCTTGTCTGACGGCTGGTTGCCTGAGAGAAAAGACCAACCCCCACCTGGCTACAACCTCCTCTCAGATAGTTGTAGAGAGCGATGAGGTCTCCCCTGAGCCTTCTCTTCTCCAGGCTAAACAACCCCAGCTCCTTCAGCCTCTCCTCATAGGACTTATGTTATGTATTTATTCACACATTCCATTGACCTAAGCCATATAGGGAAGCAATAAGAAGAACAGAAGCAGATACTTCTCCTTTCTCTTTAAAGACAGAAAGTGAGCAGGAATATCAGAGTTCAAATAAATTTGCTTAACTTCTACTAGTACCACTGTTGTTACACTAGCTTTCCCTGTATTTCATTTAATATACGAACACCAGCAGACTAGATTTTTAATGGCCACCATTATCAACAAAAATAAAAATCATTGCGAGCTATTAACAAAAAACATTATAACATTTGCAGTCTTCATTTAAATCTCTTCACTTAGATAAGACACAATTTACACCCTCAGCTGCAGTCAGTCAATGTGAGAGATTGATTGCTTCATCCATTGAAGACTTTCTTTTATATTGTTACATTCTAACCCAAAATTATATACAATACTATTCCTTCTATATGCACTCTACTGTGGCTTTTTGATGTTTTTTTCCACTGATGTACAATCTTTATGTTCCAACTAATTTACGCAGCTAATCCCACTGATTTATTTACCACCCACTGGAATCTTATTCATTATTTTTTAATCATCTTTTACCTCTTTATTAACCCCTCCTGTTATTTATCTATTATAATCTATCTTTGTTCTAACTCACCTTCCATGATTTGAACATAGATTAGTTTTTAGTATGTGTAATCACCTAATTAAGGCACCAGTTTAACTACAATGAACTATCCTTTGAAAACAGTACTCATGTACTGCTACTCAGGATTGATATGCAAGTATAAATAAAGCAGTATGTAACTTTGTTTAACTTCCATTCTGAAATTTAGAAACCTAAAAAGTCTTCCATTTGCCTTTTTTTTAATAAATATTATCAAATAATTTAAATGTTATTTGTTCAACTGTGTTCCATAAATATTGTCACCACCACAGAAAGTGGTTATGCCTGAGCAGCTCCATTACTTAAGAACCAGTAGTAAGATGAGCAACTCGCTCAGATAAATACTCTGTCAGTGGTAAAAAGAAGATGTCATAGAGGCAGCAATTTGAGGGTCAGGGGCTTTCTAAGACCGAGGGAGGTTCTTTGTATTTAATGAAAGACTGCATAGTATGCAAAAATAATACTAGTCTACGGCAACAAGTAAGACTAATTCTAGTTGTTTCTCATTTGATCATAGCAACATGTAATGTTCTAACAGCAGTGTTGGTCTCTCTTTGCCTGTATTTCTGATAAATCATTTTTCATGCACTGAGCTCTTGCAATGCATTTTACAAGTGATAAAACGCAAAGTGTTCACCAGAAATGGGGGGAAAAAACCAACCAAACAAACAAACATACAAAAAAAACCAAAAAGAAAAGAAAAAGTCATATAGTTGACAATGTCTTGTGGTATATTGCAAAAACAATTTATCTTCTGTTCTTATTTAATTACAATTCCAACTAACCTAAAACCAATGAGACTCCTATTAAGACTGTATTATAATATTAAAGGCTTAGATGGCAACACACAACTTCAATTCTACAGGTTAATTACAGTTAGATTTTCAAATCGTGTCCCTGTGATAAAATTATAAATCTGTCCTCAGCACAAAATAACATTGGTTTGAAAATAGACTGTTCTTCCAAAATGCAGCTTTCTTTAAAAAATATCTTTTAGTAAGTGAAATGCAATGTTTTGGTTTTAATTCATTACTGTGGAAAAAAGCAGAGAAAAATCTCAAAAAAGGGGGACAACATTGAACCAAACAACTCAGAAATATCTCAATTTGAAAATGAATCCCATTGTTACCCCATAAAATTTTAAAGAGAGCTATATATTTTTAGACTGATTCACACATCCATGCTCTCCTGTGAGATACAGAAAATGATATAAGTGCTAGAAAAGAATCTACTTTGAGCATATCAGGTAAGCCATGCAATATCTTTATAAAAAGCTTTTGAAAAGACCAATAAAGGAAATTTCATGTATAATGGAGAAGCAAGTAAGTCCAGTCAGTCAAGATCCCATTCCAATACACAGTTTATAAAATGCTAATCCTGTAATAAGGAACTCAAAACTTAGCTAGGTTCCACTAAACAAAGTACATCTAACATGACAAATGAATATATTGGATAGAATATAGGATAACAAAAGCTGATTTGTAAGCATGAATATAATTTATGCAATACCCACAAGCTGTACAAAATCCTACCAAAAGAATCCAAAGGCATATGGCATGTTTTTGACTAAGATAAAACTCTAAGTTAGTTTTAATAATACTATGAGGCATATATAGTTTAGAGTTTGACCAATAATATTTATTTCTGTTTATTCCTTATGGTATTTATCATGTGCAATGATTACCTAGATAGTAGGATATACTGAAAAATATTTTGTGCCCTAAGAATCGCAAAGGCTGTATGAACTCTTTCTAAAATGAACAACTTATAGCCTGAAATTAAACAGATTTTTGTGGATGAAATAAATTTTTTTTTTGTTAATTTTATATGCAGTTGAATTTGCAGGAGGAGGAAGGTTTCCAGATTTGCCTATTAAAGTTTTTAGAAGATAGATATCTAGTTTTATATTAAAATTCAGCTGTAAAAATAAATACTGAAGTAATTTATTTGGGAAACAAACCTACTCTACAACCACATCACTTGGAGATGAAGATTTCTGTGGGTGTGATTGTCTTTTGGTTTTTTTTTTTCTCTGTGTAATACGGTATGAAGGTATAAAAAGTTAGTCAGCACAGTTAGAGGATTCATAATTAGCACTTGTGGGTCACAGGAATGTCTAGGAATACACAGTCTATTGAAGTGCCTTATCCATGAATCTCTCCATAATTACTTGCATAGATTATATTTAGCAAGGGAAGTTTCTATCATATTGCTTAGCAACAGGAAAGATATTGTCATTAGATTATCATGTCATTATCCCCTCGGCTCAGCCAGCTCACCCTCATGTATTACTGAACATATAAACAAGAAGATCTCAGAAAGCTGGCCAAAAAGAAGACATGAGACATTGCAACAGGTAGAGCTAAGCCTCCATGTGGACAGTTCTCTTTCCAAAATCTCAAGGACAGATTTGATACAAATGGAGGAAAACAATTCCTCAAAATGAAGACTCTGAAACACAGTATCCATGGTTGGGCAGGAAAAGAAGTAAACTGCCTAATATATATGACTTGAAATCTAACTCAACTTTGATTAGACTTTTAAAAGAATGAATGATGCAATTGTTAGAGGAATACTGTAGTTAGGATACAGGAAATGTAATGTCTCTTTGCTAAAACTTTCATTAAATTGTGAACAGTGTTAAAATAAAAGCAGTGTCTGAAGATGCTTCATTATACCTTTCATACAGAAAGTGTCATCTGTGTTACAGTCACTCAGATTTTGTGAGTGAAGACAAAAAGGCAAGCATTACCATCATCTGACAAACAAAATACACAAAATAGACAGTGAAGCGCAGATGAAATGCTAGCTATAGAGCCTATCTTCCATGACTCCTTTCCAGTCTTCCACCCTTACTATTTCAAGGGAGAAATTAAGTAAAGCCAGGAGTGATCAAGCCAACAGAGGATCATAATTTCTCCTCATTTTTCATAAAACAAAATATGAACATGGGTGGACAGAAAAGGAAAAGAACACTAAAATACATATTTTAAAATAGTGTAATAGGGTAATAGTGAACTAGTAGTGAATAGTAACATCAGACTGGTGACCCATCACTAGTGGGGTTCCACAGGGCTCCATCTTAGGCCCTGTGCTCTTCAACATCTTCATAAATCACTTGGATGCAGGACTGGAGGGGATACTAAGGAAGTTTGTGGATGACAAAAAACTGGGAGGAGCTGTTGACTACCTTGAAGGCAGGGAGGCCCTGCAGAGAGACCTTGACAGATTAGAGAACTGGGCAATCATCAGTCATAGGAAGTTCAACAATGGAAAGTGCTGCATTCTGCTCCTGGGATGGGACAGCCCTGGGTGTTTATACAGACTGAGGAATGAGATGGTGGAAAACACTGACACGGAAAGGGACTTGGGGGTCCTGGCCAATGAATATGAGTCAGAAGTGCTCTGGCACCCAGGAGGGACAGCTCTGTCCTGGGGGGCATCAGGCAAAGCATGGCCAGCTGGTCTAGGGAGGGGATTGTCCCGCTCTGCTCTGCACTGGGGCGGCCTCACCTTGAATATTGTGTGTGGGTACTACAATATAAGAAAGATATTAAGCTATAAGAGTGTCAAAAGGAGGGCAACAAAGATGGTCAAGGGCCTGGAGGGGAAGCCATATGAGGAGCAGCTGAGGTCACTTGGTCTGTTCAGCCTGGAGAAGAGGAGACTGAGGGGAGACCTTGTCACACCCTACAACTTCCTCATGAGGGGAAGAGGATGGGCAAGCATTGATCTCTTCTCTGTGGTAACCAATGGCAGGACCCAAGGGAATGGCCTGAAGTTGTGTCAGGGGAGGTTTAGGTTGGGTATTAGAAAAAGGTTCTTCACCCAGAGGGTGGTTGGGCACCAGAACAGGCTCCCCAGGGAAGTGGTCACAGCACCAAACCTGGCAGAGTTCAGGAAGCATTTGGACAATACTCTCAGGCATGTGCTGTCACTCATGGTCCTGTGCAGGGTTAAGAGTTGGACTTGATGATCCTTGTGGGTCCCTTCCAACTCGGCATATTCTGTGATTCAGTGAAAATACATGTACTTTTGTGGCTACACAGAGGCCTTAAGGAAACAGTACTATTCTGGTATTTCACACCATCTGCTTAAAGTAGCTTGGCCTGAACTTGTGATATTGGAATTTCTGCAATTCTTAGGACACTGACTGTTTAAGTACCTTAGAAATATCACTCCTTCTTGTAATATCCATTATGTCAGCAGTAAAGACAAATAACATCATTTGGGAACTTTTTTCTGTTTGAAGCAGATGCCAAAGACATTAACATTTCCTGTTGGTATTTCTCACTAACAACTAATCTTGAGCCCGGCAACAGGATCTTAATATGTAAGGTCATAATGCTAACCTTGTTGAAGGTGACAGATGTTAACATTATTAAATCAACCCATTCACATAGTTAGAGTTCTGCTCATTTCAGCTTCATTATTAGTCTGTCTAGTTTCAATCTGGGTATAATACCAACTTTCACTAAAAACTTAGGCTGACATTTTGTAGATTAAGGAAGTGACCGATAGACTGAATAATAAAGTTACAATATGTAGCTGACATTATTGTATGTTTTTAAAAATACGAAAGATGCAATAAATAGGAAATAACATATACTTTGATGCTCTTGTGGTATTCCATTGTTTTTGTGCAAATATGCAGACCAGTTTTATATGTCATGATAATTTCTAAAGTACAATTTCAATTTTTTTTTTCCTTGATGACATACATAACAAAGGATCAACACCACTGTGTATTAAACAGTATGGTGTTTAATATTTGTACCAGCTAACAGGTTGAACATCTACTTTCCTTTGAAAAAATTTGTTTACTTAGTTTAATTTAGTTTTGAAAATGTTTCAGATTTCAGCAGTGTCTAAAGTCCTAAATAATAGAACAGGACAAAGCAAGCAGGCAGAGGTTACGTCAAATTGTAATGTGTTAATTACTAAAGGCATAACCAGATAAAAAAATTACAGATGAAACTGTAAGCTACCAAATTATTGTGTTCTGGACCCCAAAAATAAAATAAATAAATTTTAAAAAAGTAATTTTCCCTAACATCCATTTCCACAGGAGCAAGACAAGATTTTTTTGTGTGTGTGTGTGATGTCTCAAGATGAGACATCTCATAAGTAAGTTATGAGATGTTGAGTAGTGCCACAGATGTTGAGGGAGCCAGAAGCTTGAAATTGTCTGGAACAAAAAAGCATGTTAGTAGTTATTTGCTGATACACCATTAACATCTGCGACTCTACAGAACAGCCTGAACAAGGTCATCTACAGAGGGGAGGAAAAGGGATTTCACTTGATCTCTACATTCTAGGACTGTTTTTGAAATCACTGGTGTAGCCAAACATTATAAAAAAGTACAGAATACAGAATTAATTACAGGTGAAATAAATTAGTTGAGTTTCTCAATTGCCCATCATTACCTTTAACACTGAGATAATGTTAAACTTGAATATCAAGATGAGTTAGATGGTGTCATGAGATTGTGAATGTTCTTGAGAAGCAACAGACCAGAAAAGAACAAAGTGTACCAACATTTCATTTGGGACAGAATGAATCAGGATTGTCTGTAAACCAGAGGGGCTAATGGATGAGAGGCACAGGAGAAGTATAAAAGTGAAAATAGAGTAACAGTAGTCTGCTCATATGTTGCACCAGTCATATTAATGGAAAAGTTTATCCTAATATTTTTAGGAGTTCCAGTTTTGAACACACCCTAATATGCCATATTATTAATGATTTTTAATTATATACTGCAACTGAAAATATAACCACCCCAAACAAATCTAAAACAAGGCAAATAGTTCTGATGCTGGACAAGGCTCGGAGAGTATTTGATAAACAGACAAAAACCTCATGCTAGAAGCCTTTTCACGAAATTATTCACAGCATCCTGAATTTTTCTTTTTAAATATATGCCTGTGTTCCTTTGATTATTAAGCCTTAAGTTTTAACATACATTGGCCATGAAAAAAATTTTTGGTGGACATCTTACTGCCTCCACAACTCTAAGACAATTAAAAATACAATGTGGTTAAGAGGACAAAAAAGGGAAACAAACCTTTTGTATCATTCTGAAGCAAGTGAATAGACTCTGTACTGAATTCTCTCCAGAAGCACAAAGAAGTACCTAAATATCAGGCTGATGAAATTCAGAAAAGAAATGTAAGACTGTGTAAGATTCCAACTGAATGTAAGAATTTCCAGTTCAATGAGTTGAAACTTACAGATGAAAATAATTAAGATAGTGGTCCATCTGAAGCTAATATGAACACATTTTAGTTCTTAGTTTCACATAACTTTCAAAAGAGAAACCAGTCCTAAAAGCTACAAAGTTTTATGTTAAACCACAAACTTAAATTTCTTAAATTTCACATTCAAAAATGTGCTCCTCCAGTAACAACCTGCTCCCTAACAACATGCTCTCTAGTAAGCTCTGTGTGAGTGGTATAATAGACTCTGTACTGAAGTTTTTAACATAAGGAAAAATAAACATTGTGAGTCCTATGAAATTAATAATCAAGTGAACACATTCGTGCTGCTTGAATTTTCCTTTCTGTTTTATTTCCCAATGTTTCATACACCTATCATCCAACATTTAGTTGCAGTTCAGACTTCATCACCTACATGCATATGTAAATTTTGACCTGTGTCAACGCATGATTTCTAGCTCGCACATGCTTTCTGGTTTCCTTAGTGTTGCATTCTCCAGTCCTACTGGAGAAAAAACCATTTTACTCCAGACTTACTGACAGAAGCATTCATATTTTTTCAGAGTATGGACCTTGAACAATGAAGTTGAATAAATTTAAAAATATCTGTTTTTTCGTATTTTCTTGTTCTACTAATAAACTAAAAAAATATATGAACATACTGACAAAAAATTAACAGCTTCACTTTTGCATCCATTAGAACAGTACTGCTGGTATTTTTAATTAGGGCATAAAGAATTTATCATCATGATGTCTTCATTTGTCTTTATTAGAAGATGACACATCAGCTCACTGGTAACTGTTGTTGAATTGCTGCCACTTACTGTGAGTTGCTGCCAAACTGGTGTTCCTGTTCCACCCACTTAGTTTTCTTTTAATGAAAATATTTCTTGTATCTTAGTAAATGGAAAAAATACTGGATTTACTGGGAGGACCAGCATAATAATGAATGAAATAAGAAAAATAATATCAATTTTGATGGGCACACTTCAACAATACAGAAAAATACCCACCAAATTATCTGCATCTGACATGGAAAAAAAAAATCCCACTAAAAATGAATCATGTATATCGTGATATCATTTTTTTGTTGTGTATAATGACTTTGTTCCCTATCAGAACAAAGTCTTACATGAACTTGTGTCCTTTAGCAGGGAAAAAGAAGGGAAATAAAATCACTCCAAACAGGTGGTAGAATTTATTCAGTGTTATCATGCAGACAACAGTTAAGCCTTTCTAAAAATGAAGTATTTTGTTGAATGTATTCAACAAAACAAGTATTTCTTGTTTATTTGACAAGAATTATGCTGATGATCTATTTATCTCAAAAAGTTTACGTCCATTCTTCTGGGTGATTTTTTCACACTATAATAAATTGTTCAGTTTTTATTTCTCTGAAGATATTCTGATTTTTTAAACTTTTTATGTCAGTTATTTCATTAAGGAATTCTAAAGTTCTGTCTCTAGAAATCAACAGTGAAAATGTCTTTATTTCTACAATTTTTCTTTGCTTTCTTTTTTGTAACTGTGTTCACTTTTCTAAGCTGTCTGACCTAATGAACAATATTTGCGGACAGTTTCATAGGCAATATAAAGTGCACATACACATGACTAATTTAAGCAAAGTCACTGACCTCCAACAGATGTTGGAGAGGCCCAGTACAGCATAAGGCTGTGCGTGAACTTTGATTGTATGACTACAATCTTACTTAAGAAATATAATAAAAAAACATAAACAAACAAACCCAAACAAAAAATGCTCCAAACCAATAAAGAAAAACAACCCAAACAGAACTTTGATAGCCAACTGTTAGATAAGATTAAAAATTTGATTAAAATATTTCAAGTTTCAATGACATTAGGGAAGCTGAAAACAGCTCTCCTGAATAAATTAATTAAAGACTCATTGTTTTTTTATAGAAATATATTTAATGAAAAATCTGTTTACATGTGGCTGACAAATAGGTATCAAACTTAGAAGTTGAGTGAAAGGCCAATAATCCTTTTTAAATACTATAAGCCAAAGCTAAATGCTTACTTAAGAAAATGAATTGTGTTCATAGGCAAAATAGATTAGAGAGAGAATTTTTACAAATCATGAGTAAATGGAGACTTCTCTAAACCTAATGAGAAACTGAATTAATTATTTCTTTAATAAATATTAAAACGTGCATGGTAGTTCTTACTTTGTTGCATTTAATAACTTTCAACAAAATTTTTTAAGCCATTTTTTACAATTTAACTTTCTAACTCTGATAATGCTTAATTCTCCTTCGTAATTTGTATGGTAGCTCTCCAGCGTTTCTATTTTCTCTACAACATTTTCTTTGAACAAAGTTTCATACACAAACTATGAAAGCATTAAAATAATTCTAGGTAAATTTAACAAATCAGATTGTAATTATCCACATGCTATTAAGCAATGGGATTTACCCAATTTTATTTCTGTAAACCAGGAAATCTGATTTTTAGAGTGAGCAAAACAATGAAGAAATAATTATGAGTAAAAGAATTATTGAGTAAATGTTTATTATCTTAACAATGATCACTTCCATGCCACAATACGAAGAACAAAGTATGAAAGAAGGCAGAAAAAAATCCAAAACCAAATACATTGTTTAATTATATTTAATGGACTGTATCTAATGGACTTCCCTCGTCACTCCACCTTCAGTTGGGCTGAAACTCCTTATGGAATCAAGCCTCTAGATCACTTTGAAAGCAATACCTGCCTCAGAGAGCAGTAATTGGTTGCTGCTCCTGCTCACTTCCCCACAGTTCAACTGCCTCCTTCGTGATGTAGATCAAGAGGACACATAAGTAACCCAGCAATTTTCAAATACATTTTTAGAAAAGGGAAGAAAATAGTAGCTTTCCTGAGAAGAGTGCTTTGGTGACTGCACAGACTGGTAATAAAGAGTAATAGACGGACTAGATGGTGAATAAATTCAGTAGAAAAGGTGGTCCACTGGGAAGTAGCCATGAACATCAGAAAACATTTTCTTTGACATTGTGAAGAGCTTTAACACTGCAAATGCTGGTTCAGACTGCAGTTTCTAAAGACTGCTGTGCTAGGAATAGATGTGCTCTGATGCAATGGAAAGCCATGGCAGAGTTTAATCTCAAGAATCATTTGTATTGTGAAACCTGTCTGAACAGCTATAGGAATTATCATAGATTTTTATTTTAAAAAATAAGTGCAGAAATTATCCATGCCATTTACAGACCACACAAATTGGAAGAGGGATGAAACAAACCATTTAGAAGATTCTTAAATCCCCTTGTTCTGCCCAGCAATATAAAATATGACAACACAAAATATGTGTGTTTTTCCTGTATTTCCACGTCTGTGTCAAAAGTTATAAATTATTTTGCCCAAATGAAGAATTGAAATGTTACCCACTCCTTAGTGCAAACTGCTGTCATGGAATGTAAGCATCTGTTGTCTTAAATTTCAAGTCAAGGATAGGCATGCATACTCTACATAGGAATAGGTTTGGATTCAGGGTTCATTATTCTCTCAAAAATAGTCTTAAAGACCTTTCAAACAACTTACTGTCTCCAAAATTGCTTATTCTCCTGTCTACTTTCTATTAAGAGTTACTAACAAACAATTACATCTCTTACATCATTATAGCTTTTCTCAAGTTTTATCTAAAAGTGTCAGTGCATTTGGATTTGAAAGAGAATTCTACATTTTTTAAGAGTTTATTTACTAAGACTTCAAATCTGCCATGCAGTCCTGCCAGATATTTAATTTTCAACAGAAAAATACTTTATATAAATTAAGCCATGTCATTTATTCTGCCTCTTGTACTAGACAGCCAAAAAAAAATGCTGTATATCCATGCCAGGAGAATACTGGGATTTCTAAAGAAAGGTTAGGACAGTCATTAATTCTTTGGAGACAGTGTTCAATATTGATAGTTTACAGTGAGTTTCTGAATTGAAATTTAAATCTGAATGGAACACCCAAGGACAAAATGGGTACACAAAGAAAGGCTTGACTTCAAATCAAGATCCTCTAGAATGAAAGTTATACTCTAGAACAAGCAAAATGCTCTAGAAATGAATCCTAGCATATAAGCCGTGTAAATTCCTGTAAGTTTATTATCTTTTTGAAACAGAGAAAATTTTGAACTTACAGTGCAGTCTCTATAAACATTTTCTTTCCTTTTTGCTCTACTTGTCTATAAAATGCAGAAACTTTTTAAAAGAATATTTAAGTTGCAGAAAAATGAATGAATTTTATAGTTACATCTTGATAATATGAGGTAGGCTGCTAAGCCACAGGCAGTCTGTTACTGCAGCAACCCCTATGCATTCATACTCACCTCTGATATATCCATGTTTCTCTACTGAGCCACATGGAATAACAACTTTGTGGGCTGGCATGCAAGGCAGTGTAAGGGTAAACTAGGAAGTCTGTTAGGGCTTACAAAATTTGCTCTTGTTTTGACACAGACTTCTGTGTGATCTTCACCATTTCCTTTTATCTATACATTTGCCTTTATTTTTATAAAGTAGGATAGTTATATTTTTCTGCTTTCCAACATTTCTGTGAAGATGTGTGCTAATGCCTGGGAACCAGACAGCCATAACAGTGAAAATGATGACTTACCCACAGAAAGAAAACCGCCAAGAAACATACAAAGAAGAGGTGGGATAGTGCCAACTGAATGGTGCTGCACTAAAGTTAAAACTTGCATTGAAAACATGACTATGTAAGGCTTGGGGGTTTTGCACACTATTATACACAGCTTACATATCTGTAGAGATGAATCATCTTGAGAACACCTTCATCTTAAATCAAACAGAAACCTATTTGTGGAAATAGGCACAAAATCTCTGAAAATAAAGAGGATTTCAGAATTTTACTTGAAGTGCAAAATATGCATTTGATATCAGTCCTTCAATGTCTGAGCTGTTGTTACTTCAAGTGGAGTTGAAATAAGCTAATGAACCTGCTTTTTTTTTTTCCTTGCATTATGCTATGCTGTATCATAATCTATGTTTTAGAGGTTCTGCAGACAATCTGAAAATGCTCAGCATTTATTTCTTTTTCCTCTTACCCCCTATTGTCTCCCAATAAATATTTATTGATCGCCTTCTGGAACACAGCAGTTCATCCACAACTAAAGAATTCCTCACCGGGACTGAATGTTCTTAGTGGAAATGAACATCTCTTAATCAGTTAGCACTCAGAATTAATTAATATTTGAAGTCAGGTAATAATTTGCTCATGTTTAAACAAACTTTGAGGCCAAAGAACCCCAGAAGCTAGAAGACAGTGGTTTTGATATACCAAAACCCACTAACTACAGTTAAAGTTAGGATACACAAAAACTTGATAATACCATCCCTTGCAACACTTGCAAACTCTAATGGCATTGCATTTTGACAGCCCCACACAGCAACAAACTGCAACATCTAGGCCTAGCAAAACCTGTCAGCATGGACTTTACTCAATCTTTTATTCTGCCACATGTGGGAGTTCTTCAAAAATAGCGCCAATACTTTCTAGTGATCGAGAGATATTTAAGAAAACATTCTTCTCTGATGAGCACGTGAATGTTTTCTTTCAAGCAGTCGCAGTTTAGAGAAACAAGTAGCACAAATAAATCCAAACACTCAAGGACTAGAACATGGCATGGGAAATTTCACAGAAGAAAAACAAACATAAAAAACGTTATACTGAACTTGTATCTGGAAGCTGCCAAAAGTTATCTTTCTGGATGTTTTAATGAAAGTAAAGCATACATTTTTGACAGCTATAATCCAAGGACACACTTTCATTTGTCCTTCTAACTTACACAGTCATTAAGATGAAGGACTACATTATCATTGCCAGGTTTTTTTGAAAGCAGCTGTTTAAAACATCTCAGAATGATCTGCTGGCTCTAGTACTACAACATGGGCTCCTGTAGCACTTGCTAAGACAAAAACATAAAATCAAATTACCCTCACACATTTCAAAGGTTTTGTAAAAACTATAAACGTTGACTCCAAGGCTCCAGAGAAAAGCTTGTTTCAGACTTAAATTCCAATACAATTATCACTGTCAATTATGTAGCTGATGCCTGCAAATGAGGTAGTAGAAATAAAATTCATAAGCTACCAGGAATACAAAAAGGATTAATTTTTAGTACTCATGTTTATATTCAGGCATGTGTGTAAATTCTAATCACAAACATTTTACTGATTATTCTCTGTCGCATTATATATCATATATAAAGATACTGCCTTGCTAATTGTCTGCTTGGGTTTTAAAGCCTTGTTATAAAGGCTCAAAGAAACATGACTGATAAGACAGAAAAAAAAGTAAACTTCTTTGTAATTTTCGTGTAATAATAGAATGTATTTAAAATAATTTTTAAAACAAATGGCTTCATTGTATCACTGTAAAATCACTGCCAGTCATATGGTCTCCAATGGCACTACATTTCACACACACATATACTCTATAATTATCTTTTTTTTTTCTAAATAAAGATCATGAGATTTCTCTGGATATTTAGCTGTTTTAGATAGAGGTTTATACACCCACATCTCTAAAGAGTGCTGCTGCTCATGCTTCCCTTATCCTAGTAGCAATGGCAAGTGAAGCAATAGGAAAGGAAGAGTCTGTGAACTTCACAGAAGCTCATGGAATGATGATGGACTCTTGGTAAAAGAATGTGGTTAGAAAATCCAAATACTGGTGACATTTGCAGTTAAATGGAATATGAAATCAAAATCAATTGGAACAAAATTAAAATGCTATTTAACATTTTAAGCAGAAGTAAATTTAGCAACATAGGACAGTTTTATTGGAAAGGAGATCTGGAAACCATTTAGTCCAACCCCAAGCTCAAAGTAGATCCAAATGTGTGACAATGTCATGGGTTTTTTTCAGCAAAGGATGGAGGTTCTTCAGCCTTTCTGGGGAACCTGTTCCCATGAGATTTTTTTTTCCTTATATCTAATTGGAATTTCCTTGTTCACTTTTACCTATGTAGTTCTCAAAGGGTCTATGTGTGTCTTTCCCATCCACTACCTTCACATCAGGTTGAAGGCAGAAATAAGTTTCCCAAATCTTCAAACCTTCACTTCCAGCTTGAAGAAACACATTTCTTTCACCATCACCTCATATACTGTGTACTCCAGATCCCTAATAATCAAGGTGGGGCTCCACCAGAGGAGCTCACAAGTCCATAAGTAACATCAGGTAAAATTCCAGCAAATCACAAATGGATGCCCTTGACTGATGTGTCACTCTTAAAGTCCCTCTCAGTTATTATACAGATCCAAAAGCTCCCCAGTAACAGATTTTTTCTTGGATCTTATTGTTTGATTACTACAAGGTCAAAAACAGCAGTAAAAATCAATTGGTCTATTGTGTAAACCAAAACAGACTCACTGTTGGTTGATTTGAAGCTCAAGTGAAGCCATCAGAGAAGAAAACCTCTCTCATGGGTTCACTTGTTCTAAAAAAACTAAACAGGGAATTTTCCCCTTCCCCCTGCCCCACTGTGTGGGAGGGATGTTTGAATGGGCAGACTGGTTTTGCCTTGGATATTTGACTAACAAAAGAACTGGCCAGCAGATTTGACATTCCAGGCTGATGGCCCTGGAAAGTCTGCAGGGAGGGGTGAGGAGTTTTTCTTTCTTTTCTTTTCCTTCTCCTGGGGAACAACACACAGTTCATTGTTGCCTGAACTGAGACAAGGTGTGGGTTGGAAAGGCTTGGAGGATGTTTTGTTCTCAGCCTGGCCGCCTGACTGGTTTGTTTTTTTTAGCTTGGTCCGGTTTGCCAGCACCCTGTTTCTGTCCCCAGCGTAGACCTGTTTGGACTTCATCGGAGAGGAACTATTTGGGAAAGGGGGTCACTTTTTTTCCCTCCTCCACTCTCGTGTTTTTGGTAGCGTTTTTTGTGCATATCGGCGAAGGAAGGGGAAGTCACACGGCCAGCAGCAGACAGCGTGAGTTCCCTTTGGGAAGAACCTTTCTCCTTTTTCCCCTTCCCGGAGAGGGGGTGGGAAGGGCTCCATTTCGGCCCCTTCAGCACATCTGGGGCCCCCATGTGGCGACCACCAGAGCCCAACAGCGCCCCCTATCGGCCAACACCGAGCACCACAGGTTCAGCACCTCCAGTGATCCAACAGCGCCCCCTGTTGACTGCAGTTGGAATTGCATCAAAAAGCGCAAACTGAACTGTTTAGTTTTTATTGAAGGGGATTTCTGGGTGTAGGATTATTGTTCGGTTGGGGTTTAGTTTTGTGTTCTTTTGTTGTTCTGCCAATACACATATATCCTTTAATAAAGGACTGTTATTTTTCCTTTCTCTACACTTTCTCAATTGGAACCTCTTAATTTCGGACTTACAATTGCTTCGAGGGAGGAGTTTTGGTCTTCCTCATAACTCATCCTTCTTAGCAAAACACTTCTGTCTCATTAAACTGAGACAACCTCATTCATAACTTATGACCTTTCCCTGGAAGCAGAGAAAAGACAAAAAAAATCTGATAAGGTAGAAGTAGAGAGAAAGAAGGAAGAAATTTTGGAGTTCGTTTGATTAGTGAAGCCAACAGGATTCAAATTTTTGTTTTATTTCTTCTGCTTTTTGTAAAATTGTTCTTATTTCTGAATTTTCTTCATAGTGCATTATACTGTTTTTGCTTTCACAGTATTTTGAGGAACTGGGGGAAAAAAAAAAAAAACTATGATATTTTGGTAAATGTCCAAGTACATAAAAATTCCACATAAATCAAAAACGATGACACAGGATCTTATCTAGACATATATAAAAGTTCTTTGATGAAATTAAGCCATTTGTATTTCCATTCACAGTGCACTTGTACTGAGTATAGAGAACTGGGCAATAAGCTTTTTATTTTTCTGAGAAAAAATGAGAAAGCTTTGAGACTTCCTAGCTGAATTTTCTTGTGTTTTAAAACTGCCCAATTTAATATAAACAAACAAATGTGCTTGTTTGTAGCAATTAAGGTAAAAGAATTTGTTTCTCTCATTGTAACTATTTTAACTGAAATATTAAGAAAATATCCAAAACTGCCTCAGCCTATAGAAAAATTCAGTAAATAGCACCAGAAGAGGCAGGTGCATACAAAATCTGTAGTTTGGAAGAAATCAAAGTCATTGACTTGCATGCCCTTTCATCCATTAAAGACACATGTAAGTGAAAGTGCATTTAGTGAAGCCTCATTCTGTAATACAATCTTCAAATATCTTTCTGGACAAATAACACAATTAAGCATTACGGAGTACTTGTTTAAAACACTGTCTAACTAGACATTTTATCTTTAAACACCTAGAAAGTTATGTCAGATTTCCCTGGGTTAGCTTCTACAGCATACACATTACAGAGTTGACAGTTACAGAGTAAGACGGTGGTAAAATTCAGCTGCACAGATGGAGATAAATTATTTATAATTTTATTTATGAATAATACACATTAAACAATATAGATAGACAGGCAGGTGGGTGCATAGACACAGTTCTTTATACTAGAAGTATCTTTGTGGTTTTAACAGCAAAGCTTCAAAGGCAAATACTCTGGTGTCTGCATTTACAGCTACTGTTAGTTGAAAGATAAAATCATACCAAGAAGACTTCACTTCAGATCATTATTTCACAAAAACAAAACAAAATATGCAGAAACCTATGTTTCATTTCATCACAGAATAAAAGTAGAAAGTTTACTTTGAGGAGCCGCTCAAAGTAAAGAAGCAGCTCAATCCTCCATTCACACTGGAGGATTTTAAGAGCTGACAAACTTCACAAAAGAATTCATGATTTATTGAAGTTATTTTGATCGATAGCGTGGTTTGAGGTACTTGTTGAATATTTTTTCCCAATTACAGAGAGAAAAGCCTAACAGAATTTAGAATTTCTTCAATCAGTTTATCAAGAGGATTTGTAAGAAACCATTCTATAAATTCTTAATAACAAGCATGAACTAACATATGACTAACTTCCACTTGCTTATCTTGGTTATCTTTCACTTAAACTATGATGCAGTCATTGCAAATTATGCACCACAATCAAGATATACAAATTAGTGAACCAAAGTACCAGATATGCCACCACTAAACACTTGGTTCCTTATCGATATTGTAAAGTTCTAGTTCTGATTTTATTTTTTTTTTAAGTATTAATTGACAATAACATACAAGAGTCAAAACAAACATCCAACTTCCATTTTGTACAACCTTCCACTGGTCTGTATACAGTTGAGGGGAAGTCAATGGAGAAGACTGATGAATTTGTACTGTGACTTTTTCTGCCCCATGGACAAGTCTCAAAGAGGCTTCACTCTATGTCCATTACTAATGGAAATGCCCTGGTCCTATGGCAGACATGAAACTTCCGGGCAAAAACTACTCCCTTCTATCCCTCTTGCTTTATGTGACAAGTTTTTGTATTTCATTCCCTGATTAGAAGAATGCAAGAATTCCTACTTGGGAATCATCTATATCACTGATATAGAACTCTAAACAATCACAGTACATTCCTACGCAGAATATTCATATGCTCCATTCCCTCCCTTTTACGTTTTTTCCTTGTGTTGTTTTTTTTTATTCAACCATATGTTGTTTTTGTCTAAGTTTAGTAGACATAGGTCTGTCAGATATGTAGCTATATTCACTCTGTTGAATATTTTAGAAATATTTCTATTTGAGCATCTTTATATATAGGGTATAGTTTATACAGGTTCGGCTCCTTTTTGCTCATTTGAGAATACTATCACCATCAGAGGATAAAAGGGGGAAAAATGCCACAGAGATCATATTTCATGTTGTAGAATTTAACTGAAGGTGCTGCAGAAATTATCTGTAGGATGCTCAGGAGTGCTCTGAGCCTTGGCCATTGTCAGCTTTAGCTACAGCAAACTGCTTACATGCAGTCATCAAATTACACGTACACTAATCTGTTATCCCTGAAGAGTATGAAATATGGTTCTGGATTTTTATGACACTGTAAAGCCTCTCTTTGGCCAGATTAAGCCTCTCTTTGGCCAGATTATGCTCCAATTAACAGTATTTATCATTACTCAAAGGAATGTTTAGGCCATTTTTTGTTTGTTTGTTTGTTTTTTCCCCGCAGCTCAGTAAAAATCTGTCAAAGAATCTGTCAGTAATTATATCTGAACGTAACTCAGGACTTCAGAACAGAAACACATGCATTTTCAATTCCTTTAGCTATCCAGGCTGTTGACAGATCACACTCACATAAAAGTAGCAGTTGGAAAAGTAGAGAAGAGTAAATACTACCACTTGATAAAACCTTTGAATCAAGTCATCATGCAACTCCAAAAAAGGATGAATGAAATGATTTATGAATTCAAGGATGTCAATAGTCCAATACAATCTATGCCAGCAGTAGCATGACAACTAATTAGCTTTGACTGAGAAGTATGCACATCTGTGAACAATGAGGAATCCGATAAACTAAAGTTTCAGACAAGCATCTTTACTGTTTATCTATGACACTTTCTGACATTTTCAAAGGCATAAAGATATGTTCTGCTGAACACTCTGTAAAACCAAATTAAAGAAGGCTATAATTTAGAAAAAAAATGTAGGACTGGACTATATTTTTTTTTCTTTTCTAATACTATATGCAATCTCCCTATACTATTATTTGGTTTAAAGTCCAGAAAATATTCCAAATAAAGCTGCTTTCCTTTCAAGAATTCAGACAGAAGAAGATACCAGTAGCCTAAAAATTATTCTAGAAATGTTTCTATGTTTTATATGTTTAACTATATCTTGTATTTCAAAATTAGGAAGTGTGCATTTTTTTGTGATAATGTAATGTTTATAATATTTTTCCTAATGAAAGATGACCAAAATGTGGTAAATGTGTAATGCCACTGATTTCCTTATAAGTTAAATTCTATCTTCAAAAACTGCTGGTGATTCAAAGAACTTAGAAACATACAAAGTTTACTAATAATCTCCCTCTATTTGATGTCCTCATGCTGGCAATATGTAAGTAGGAGGAATCTTGCATAAACCTCTTTACCCTCCCTACATTTTTCTCTGCAATGCAATACAAAATTTTCCTTTTTTTACATAAACATGAAATTTCATTTTGAAGATATGAAATCAAGGCATAGCTGCCATTAAAACTTAAATGTCAAAGGATTTTTTTTCCCCCATACTTTAGACAATGGAAAGCACAGAGAATACCATTTGCAGTGAGCTTCACCTCATCAAGATTAGCTGCTAACTACTGCCACTGACTTTCTCTCTGGCTCACTTAAGCCAAGGTTCAAAAGACTGATTCAGAGTTACAGAAGAATAAAATTTGCTATTAGCAATGCTAGTATTGTAGTCTCATGATCTACATTCACATTTATTCTGCATTATTAACAAACAAACAAACAAAAAAAACCCAGAAAAAATAAGACTTATCAAAGACATTTATCTGAGCCAAATCAAAGTTCCATTATTAGATTAATTTTTCAGCAGTTGAGACCTTTTCATCATACACTAGGAAGAGGCAGATCCATTAAATACTATAGATCTGCCTATTCAAAAAAAAAAAAAAAAAGTCAGAGAACAGAGGAGATCAGCACTCTGAGGTATGCTGCTCTCATAGTGTGAACTACTACACGCATAAAGATGTTATAGAATGGAAAAATAAGATATGATTGTGCCAGTTTGGTATCTTTCCTGCAAATTGTATCAAGCTGCAAAAAATAAAACCAGTAACAATAAAAGAATGATGATCTCTTTGTGATTTGTTGGAACAGAACTCTTCACAATGCTTTCATTTTAAAGTCTTTAGACTCATGGTTGAAGCTTACTAGTCAGAAAGAAGGGCTCTTTTGTTACTTATTTTCAGGTAAAAAGCAAATGAGTAATCAATTTCATAAAAAGAAGAATTGAAATTAAATGAGTCTGCAACTGAAAACTTATAAATGATAAAATATATTTTATTTAATTCTTTTATACAGCATGTAAGAATTGAATATAAAACTACTGATGTTTCATGTTCTAGCTAATAAAAGAATGGTCATACAGAAGCATATCCTAACTAAATGTAATTAAAAAACCCTAAACAAACAAACAAACAAGTTGGTAAGATCTTCAAAGAGCTCATCAACAGTTAAAATAAACACAGCAAGCACTATTTTATTGTAGTGGAGCCAAGGATAATTATTAGACACAGTCTTTAGATACTGAATGGGGATCTCTGTTATTCATAAAAAGTCATTTGAAAGAGTATTGCTAAGGGAATATTTTTAAGAAAATGAATACTAGTTTGTATCAGTGAATGAGAACATTTAGTTCTAAATTAAAGTTGAAATGGGATGTTTTCCAGCAGGATAGCTTCATGGTGGTAGTTCTGTTAAGTGCGACTAGATAATTAGCAAAATAATAATTAGGAATATTATAAATAAATAAATAAATACAGATGGTACTTTTCATTTACCAAGAATTATCTTCATCTTCTTTGAACAAAGAAATATTTCATTTCTCTACAGTTTTACTGAAAATACTTCTAAGATAAAATAGTAACATTTTTTATTTTGGCTCTGAAAAGGATATATGTTCTCTACATTAATCTTTTACCATAGTATTAAAATAAAAATTAAAATAATTAATATTTAAAACTGCTCAGACTTTCAGTTTCTATTACTTCTTGCAAAATGGAATAAAAAGCTCCTACATTCTTTTTTACGGATGTATTTTAGATACTTACTGACTGTATTTCTGTCTCTTTGCCTACTTTTTTACTGTTCAACTTGTGATTTATATTCTCCTCACCTCCACAAGGCCTCTCAAGAGCTCCTAAACGATGCAGCTGCTGGGTGGGACAGATGTACTCTATTCCTAGTAACACGCTGAGAATAAAAATGATTATTCGTTCATTAACGTTTCATACCCTATTTTTCAAAATTTACTTTCTCCGCACCTTTTGGAGGTTTTGGATCTTGTACAGCTTATCCAATAAATCAGACTTAATACCTTCTACAAACATCACTGAACCATTGCCCTCCAACTGGTAAAACTACTGGCTTCATTCTTTATATGAAGCTACATCAAATAGGAGTTGTTGTTTTTTTTTAATAAAAGAAAATAGAGTGAATTTTACTGGATTGATGAAAAAAATCTAGCATTCATGCTATATTTTCAAAGTTTTTTCTTCTTTAAAACATAGGCTCAATAAATCCCTGTTGACCATACCTATTAAATACAAAACAATTCAGCTTTCACCATGTTACACACCAAAAGGAGCAATTAAAAAATTCAAAATAATTTCCCAGCTGTGGGTGTAAAATCCAGTATATGCACAACATGCAATATTCTATATTTTACATGACTGTTTTTTGTCAGGGTAATCATTCTTAAACTAAGTCACATATGACCACAAATGCAGTTACTGGCACCTTTCAGTATGTTCAGTGTCAAGGAAGACACATGCTCTTTGCAGAAGAGCAATACCTGTCTGTATTGATCTGAATGTCATCATGAATCCAAAATACTTTGAATATGACTATCTCTGTAAGCACCTTACCTTAATGGGGAAACAACTCCCTGCTATGCACAAGGCTGTTAACCACTTGTCACGAGCCAGGAATGACTGTTATTGCTGCACTTCCACAGCTGAGTGTTTCCAAAGCAAAACATGCTCCTTTGGACCAGCAAGCATTGACAGAAATGCATGTTGCTGTCTATTCAAGCCACTTGTAGAAGGTCAGTCAGGTTTGGTTGTTCAGAAATTGGTCAGGGACTGAGGTCATTGGTAGCTCATGCCAATGATTTAATGTAGAAAAGTACAAAACGTTAAACCAAAAGACCCTCAGGGCAAATATACACAGGCACTAGATACAAGAAAACTAAGCACGAGATGGAAAACAGAGAAGCCAAGTTAGCAGCAGACCTGATGTTCCAACCAGCTGGTGTGAGTGTGGGGGGCTCAGTGTGTGTGTCATAGAATAGAAATTACTACATGCCCACACGTATGTACACATATGTGTGTGTGGGGGGTGTGTGTGTGTGTGTGTGTGTATATATATATATATATATACTGGATGGATGGATGGATGGATGGATGGATGGATGGATGGATGGATGGATGGACAGATGGAGAGAGAGAGAGTAGGGAGATAGAGAGAGAAATCACAGAATCACAGAATATGCTCAGTTGGAAGGGAACCACCAGGATCATCAAACCCAACTCCTGGCCCTGCACAGGACATAGTGAGAGTCACACCACATGCCTGAGAGCATTGTTTAAACACTTGCTGAACTCTGTCAGGCTTAGTGCTGTGACCACTTTCCCAGGGAGCCTGTTTCAGTGCTCAAGCATGCTCTGGATGGAAGACATTTCTGTGTTATCTAACCTACACCTCCCCTGGCTCAGCTTCATGCCTTTTCCTTGGGTCCTGTCACTGGTCAACCAGAGGGAAGAGACCGGTACCTGTCCCTGTGCTTCCCCTTGCAAGGTTGTTGAGGACTGCGATGAGGTCTCCCCTCAGTCCCTCTGACCAAGTGACCTCAGCTACTTCTCATAAGCCTTCCCCTCCAGACCCTTCACATCCTCATGGTCCTCCTTTGGACGCTCTCTGATGGCTTAATATCTTTCTTATGTTGTGGTGCCCAAAAGTGAACACAATATTCAAGGTGAGACTGCACCAGTGCAGAGCAGAGTGGGATAATCACTTCCCTTGACTGGCTGGCAATGCTTTGCCTATTGGCCCTCCTGGTTGCCAGGGCACTACTGACTCATATTCAACTTCCCATTGACCAGGATCTCCAGGTCCCTTTCTGCAGTGCTGCTCTCCAGCTTCTCACTCTCCAGACTACACACACAACCAGGGTTGACTCATCCCAGGTGCAGAATCCAGCACTTGCCCTTGTTAAACTTCACACAGTTGGTGATTGCCCATCTCTCTCATTTGTCCAGGTCTCTCTGCAGGGCTTCTCCACCCTCTTGGGAGTCACAGCTTCTCACAATAAGTAGTCAATCCAACATGTTTTCTCCATAAACAAATTTGAAAACATATGCTGTGAGTGGTAGGGTGCTGTTCTTTGGCTGCATTCCCCAAAGTTGCCCTATGACAGACTCAGCCACAAAATCAGGTAAATTCCCACTAGATTTCTAATGTCTCAGGAAAAGCTCACTGGGAACAGGCTGTATTTGTTTAACAATGAGGACAGGAAACTCCACGCTGCTGTGTACTTCTCTGCCTCTCTATTTCACACAAATTCATGCTCTGCAAAAGGCTCTTTTTCTGAGTGGATTCTGCAAGGTTCTCCTCTTGATCTATTTACCCTCATTTCTTCATCCTCCCAGGCCCTGTACATATCCTACAGGGCAGCTGGACTTTATACGGGTAAATGTTAAGGTGCATGGAATGAGTGTCCAGGAACAGAAATATAAAAATCCATCTCAGAAATGGAAAAAGAGACATTTGCTCTTGATTCTCATACTTTCCAAAAGGGTGGTCTACAAAATGGAGTTCCAAGGTAAGGAGTTCCTTCGGTTCACCTGACTGGAACCCTCTGTTACTTGTTTCAAAGGGGACCAGTTTTCACAGGATTCACTGGCCACAGCTCCTCTACTATTTTTGCTCGAATTCCTGACTAAGTTTGATCACAAGAAATGTTGTGGCACTCAGTGCCACAGTTGGCAGGAGTAAGATTAGCCAGTTGTAACTTAATAAAACTCACAGAAAACACAAACTCATATTGTATCTATGCTTCCTTTCTATTTTACATCAATTGGTTTGCATCCAAGTAAAATTCTTGAGCTATCTTCCAGTACACATCAAAAAAAGTCCCAGACACTGGACCAAATGATATAGGGACCAACACTGATGGTGGTAGGGAAATAACAAACATCTGCTACTCTAATGATCTTTTCCATTTCACAATTTCAGTTTGCAGCCATGAATATAATGCTATTTACAGATGATTTGAACAAAAAATCAAGAATAATTAAAAAATCTGATATAATTTTCTGAAAAACTCAAAAAAAAATTGGTCACCTTATATTATCAAAGAGGCAGCTGTGATATTACAGTTCACAAGCACTTGCTGGGAACTGGGGCCTTGTAACAGTTCTTGAGTCTTATAGGCAATGACAGTATTTTGTGGCTGGTACCTGAAGCTAGCCATGTGCAAGCTTGGATATTAGATGTTTGTTTTTAATAGTAAGGATAATTAGCCATTGGAACAGATTACAATAGACTCTGAAGGACTGGAAAACACTAAATCAGGGGTAATACAACATTTTTCTGAAAAAAAAAATGCTTCTCTTTGGGTGGAAAATTTTTATGGTTTCATTTACACAGGTCACAGTAGAATGGAAATGTCTTTCTCCTAAATAAGAATTTAATATCTGTTACCTAAATTTATCAAATTAAAATATCTTAACAAAAGCATGCAAGAGTTCTGCATGAGAGGTACATAAAGAATACACGTGGTTTGGTCTGTCAAAAAGTGCAAATAAGTTGTATAAAGATTTCTAAATAACAAAAAAATGCTCCTGTTCTATATACTTTGAACAAATGGGAAACTGTTATCATTCCTGAGAAGTAAACGTTTCTGAAAGAATATCCATTTTTGGAAAAAACAGGATCTCCAAACTCTTTATGACATTTTCATATCAAACACGTAGTCTTTCAGTCTTCTGAGAAAAATTAACCCCCCTTTCGTTTTGTTTAAAATGAAACAATTGGGGGTTTTTTTGGCAAACAAAAAAATTGTTTTACAAAAACAATTGTAAAAAAATTTTGTTAGTGTCTAAAATTTGACAATTACTTGAGTTTATTCCAGTATAGAGCCATTTAAAGTGTGGATAAATCACAAATATAAACAGAACTTATTAATTCAGCTCTCAAGTCTATGTAGATTTGCAGGGCTTAAGTGCTACTTACTGTACACAGAAAAATTAACATTTTCAAAAGCTTCTTCTAGCCCAATGGGATTGCAGTGGATTGTTTTCAAACACCACAGATGAAGCAAACACACTACTCATGTTTTTTATTACCATATTGCTACCCAGGGGGAAGTGTGCTAATTCTAAATATTTATTGAGAAAACCTGTACTAAGAAACCAAGATTCCTCTTAAAAGTTGCCCTCTGCAGGAGAGTTGAAACCCTCATCTTTAGAAACTCATCTCATAAATAGTGTCAAATTCTGGAATCCCATACCTTCAGTGCTAAATACAAAATTTGCTACTTTGAAGTTTCATTTTTTCCACAATAATTAAGACAGAAAAAGAACTGGTAAAATGAAGTCTTCTCATTTAGTCAGTCTTTAGATCTAGGTTCCTTATCTTAACATTAGAAATTCTATTTTTACCTTTGGCATGTACATAATAATTCACACCTCACTACAGCACAAATAAAGACACACATCCAATCTCAATTTGAAGAAATGGGGAGATGGAAAATTCAGCTTCCACTTTGAAATTTGTTAAAACAATAAAGCCATTGTTTCTTTCAACTGTGGAAGCAGATTCTGTGTCTTTGTCTTAACCATAGCTTCCTCACTTTGTTTAGCTAGGTATGATCCAGTATTTTCTCTACATGGATCTCTTTAGATACTCTAAACCTTTACCTGTGAAACTGTCTTCGAATGAGACAAGCATCCATTCTTGAATCATCCTTAATTCTATTTTAATTACAAACCACATTTTCAAATTTCCTTTTAACCCTGTAAACAGTCTGTCTCCAGTGTTCTAATTTTGGTCTAACGCTGTTTTATGCACACCTCTTTAATATATTTAACAAAGGACTGTTCATTGCAATACTGTACTGAGAACCATGTAACAGGGATTCACATGAATGGTTTGCGCGTCCTCTTCCTCTGCTATCACTGCTGAGGATATGAGGACAAGTTTTCATATCAAGTTTTTTCATGTCAGTTGAATTCTTTCAATTTGTAAGTCTATCATTAAGATAAAAAATTATATAAACATATAATTGCCTTGAAATGAAATTCACTGTATGTGAAAGATTTTTGATCTTCCTTCCTTTTTCTTTCTTAAAAATGCCTTCTTTAAGGATTCATCATGGCTGAACAAAAGAGAAATAAATTGGAGTTTGGGAATGACACCAATAAGTAGCACTTGTCCTAACATCTTCAAGGAGATAATATCAAAAGGACATTTTGCATCTTCTAAATAGTTCTAAGATATAGGCTGGCCATACATGTTAAGTTTTGACCTCAGAAACAGAGAAATGGTAATAGTGATATTTAATACTTCCACATTTTCTCTGAAAAAGTATTCAGGAAGTTTCTGTAGGAAAACTGCTGTCCGTTCTGTCTGTCTATCTATCTATCTATCTATCTATCTATCTATCTATCTATCTATCTATCTATCTATCTATCTATCTATCTATCTATCTATCTATCTATCTATCTATCTATCTATCTATCTATCTATCTATCTATCTATCTATCTATCTATCTATCTATCTATCTATCTATCTATCTATCTATCTATCTATCTATCTACATGTATGTGTGTGTATATATATGTAAATGTATATAATATACATAATATATATTATTATCTACCAAAATGAAATGCTATCCTTTGCTCTATCAAAAATGATCATTTTTCAAAGGTAAATAAAAATAATATTTTTTTCTATCAAAGACTGAAGATGAGAAGATAGGGATGTTCACGGTCTTAAATGATATATCCAAGCTGGCATTACATGTTTTGCAGGAAGAGTTTTGACCAATTCCTATGGTACAAATACTAGATGAATATTCTAGTTGTGAAGTGCTGGGTTTTTTAAATAAAAATTATTCACATATATTTGTTCCTTGAAAAAAAAAAATTCATCTGGTTAAACGAGACTGAAACTAATTAAAAATAGTTCATAAATAATTAAAGAAGAAAAAGTAAAAGATTTTCTCTACCTTAAATGCACTCCCTTACAGCACTTCATAAACTCAAATCATCTTTTTGTTTATGTTTGCACAATGTTGGAAGACATACTGCTATACTACGACTACTACTACTACTACTATTTTTAGTTATAGCACAAGAAAGATAAATATAAACCTTTAAAATATACTTATTTTCCAGGCATGAAACCTACACTGATATTTTAAAGACTTTTTTTCCCCAATGAGGACTAGTGTCTGAATTTTAGAAACAGAAACACTACAAAAAATACTGATTGATACAACATTCAGCATATGTTGCAGCTGAAAGAAGAGCTGAAAGAGCTGAAGCCAACTATAGGAGAAATGAGGACCACAGTATTAGCAAAACTATGCAAAAATCTTGCCTGAAGATAATAATTACCATGACATAGCAAGTCTATGAATAAAACACATATAAGACCCAGATTTTAAAGTGGTCCTCAATTTGTGTTAATTGTGAGACACTCCTGGCCTTTCCTTTAATATCCCAGATAATGCACTCAGCTTCTCATTTCAATCTATGTAACAGCAGTTCTACTGACCTGTCTCTTTCAATGCACAACAGTAATTCAGTTTCAGAGCACAGTTAGAAATAAGAGCATTTGATGGCATAATTAAAAAGCCATGTCAACTTTTATGTACAAGTAGGTCAAACTAAAGATGGCATTCTTTATTCTTGAGTGCTTAACTTTGTAAAATTAATGATATTTTTATGTACACGGAAGGATGACAAATGACAGTCCAGTAAATCTGCAAATATGCTCTGCTACAATATATCCTACTTCTGTTTTGACAGCATTATACACTACATGGCTCTCAGTCAGCTAAAAAGGACAACTGTAGATTATTGTGACAATGTAACTAAGTATGTAGTTTATAAACCTAATTCGAAGTTATTTGAATTAATTTACATGTTTCTTCCTACATAGTTTTGGGGGGGATTTGGTCCATTCTAATTTCAAAATAAGGGTGTAAAAATTAATATGTTCTAAATAAAATGTGGCTTTTGCTTCGATATAGAACAGTAACTGAAATTGAGCTTTTCTTTAAATATCTTATCCATAATTTCTAAATGCTTGGTCTTATCCAAATACAGGTGATCTTCTCCAAATACAGGTAATCACATATCTCTACATGGGATTTTGTATAAATTTAAAATTGAAGCATTCCACTGTATTCCTCCGATCTTTATATAATATTTTACTGCATTGTTTCTAATCAAAAGATTTTAATATTAGAGTCATATCATTTGAAAGAAATAAAATTTTTGCTTTCTGGTGAGTAAAACTAGCATTTTTTTTCTTTCCTTTCTACTTTTTTCACTAAAGTGGGATGGAATAATTTGCCAATTTTATCAGCATACTGAA
Organism: Oxyruncus cristatus; assembly: GCA_013399855.1. Classification (NCBI taxonomy): domain Eukaryota; kingdom Metazoa; phylum Chordata; class Aves; order Passeriformes; family Cotingidae; genus Oxyruncus; species Oxyruncus cristatus. The sequence continues at coordinate 201,912 of VXAY01006322.1, forward strand.
GAGCTTTTCAATTAATATACCCATCGGCATCCAATGTATAAAAAGTAATCACTAGTACTTCAGTTTTTATTTTAGATGGTTTACATTTGAAATTCTGACTCTTCATTGTGGTGTTGCTGCAAGTTTGGCTAATCTAGCAAAATCCTTGTGTTTTCTTTTTATTCACAGCAAATTGCCTTCCCTGCTGGTTGTCTTCTCCCTTGCCCACCTGGGAGATTGGATAAACAGAAACAATATCTCAGTCACCGCTATACATCATGTCTAAACTTTCTCTGCTGTAACTACCATTTTAAAACATCAGAGACACAAAATGGCACAGTATTTCCTAAGTGCAGATGTCTGCAGAAAACCCATTAAGTCCAATCACTAGCCTACTGTGCAGGCATTAAAAAAAGAGTAGCCATCAATAAACATGTTATTTAAATTCAATTTAACTTTCTTCTAGAGTCAAAGAAATAATCGATGCATTCTGTGTGCTAACTAAACAGAGATACCAGGGGCCAAGGTATTTATTAACTGTAAAAACAGTTCATTGACGGGTTTACTGTGAGCTGCTGTAGATCACAGCACTGGTCTTAGAAGAAAAAACATGCAAGAAACTAATGGGTAGTTGGCCTAAAAAGCTTGCAGTGGAAATTCAGGAAGCGCTGTCTGGATTAGTTATGTGTGCTTCTGTATATCTTGTTGGAAAGAAAACAACCCATACTACATAAAAAAGTTGTTATGTACCATGGTTCAGCAGTTTTCAGTACATCCAGTAAAAAAATAAAACACACTTTTATTCACACTTGATTTTTACATTTGAAAATTCTATTCTTCTCTTTAAAAATCAAAATGCATTAAAACCCCTATATATTTAAGAAAAGGGCAATAGATAAAATTAAAATTCTCATATATTTTAAATACAAGAGTGCTTTAGAAAAGAACAGTTTGTAAATTACCATCTTTCATCCTCATTGATCCTAATGGGAAAAGAGACCACTACTCATACAGGCTGACTGCAATAGGTAGACACTGAGAAAAAAGCAAGAAATCTAATCAGGTGAGGTTTAGGTTAGATATCAGAAAGAAATTCTTTACAGAGAGAGTAATCAGCCACTGGAATGGGCTGCCCAGAGAAGTGGCGGATTCTCCATCCCTGGAGGTTTTCAAGATGAGGCTGGACGTGGCACTTAGTGCCATAGTCTAGTAACCACAGTGGTGTTGGATCGAGGGTTGGACTTGATGATCTCCGAGGTCCTTTCCAACCCGTCTGATTCTATGATTCTATGATTCTAATGATTCATAAATATATCTAAGAAAAGTTTCTAACCTGAATACACTGGTATGAGCTGTTTCATCATTAGAACATATTTTCCTGAATCCAGTGTCAAGAATTCTGGAAGGAAATGAAGCTGATGCTATAGGTATTCTGGAACAATATAAGAGACCTTGCAGAAGGAAATTTTAGGAGCACTAAATGCCCAGAGTTAGAATATCTATTTAGAAAGATAAGCAATCTGAAGTTCTCTGCTAATGTATTTAAACCCTGTTTACATAATTTTAAAATCTACTGCTTTTCATGTTATTTCAAACGTGGTGGAAAATTATACTATAGGTCACAGTGCTTCTTAAGTGAGTTCTCTCACTCTTATGTTCCTGTCAGTTTGTGATGTGCTATGAATTAAGCCTTTTTACCTCTTCAGCACAGTAGGCTGTAAATTAATAGGTGCAAAGAAAGCAATAGTGTTCTGTGAATTAAGCATCAATTTACTGTCTCTCTACTTCTCACTTCATACACCACTCACATGTTGGTGTTAATAGTCTCTGTGTCTTTACAGCTATCACAGGCAAGAGTTTATATGAGTTTAGTTACTACTAGTAGCATGAAGTATATTTACCATCATATTTATTTTAGGGTCAAAATCCTTGCAAAACCTCCAAAATACTTTTATGCATAGAGGTACTAATATATATTAATATATATTATTTAGCATGAAAATACTACAAGAGACAAGCAACGTATGTTAGATATGATTTCTTTAAATACAAGTCTAAGACAACCTTTGGCAAGATTTCCATGTGAGATATAATCATAAACTAAACATATTTATTAACTGAGCCTTACATAGATTTGTCTTTGCAGTAGGACTCTACAATTTTTTTATCAGATTATACACAAGATTAACATATAGCAGAAAGGAAAGCTGTGGTACAAAAGGAAGAATAGGGAAGTGTTTTGTTACATTTCTAGCTGGAGCTCTCAGCAGAACTACATGCCTATTTCAGCACTTGCCATTATTATATATGCCAGTATCTGGGTAAAGACCACAGGTTACAGATAGAGCTACCATGTATTTACCAGGAAAGAAGAGAACAGGCCAGGCATCACTGCTGTCCTACACAGCAAAGGTCAGTGTACCCAAACAGTTCAGTCTGGAGGAAGAGGAAAGGCAAGGAAATGTGCTTCCTGGGTCGAAGTGCCAACACTAGTGACAGTGTTATTGCCGTGCGTTTAGGATGTTTCTGTTCTCCCTGTGCCAGTGGGACAGCTGACTCAAGTACACTTCCAGGCCATTTGGGATGTCACTCTGAAAAGGTTCTTCTGACCAAGAACACCATCTTCCCTTGCCCCTGCAAAGCAGCCCAAAGCTGTTTCCAAAATGCTACCAAGTCTCTGCCATATTATCCCTCAACATACCCAATTAAAATTCTTTTCATGTTACATTCATTCTTGTCTCCTAAATCCCCAATTCAAAGCTCTTATTACCTCCCACACCTCCTTTTTTCCTGTTTAGTGTCACAAATTCAGAGATCAGGTACAAATTTGGATGTTACATTCCAGTTTGTTTTTGAAACCACTACTTTTACTTTTTGTCCTTCCCTTCATTATGGTCACTTTAGCAATTAGAATCTGAAGGTGGTGTCATTGCAATTAGCAGAGCTCATCTCCTTACAGTATGTACTGCAGCATTTAATATACATTTAAATAATAAACAAAAGCCTCAAACATGTTCCTCTGTATTAAAACAATAAAAAAGTAAAAAAAAGTTACCATTAGGATGCTGAAAAGGAAGACCATGTCCAGGATGGTGGAAAGAAATTTAACCCTCTCTTAAGATATCAATTTCTTTGCAGCTTTGTTTTCTTATCTGTAGTCAGGTTTCATCTTCTCTCCTACAGAAATTTTAGGCAGGGTGAACTGTTCACTACCTGTCTCATCTACATTATTTTTTTTTCTTTCCATAAACTCCAAAGGTACTGAACAGTGTTCACTGTATTTTCCCAAGTCTGCTAACAATTTACTTACAACTGTGGTTAATTCATTTTTTCAAGTAGGTATTTGAATGCCTGCAGAAAATCCATTTTGGAACATGATAATTTTGATAAATATAGCCAAGTACAAGATATATCACTGAAGATATCATTTTATTAATCCTTATTATGGGAAAACTGTAGGAGTGAAAAAGCTGTTTATCTGCAAGTGTTTGAGTTTAGCGACTGCTATGAAAAAAAAAAACCTGGTTATAGACATGGAATTAAAACATGCTATTTCCCACTCAGGGAATTTTAAGACTCTGTAAAGCAATACTCTAAGAACTACAGTACACCAGTTGCCTGTATGATATGTTTAGTATACATAGCTGGTATCCTTGCAAAACACTGCCAATTTTCTTTCTAAATTCCCTAATCCATGAGTAGGATAATCCATTCTGAGACTGTGCTTAACAACTGTGAGACCAGCAAGACATTCTCTTGAAGATTACAGAACTCCACAGGCACTCAAGTTCAGCACTTTGTTTGCAAACTTTTAATACACCTTTTTGACTATGACTGTACCACATGGTTGACTTTTATGTTTTTTAATCCTTACTCTACCAGAAACCAAGATCAACTATGATTTGCTCTTGCTTGTTTGGGGTACGTTTTAACAGATTTTAAGCTGAAACCATTGAACATGGCAGGCAATGCTGAGGGAGGATGCAGAAATATTCTGGACATGTTGGTGAGAGGGAAGGGAGCAGGGTAAACAGGTGTTGGCAACAGAAAAAAATGGGAGAAACCAGAAGAGACAAACATCAGAACCAAAGGCAGCAACTGACAGGATTCAGAAGCTGGGGAAAAGATATATTCCACTGAGCCTTTTAAAAAGACATGGTGTTTGCCAGATTTCTTATTTTGGGGATTTTTTTTGTCATTTATTCAGTTTGTAATATGTAAACGCCTTCTGATGATGTGCTGTAGCAAGAGTCTGAACAAATGATATGGAAGAAATCATAGCAAAAATGTATTTCATTAACTGAACTTTAATTCTGATCGGGTAAATAAACATAATATGAATTGAAAATATTTAATATTCTATCACGATCACAGTATTTTTTGGTCCTAAAAGTCTCTTCATACAGACACACATTTGTCATCATCATCATGGCTAGGCTTCGCGAACGGAGATTAGAGAAGGATTCTACCCATGCTTGCTACAAGCACGTTGATGGCTAAAAAAGCCAATGTGAGATAGACAAGTCCAGTTGCAAAAGGCACAGCGGAAAGTCTCCTTGGGTGGTATTGGCAAGACTCGGTTCTTTCTGCGTTGTCTTTTCTCCTCAGAAATGATTATCTGTCTGTTACACATTTGTCACTCACCTTAGAAATATCTTTGGCCTTCCAATATATCTTGGGGGTTTGGAACTGAATAATATTCTATGTTAAATCAATTTTAAAAGTTTTTGTATTCCTGTATTTGACAAGCTGGTTTCAAGTGCTAAATATCATTAATGATGATTTTCAAGTGGGATATATTATGCAATTTTTTACACAGTACCTGAAAACTGCAACATGAAACTCAATAGAAAGAATCTGAGGAAAAAAAAATATTTCATGGAGGGTCAGATGGACAGGTAGAAGGGGAAATCCAGTTAAAAGCTAAAGAAAAGTAAGACCTTCCAAAACCTATCATTAGAATCCTTTACCAGTAACTCCAAGACAAGCATATGACTTTGCAGAGTTTCACTGGTGACAAAAAAAAGGGATGGTGGTTAGAATATCTCTAAAGAGGTTAAAACAAGTAAGAAATTACACAGAAATTAATAAAAATCTAATAGTGTTCTCAAAGGAAAAAGATGGAATCTAACTGCCCTCCTTTTGTTGCATGGCCGTGACATATCCTTTCTCACCTGATGTAGAAGGAAATGAAAATGGCACCTTATACTGCCACAGGTATGCCACTAAGCCTTTTTCTAGTGTAGAACAACCTTATTGAAGGTGCATCCACAAGCGACAGTAAACCCATAGATGGTGCTCTTTAGCTGTCTAATTATGTAATTGTGAACTAAACATTCAGCTCATATGTCTGGATCTATTGCCATATGCGTCTATCAAAAAGGTGATTTAGACCACTCCATCATCTCATGCATTACATTGCTATAGACCCCTCACAAAAAGGGTGGTAATAAAGGTTAAGACTGATATCTATAAACAGGACAGGAAACATGCAGATCAAAATCCTACTATTTTGATATGTATCTGAGTCTTTGAACTGCTGTTTTTATCCAAGAAACACAAAATAGCATCCAGCTGCTATAAGAATTAATCATTAACACAGAAATAAAAAGTGAGTTTCATACAACTCCAGGTACTAATGTCTAATTGTATGCCAAGATTATAGCAATTCATTATTGCTGCTTCCAAATCACTCTCACGTCCACATACATTTTTATGGCCTTTCACCAGGATATTGAGGTGATTTATAAGGAAGTCAGAATAATCTTAAAGGTATTTTTAAATAGTATTAGGAAATTAATTTATACTAAAAAGTATGAAGTATAGTTCATTCTTCTGCATTGGTAAATACTGACAAAAATGAGAAGGATAATAATTTTGGGTTTAAACTGAAGCACAGTAAGATAAAATTAGCATTATTAGGTAAAAGACAGAAAAAATAATTTTTGAATGAAAATTTTTTAGTATTAAGGTTCCAAGTTAAAAAATAATTGCAGAATTATTCCTAGTATTATAATCACCTTTCCTGCACAATGTAACCATCTGAGATAATGTGATGATGTTGTAAAAATTATGGCAAAGCAACATTTACATGGAAAAAAACCTGAGCTGGGCTAATCTATACTCATGTGAATTGCCCAGCTTTACCTAACATGAAAACAATAATAATAAAATCCCACGCCTGCGTCATGCAGGAGCCTTGAGAAAGACTAAGAGATTTTCAATAGGATGCTTTCCCTAAGTAATATATTCCTGGCTTTACTTCAAAACCATCTGGGCTTTTAACATACTTCTAAACACTATCTCTAGATCCAACCTTGATTTAAATTTAAGCACCATCTGACTTAAGCTGAAGTGTAAAGGGACATGTTTGAAAGTATTTTAAAAGTGATTTGAAATATTCAGAATTTATTTTGTTTTTAAGTTCTAATAATCAACAACAGAGGAGCCCTTCAGAATTAAAAGATGGAGTTGGAGATGGACTCCAGACATAGCAAACAGGCATCCTTTCTGTTATGCTCTCAGAAGAACAGTTCATGTCCTTACCAACTCAAAAAAAATATATTTTACATGTAAAACTCCTTTATGTAACAGCAAATTAATCAAATTATTCAAATTAAAAAAGGTTTCGTTCATCTACAGTCTAATTGATAATACTTTTACTTCCTTCACAGGTAAAAAAGCTTGTTCTGCTTGTTTCCCATGAATTTTGCAAATACTGATGTTCATCTTTTTAACCATGTTAACAGTTACATTGATTCAAAGCAGAAATAAGTGTCGTCACCTGTAGGTGCATATCCATTCAAGATCCAGAGCTATAATATAACTGTTCTTTAATTAGATAAAACTAAACCAAAACAAATGAAAAAAATCCAACCAACAAACAAATTTGAATAGCTTTAGACACTCTAATTGTATCATGGACATAAAATAAATAGTGAGGTAATGTCACTTGAATGTTTTATAAACTTATCCCATTAGGATGGACTGTATAAATTATTTTAGAATTATAAAAGGTAAACAAAGCTCTTCTTCCTTCTCAATGTATTGGAAAACAAACCAACAATCAGCTATGTAACATGGAAATTAACCGAACATCTTAAAGAAGGTTTAGAAAGATGTAAAGCATATAAGTAATATAATATGTTAATATTACTATTATATGGGAATAGGACATATAATCTATATAATTGCTATAATATAAAATCTCTTATATCCATATTTTATAGATACATCAGATTACCTCAGCATTTAGATTCTACTTGTTCTAGCATTTCCATTGTTTTACTTTTTAAAAGTCAATTCAGTTTTTACTGCAATCGTGCTGGAACTGCTTCTAACCTTGTGGATATGTTTGGAGTGGGTAATCCAGACCTATTGCATCATACATTAAAATCACTAAAGAATCATCAGTCTGAAATTATTTTCTTCACTCTTACTATCTTTCTAGCTTTTACAGTGCTCATATATGTGTCTTTCTATGCTCTTCACTGGGATAATATTTGGCTTATTTTACATCAAATAGTCCTTTAAGTGAAAAAACAATCATAGTTACCAAACCATGCTAATGGAATATGTGGTTTCTAATACCTAATAACGTATAAAGCTGTTGACATGATGCCAGATACAATAAAAGGGAGCAATTAGGAAAAACTCACATTTTAGGATGATACACCTCTAGACCATTAGTTTTAAGTATGGAACAACTTCCCATTTAAACACACAGCTGATTTTAGCAGATTACAGCATGCACTACATTTAGCATGGCTCAATGTCGCTATGGTAACTGTTCTGGCTTAAATATAGCTGAATGTGTTGCTTCATTCCAAATTATCCAATAATCCTTTAAACCTTTACAAAACTTCTCATAGCTTCTCCAAACTTTCATCAGTGATCCTGTAGTAATCCTGGTACTCTCCTGTATCAGTGATACTGTTTAATATTCATCAATGACATGGACAGTGGGATCAAGTGTACTCTCCACAAGTTTGCTGATGACACCAAGGTGTGTGGTGAGATTGACACACCTGAGGGATGTGATGCCACTCAGAGGTACCTGGATGAGCTTGACAAGTGGGCCCATGGGAAACTCACGAGGTTCAACAAGGCCAAGTGCAAGGTGCTGCACCAGAGTCCAGGCAACCCCTTGTATCACCACAGGGGGCTGAACAGATTGAGAGCAGCCCTGCTGAGAAGGACTTGGGGCTGCTGGTGGTTGAAAAGCTGGATATAAGCTACAAGTGTACATTCACAGCTCAGAAAGCCACTTGTATGCTGAGCTGCAGCAAAAACAGTGTGGCCAGCAGGTCAAGGAAGAGGATTCCGTCCCTCTACGCCGCTCTCGTAAGACCCTACTTGGAGTGCTGTGTCCAGCTCTACTTCAGCACAGGAAAGACATGGACCTGTTAGAGTGAGTCCAGAGAAGGGCCACAAAAACAATCACAGGGATTGAACACCTCTCCTATGAGGAAAGGCTAAGAGAGGCTGCTTAACCTAAAGAAGAGAAGGCTCTGTGAAGACCCCTTTGAAGCCTTTCAGTACTTGAAGGGGGCTTATAAGAAAGATTGGGACAAACTTTTTAGCAGATCCTGTTGCGATTGGGCAAAGCATAATGGTTTTAAACTAAAATAGGGTATATTTAGACTACATAAAAAGGAGACATTTTTTACAATGAGAGTGGTGAAACACTGGCACAGGTTGCCTTGAGAGGTGGTAGATGCCTTATCCATGGAAACATTCAAGGTCAGGTTGGAGGGGGCTATGAGCAACCTGATCTAGTGAAAGATGTCCTTGCTCACTGCAGAGCAGTATGACTAGATGACCTTTAAAGGTTTCTTCCAAGCCAAACTATATTATGATTCTATGATCTTAGGAATTTATAATAAATCCGCTTTTAGCAATCAGAGTTTAACATTATCAAGAAAATAAAATCTCCAACTCCAAAAAAACCCCACAAATATCAAGGAAAACAAGAAAAATGTTGAGAAATGTAGGAGAAATAAGATACATATAGTAAGATGCTTATTATATCTCTGATTTCCAACATAACACTGACTATGATATTATATGAGATCAATGCAGAATGTTTCCACTGCTTTCTGCTCATATTCTTCTACCTCATCTACTACCAGAAATCTCTGGGAGAACAGATACGTATATGTGACTGTCTGTAAATGTAAAGTTATACCTATATTTGCATGTTTATCGTTCAGTAACAGATCAATTTCTTTCAACAAAACACAAATATGTTATTAGGTGTCTACTAGAGTCTCTTAGACAAAATCAAATGGACAGACTTTAATGTTCTGCAGAAACATTGTATTAGTTCCTCCCCTTAAAGGTTTCAGCTTCTGGGCCTTAGAACCCCAAAGAAGGACAACATCAGCGTTGATGAATATTGTGCATGTCTGTGCATGAGAGAGAGGCAACAGGATACTCACATATTATGCTTCAGACAGTCAGACATCAGCTCTTAACTTGATAAAAAGCTGCTGCACTGCCACTACACAACTTTTGGTCATGTGGAAATGTTAGAGACTATTCCAGTGATACAAATCCACACGTATCTTCAAAACAAAGACTTTACATATTTCCCCAGCATAGTTAACCACAGAGTCTTATTTGATAGTTTTCAACAGATCAGAAGCTACCTAGAACTTCACAATTATTAATATAGTGCACTGTCTAGCGTGTTATGACATCAAAATAATAGTGGGATTGCTCTCTATCTCCAGAAAGAAGTTCTGAAGATAATAACCATCAGTCATCTGTGAACAGATCTGCATTTTTTCTAGGCAACATTTCATAGCAATGGTGCATATGTCAAGCACAAGACATTCTCAGAGATTAAAGGAATGAAAAACCTGCATATGTAACCTGTAGAGAAATCATAATACAAACTCCTCCAATTTAATCCATTCCCAATGACAGAACTATCAGATTTTATTAAGTACAGAGAATGCAGATTTAGTATTATAATTACTAAGCCCTAATATTGCTAAGAAAACAGTTGTAACATCAGCTAACATAAGATGATAATACTTTCATACATGAGCATATGCAGTAAAACTGAATTATAACCTGTTTAGAATAAGATGTTTATATATTCCTGTTTTATTGTGAGGCTGCCTTTTGCTCATGACTTTCATTGTTGGAGTACAATATCACAATAAGTCATTCAAAACACAACATCAGAAAATGTTCTTATACCAAGTTTAAATGTGTAACATCAATAAATACTCTGTTACAAATATAGGTCTTGAAGGTGGAGGGAATTTTTTTTTTTAATTCTGAAAGGTGAAAGGGGCCAAAGAAAATGCGTAAAAAATGGTCATTACGAACAGGTAGAAAATATCTTAAATATCCTCTAACATCTTTCCAAAATAGGCAACAAACAAACAAACAAGCAAAAAAAACAAATCGAAAAAAAAACCCCAAACAATAACGTGAGATCTTTACAAGATTTCTGACTTACCATATTGATGGTGCTTCTGTTCCACTTATCTCTAAGAAGTCATATCCTTCCTCTAACTGGAAGTCAGTAAAGACCAAAGCAATGGTGTCTCCTGGTTCAGCCAATATGGTCCAGGTACAATCAGCATTATTTTCATACTCAGAAGGGAAGTGCGGACTTGAAATGGTTCCACTTGTTCCACGTAGTGTTCCTCCACAAGCTCCTTCAGCTGATGAACAGAATATCAAATACTAGTGAAGCTGTGCTTTAACCAAGTGAAACATCATCCTGGTTTCTGCCACAGCAAACCCAGCTCTTCTCTTTGCGTAGAATACCCATAAATACATGCACACACAGAAACAAAATTTTATCCAGTTGAATGGAACATTTTCTGTCCTTTAAGCTGCAAAGGTTTTTGGTTCATATTTATTTTACTTTTCTTTGTTGATTTCACTTTAGCACCAGGCCAAACAAGAATGAAGGTTAGCAGAGACACCTGGTATGAGCCGATTTGGAGAATCTGGCTCTGTGAAAGTGTGCACAGAACAAGCCTAAGAAAAAAATCAAAGAAATACACTTAGTCTCTCTGTGATACAAGTTTAAAAATATTAAATATTTCTTTCTAAAGACCTCTCTCACTCATTTCTTATAACTATAAAAAACTGCAGAAAAAATATTCTTTTAGATTTAAGTGAACTCCTAAACTAGAAAGCAGTTGGTCAAGAGGGCATGATCTTAAGCTCCGCCAGGGGAGGTTTAGGTTAGATATTAGGAAGAAGTTCTTTACAGGGAGGGTAATCAGACATTGGAATGGGCTGTCCAGAGAAGTGGTGGATTCACCATCCCTGGAGGATTTTAAGATGAGACTGGATGTGGCACTTAGTGCCACAGTCTAGTAACTGTGGTGGTAGTGGATCAAGGGTTGGACTTGATGATCTCAGAGGTCCTTTCCAACCCATGTGATTCTGTGATTAATAAAACCACATTATGCTTTCTCATTTTTTTATTCTGAATCAGGATGTTTAGAGACGGCAAATGAATGCAGAAGGCTTTGTTGCCAGATGGATCTTCCAAGGTTCATTCATCATCAGTTCATAATATATATTTTTAATAGTTATTAGCAAAATTTTTAAAAATACAGAGAATAGGAGGATAAGCTTTAAAAATATGCTGATAATTAGTAGTATTTGGTATTAAAACATAAAATTAAAACCCCCCAAGAAAATATGTCATCCATACAATTCATTGACATAAGAAATTAAAAATTCATCAAGTGGCTTTTGGTGTTTGATAATTGTCTATGAAAGCTAAAGCAATAGTAATTAAAAAATTTTCTGCATAGGTGAATTATCAGAAGAGAAGCATTTCATATTTACCTGTTTTATCATGTTTAGTTATTGCTATTATCATTATATGCATCCTGTAAGTGCATGTGGAGATTTGAAAACAAAGAACTTAGAAAGGTGCATAACACAAGGAACTTATAGTCTAACTAGGATAATAACTGAATAGCTAATTTAGACAACAGAGGCGTAGAAGCAGAGCTGCTCTTCTCAATCACAATTAAAAGCCTGTCAATGAAAGTGAGTTTTAAAGGAAGATTTGAAGGAAAAAGGATTCATGTGAACCCAAGGAAAAAGAACACTGTGGCTGGACGTTAAAAAAAAAAAAGGGACTGTTAAAAGAGGATAAACAACTAATAAGTGACTGAAACAAAAGAAAGACAGAAACAGAATAATTTCTTTAATGTTTAAGTAATCTATGACCATTAATTTGACTAAACGGAAGAAAGAAAGCTGCTGAAGGGTTCAAACACTTATCTATTTTTTCTCTTCTACATGCAAAGTAAATTTTCATATACAGAAATGTAACATAACCTTGGCTACCAAACCTTTATTGCTATCATTTCTTGGCACACAAATTTTTCAGAGGAGGGCAGGTCTTTTCAATAAATTTCATATTTTACTTTCTAGACCCCAATATTTATACTTTTTTTTTTTTTTTTA
>VXAY01006322.1:214845-310452 GCA_013399855.1 Oxyruncus cristatus
AAAAAAAAAAAAAATAACTTCATTCATTCTGTGCCAGTACTTTTAAGCTTCATTTACTAAATCATAACAGTTTGACCTGTATTCTTGAAAGCCAGCAGCAGACTTTTCCCAACCAGGGTAACCAGCAAGATATACAAAATCCTAAGTCAGCCATAACTCTTTGGTACTATCTGCTGCTGTTAAATTTTGTTATGACAGCATTTTCAATTACACCATCTCCCACTGTGTTTATACTGACATTAAGTAACATGCTAGTGGCAATTACAATACTACTCACTGTTCCTGCTGCAGAGCCCTTTGAGCACTGTTCCTGCTTTGAGCTCTAAAGCTCTGAATTTTACAGCTGACACGTAGTTTATTATTTCTGGCAGTCACGTGCAAAATTCTAAATTTATACACTGTGCATTACCAATGAGAGCCAAAGGAACTCAGACTACTACAGATGTATTCTCAGAGGGATGCATAGCTTTTTAATCTATTTATAACACCATTTTGAAGAGGTTTGCAAGAAATCAAGTTAGCCCAGAAACGAAAAGGAAACATTAGTCAGGTAAGTAAGACAAGAGAAACCAACTTGAATAAGAGAGTTAGTGTTTTTTCTCTGGCAGATGTGCATATGCAATGGAGGACCCCAGCAAAAATATCTATTTGTGGGGTTTTTTTTTGCCCTCTGATGTATTTCCCATGTTCCAGGAGCCTGTGTTTTGGGAATTTCCTTCATCAAAAATGGTACACAGGCCAAGGAAACCAGACTGTTGAATACTAAAGCATAATACATTGCCTAAGAGTGAGCACAGGCAGGCAGGATGTAGCCACACTGCTCAGAGGGTAGGTAACAAACTGTTGGGACTTAGGTTGTGTTCACCAGCTGACCCCAGAGCTAGTTGGTCTCCTTGGACTGACCATCATTTTTGGCCATGGCCTTCCCTATATTATGCTTTTGAGAGAGTGAAAACAGTGCTTGGGAATCTTAATGTATTGCTGTGCTTGGAAGCAGATAGTGCCTGAGGCTTCGTGAATTCAAACTCTATGTGATTTACAAATTGTAATTCAAAATGTGCAAGTAATTAATTCCAAACATTTATGGTTATTTTCAAGTTGTAAGCAACTGCACAAAATGCTGTTTGTATCAGCATAAGTGACTACTTCAAGTATGAAGCTACAAACATTTGGATCTCTCAGTAGTCAGGAATTAAGTTCTCTGAATTTAGAGAATATGCATTTCATATAAAGTACACATGCAAAAACATATGGCAGGCACCACTTGACAAAAAATATGTATAATGTATAGATGTGTAGCTTGGATAAAACAGATAAACATATACATCAAGTTTATGTACACAAAAAAATCAAAAATACCAATGAGGAACCATGGCAGTCAATGAAAAACCTTTAGTTTTTCTTCAAACTAGAAAGAGCAATTTCACCAAAAATAACAATCTGACAATTTTGGTAAACTGTGTTTTGCATAAATAAGATCTTGTTACAAGTGAGATGCAAGCCTTGATAAGCCTATAGCCAAAGATATGGTAATAACAAACCCAGTGTCTTTGGAAACCTTCCCTTAAATTGGTTTAGGTATCTTTTGAACATTCAATCATTTTTACAAGACTCTCCTCTCCTCACCAAACAAATGCTTTTCAGAATACACTGTTCTGTATTATATAAATCTTTTTTTAATATAAAAAATAATAAAATGTATATGCAAGTAAAATAATGTTTATTGCATTACAAAATAACCCCTAAATTTTATACCCACCAAACCTTTCAAAACTAATTTAGAATTTGAATGTGAATGATTGGAACTGGCTATTCCACTTTATAATGAAAAGTCCTCATGTGAAAGATCATATTACCATGTTACTCTGGCAAAATAACTGACAAAAATATAGTTGTGATTTAAAGCACAACCTTTATAGTAATAAAGTTTCTTTTTTTTATGCCATTAGTAGTCATTTCGTTACCTTCTTATCACTAGCAACAGAATAGATGCAATTAAAAACTTCTGTGAGATTTTATAAATTGTCATCAAATGACATATTGTTGAGTCATATTTTATAAGTCTTATCAATTAAAGAAAATTGCAGCTTTAAAGCATTCTAAATAAACCATAAGCATACATTTTTTATCATGCTTTATTAAAAGTGTCATTGAAATAGTTCGTTCTTTATTGAGGCTGGAGGCCAGTTCCATGGAGAGAGATTTGGGTGTCCTGGCTGATGGCAAGTTGAATCTGAGTCAGCAGTGCCCTGGCAGCCAGGAGGGCCAACCATGTCCGGGGGGGCATCGGGCAAAGCATCACCAGCTGGTCGAGGGCGGGCATTGTCCCACTCTACACATCTCAGGTGGTGCTGTCTGCAGTTGTGGATGTCTCAATATAAGGACATCAAACTTTTAGAATTTGTGCAGAGGATGTTTCGAGGGCGAGACTCAGGAGAAGAGTCTGAGGTCACTTGGTTTGTTCAGCCTGGAAAAGGCTGAGGGATGACCTTATCACAGTCCACATCTCACTTAAGGCAGGCAGCAGAGAGGGAGATGTTGATCTCCTTTCTCTGATGACCATCAATAGGACACAAAGGAACAGAATGATGCTGTGCCAGAGGAAGCTCAGACTGGACATTAGGAAAAGGCTCTTCACTGAGAGGGTGGTCAGTCACTGGAACAGGCTCATCAGGCACTAAGCCTGTCGGAATTCAAGGAGCATCTGGATGATGCTCCTAGTCATATGGTTTAATTTTAGATAGTCCTGCAAGGACCAGGGAGTTGGAATAAAGGATCCTTATGGGTCCCTTCCAACTTGAGACATTCTATGCTTCTATGATTTATTCAATTCCTTATTAAATGGCATTTTTCTGCAGTTCATTTGTGAAAAAGTAGATAATTGTACCTCATTTAATAAAATTCTTCAGTGCAAAGAACACGTATCAAATAATCATGAATTATTACCTTCATAAACACATGCTTTGTGCATTTGGGAAATGGTTAATATGAGGAGCTATTTAAATGACTTTTTAAAAATAGGACTTTGAAATTACCATTTTAAAATGTCTTACTGACAAAAAAAATAAAAACAAGCCATAGTATATCAACAAGTTTAAAAATAAATTTTAGCATGTCAATGCCAACTGTCAAGCTGCTAAAGTGCCAGATTCATAACAACCAAAAACATCAGAAAGTGTTACAATGGTGTAGCATTAGCATTCCACATTCACCAGATAACTAATTCACCTAATGTAGTTCTAGCAGTCAGACAGCTCTTTAACCACCTCTACTTGCTTATCTTCTTTAGTATTTTAGATTTTTACAGACTTTATATTGAATAGGTAAAAGCCAACACCTGTGCTTCTTTTCTGTGTTATAAAAAATAGAAACTTGTCAGAAGTTGTTGTTTGGGTTTTTTCTATCATCACCTGAATCCAGATGTACTGCATCCCTAATCAGTTTGCCTTCTTTTCTCTATTTCTTCTATTGCTGTTGATCAACTTCACTTAAATTAAACACTCATTAGACCATGCATCTAAGATTAATTTTATTTCTCTCTCCATGGTTGTCAAAGGGCACTTCAAAATAATTGGGATTGCTCTTTAAATAGAATGGTATTTTTTTTTGTTAAAATTTCAGAAATTATTGTGGTTTAGGAAAACACTGTTTCACACTGAAATAAGATTTCTCACATCAAGTTAATAGTATATACAAAATAGAACACAAGTTTTTGCAGTTTGTTTAGGGACCTATAGGCAACCATTGCAGCTGTAGATGAACATTTTATCTTTGAAATTTCACAAGCTTGATCTAAATAGACCCCAGTAGGGTCATCCTATAGTTATGGGCCCTGATAATATTGGACTCAGATGGGTAGTCTTGTACTGGTCATTTTTAATTTGTAAATATTGTGCTTAATTTAGTAACCTTTATTTATGCATTCTATCACAACAGTTTGGTATGTTACAAAGACCTATTTCCCCTCCATTCACTCTGGACAGGACATCTGACCCATAGTCAACAAAGTTATAAATTTCAAATAATATAAAAATAATGATGGGCTAATTATTTGCTAACTTAACAGAAAAGTTCATTTTTTAACTGATAGTTTGTACTTGAGCAAACTTAAAATCAAAACTCCCACTTTGCCATATTTTTTATGCAAAAACTTGGTTTTTGGTTAAGAAGTTCAAAATTTAGTCAGCAGTAACCTCATTCTCCCTCTTCCACAGAAATAAAAAATCAGTCTTTTGGATATCTTGTAAATACTATCTCCCTTTTCAGTTAAGTATCTTAAGGTGTTTTCCAGTGATATGTTTATCCTTCACTTGACAGTATATTTTTAAGACTGGTAATGATCCCTTAATGCAACAGTCTACAACAAATCAATAATTAAGCCCTAATTTTATAGCAAAAAGAGAAATGGCTGAATTCTTTGAGAGCACTTTAATGACTGTTGCAAATTTCACATTTCTTTTTTCATAATTAGAAAAGTTACTCCAGATATTCCCAGAAGTCTACATACAGTTATCGAATCCTTCATCTTTTTATGACTGCCCCTGAGGTTTGTTTTTCATTTTTAAGAAATGAATCTTCCTCTAACATTAACTGTGCCTACATTCCTAATGATCAGACAGAATGTTTGGCTTTTATTCTTCGAATTCACTGCATCATTCTGGATACCTCTGCTATGTTTTCATTGTACAATTTGTCTCATATTTTCCCTTGTTCCCATCTTCCATGCACATTATTTCACAGATCAATCTCTGACCTGGTATACTTTCATTTTTTTATCAAGTCCCTCCATACCTACTGACCCATGCTAGAACAAGAGCATCCAAACATAAATATATGTATGTGTAAATATATATGTATATATATACATATACAAACAAATATAAGAATGAATACTAGTAGCGGTGTCCATATTTCCATTGGGTGTTATCTAGTCTGTCCTGCATTACTGTGTAAGAAATTATACTGTATATTCCATATGTTTTTCCTAAACTGGTTTGTGTTTTCTTACTTGACTAGTCACTATGCAGGTTTTTTTTCAAATTTCGTCTCAGTGTAAACATTGCACCAATTCAGATTTTTCTAAAATAATAATTGTTCAGAAGGCATCAGCTATGTCACTTTAAAAATTAGATTTGGAAAAATATTCCAATTTTATAATTTAATGTAATATCAATAAGCAGAATTATTGTGAAATGTTCTTTTTCTTTCCTTTGGTTTTTTTTTTGGTTTGTGTTTTTTTTTTTTTAATTTATTTTAAATTACAAAAACATGAACAAATTATGAGGTTTGGATATTTTTTCCTCACGATTAAACTTATAAAACCATATATAGGAATAGTTTTGCTTTCGGAAGAATTTGTAATGGGAAAGCTAGAAACTCGTTTTTGTTTAGGAAGCCTGCAAAGTGTCTTGTCAAGAGGGTTAGATGTTCGTTGTGGTTTTGCCCTTCTGCAGTCCAGAGGGGTTTGCAGAGAGAGCTGTGTTATCTCTCTCTGCTATGCCAGAGAGAGATAACCCTAACAGACATGAACAGAGGCCTTGGGAAGGTGGGGAAGGAAACAGAGAGGATACTAAAGGCCCTGAAGACGGTGGGAATTTGCCTTTTTCTCTCTGGGGTCCAGTGCTTAATAGCACTCTGAGGTATTTTTAAGGTTTTTTCCGGTTCTGGCCTTCTGAATAAACTTTCCATTGCCTTGGCATTTCTGGGGATACCTGCATATCTTACTTTACACCATATCTGTCTAAGCCTCAGAGGGTGAGAAGAAATTACATCAGAGAATTACTTGCTGCTTTAGAAGGTATGGGTAACACCAAAACCATCATCTTCTCTTTGCTAGTTGTTTCAAAAATATCAGCTCTGAATCTCCGTACTCAGTTTATTTTACTCTACAGTGGATCATAGACTCTTCTGCCTTTCTCCCTTTATCTAGGAATACATTTTTATTTTATAAATATATATATGTGTAAAATATATATTTTACACCAAAATATTTCTACAATAATATTTCTTAAATCTGAAACTGATTAATTATTACTTGTTCCTTTTGGACCTTTCTGACACATGATCCCTTTTACTGGTTTGTGTTCTTTATTTTCCCTCCAATAATTGGATGTCTTTTTAATGATAATATATTACATGTTCTTCCCTTCACAGCTATTTTCATTGTGAGAAAAAGCTTACCATTGTAATATCACTAATCCAATTTGTATTCCTAATGTTAGCTTCATAAAAATCTTGACTCATGCAACTATAATCAACTAGGGATTCTCAAAATTACTGAGAATTGAGAACCTAATTATACAAAGTTCATTTAGAAGTAGTCACATATCATAAATCAGCTATTAGGGGAACTACTGAAGAGAATGAAATTAACTTTCAAAATGTTTCAGACTTGTACTGCACAGTATTTCAACCTCAAGACAAAGAAGGTAAATGTTTTGTTAGCTGAGAATGAGACAACAAAGACCTTTTAATTGTCAGTAAAAAAAACATAAGAATAGGATTTAGATGGGCCACTGATTCTCTCAGAATATTTTCGTAAGCCACGTATACAGTTTTTTTGCAGAAACTCATGGTCCTTTCTGGTTATCTTTTTATAGCAGAAAAGTCCATGGTTGCTCTTATTTACCATATGGAAAAACAGGACTAAGTTTTAATAATTACCTTGTCTTCAGGATTTACCTTTGAACTTTTCTCTGGGGGCTGTTTTCTATTTTGGGATATCTGGGGTTTTTTATTGAAAGAAAACAGAAAAAAAAAAGACAAATGTCTTGACAGTCAAATTTTCAAACTTTCTAAAAATGGTACTGACTGCTTATGTGATTTCTGTTCAGAGTTCATTCTAGGCCATCAATGAGTCTACAGCACAGTTCAGCTCCGCCACTCTCACTGTAGCTATACTTTAAAAAACAAACCTCTGAAACTGAGCAGCAGCTAAGAAACAAAATGGTAGATACCAGAGCCAATGTTGTCATGCCGTTTACATCTCCCTTGAGGCTTAGTAATTCACTAGGAATTCTTCTAGCAAAAACAGCAGTTGTACATTAGACAATGAACAAATTATTGGACATCAGCTTCTTAATGCTTCTGAAATTATTAAGCAACAGAACTCCAGAAAATAGTAATTTCTCAGCATCAGCAAAGCTAGGGAAACATACCACAGAGAACAAGGCTGTTAGGATTTTTTAGTATATGAACCTCGCAGCTTTATCTAACTCTGTTATATTATCTTGCATGTATGCCATGAAATTAGTTTATGATGACAAGAAAGAAGAATACCATCTGGAAAAAAAACTGCAACAAAAGATGCTTTCATGGAAAAGATCAAGGTTCTTAGAGAAACAATAGGGGAACATTTCTTGCTTGAAGACACAGTGAATGGAAAGGGCTACCTCATGGCATATGTTCCAGACTGATAAAATGAAATAAAATAAGGAATGTCTAAAATCTCTCATCAAATCCACATTCCACATGAACTCTAAAAATCCACTGAGAGAATGGCTGAGCTCACATAAATCACTAACTGTTAAATAACTTTTCTGTTATGTTCCTCATTTCTTGAAAATGTATACAGAATTATTTGGATTTCATATAAGTTCTACAGGAGATTTAGGACCCCACTTGATTTTTTATTACTAAGTTTAATTCACAGAGTTAGAAATTATGAACAAAATTTCAGTCCTGTTAAAGTTATTTGTATGCAGCAAACATTGCCAAAAATGGCAGTATCTGCAGAAATACAACAAATATTTAGTAGACACTGATGATACCATGAACCTGTGCCATGTATATTTTTCTGAAACCTGTTTACTATGCCTTATTAGAAGGACAAAAAAAACCCTCAACATCTAAGATCAGACACTGAATGGTTAGAAATTTTCTGGGTTTTTTTCTATTTTGAAGCACCACTAAAAGAAATCTCTGTTGACTACTGATTTTAATCAAATACAAACAACAAACACTACCTAAAATTCTGCTGGTTTTTTTTTTGATTACTAACCCTTGTATTTATTTTAGAGCACAGAAATTTATAAAATATTTCTTTGCCGTGAGGAGTTACATTATGAGACCCTTTAGTCAGAAGTAACCTTTACAAATTATTACAGGATACAATAACTTCCCTTTGTTATTCATCCACACGGGTATGAATAATACTACCATTATTCAGAGAGTGTGAGCAGTGAAGCGTGTCCAAAGGGCATAAGATGAGGGTAAAGACCACAGGAGACCAGAGGGGTTCTCCTTAATACAAGAGGGAAAGTTTGGATAGGAGTATAAGATTCCTGCAGAAGAGCATTTGACTAAGGGGCTGGTGCTGGGCAAAAAGGCATTGAGCTATTTGACCACAGGGTCCTCTTCCAGGAATGAGGAATGAGGGGAGACATGGGATCTGCCTAGAGGAACAGGGCAACAGTTTTGTTGACCTGCTGAAGAGAGCTTTCAAGTATGTCTTTTAGGGACACAGCCCAAAAGTATAAAGGCAAGTGGGTTAACAGGCCCAGGGAAGAACACATGCGACAGGGCAATGGATGTTTCTCTCCCACCCTCTCAGAATGCAGCATGACTAGAAGCCCCGTTGAAGTGCCTGCATACAAAAATATGCACCATGTGAAGCACACTTGACAAACTGGAAGTGCATATACAGTCACAGAACTGTGGTGTTATCAAGATCAGAGACATAGTGGGACAGTACACCAGACTGGAGGGCTGCAACGAATACACTGACTCCTAGGAAATGTGGGAAGAAAAGGACAGGCTGCACCCTACACAAAGTAGGATCTTGAATCAACAGAGCTCTCTCTGCTGGTCTACAGGCAAAAAGCTCTTGAGCTCCTCTGGGCTAGAATAGGAATGAAGAGTCAAGAGAGAGGTCATTATGATGTATATCTGCTACAGACCACCTGATCAAGCAGTGGTCAAAACCTTTCAAGTACTAGAAGTTTCACAGACAGGGTCTGGTTATCATCAGAGACTTTAACCATCCCCACATGTCTGTGAATGACAGCATAGCAGAGAGTAAGTAAAGCACTAGATTTCTGAGGTCACTGTCAATAATTTTATTAATGCAGGCACTGGACAGGCCGACTAGGTGTAGGGAGCAAAGAACCATAAAATAAGTCATATTCAACAGAAGCTTTGGTCACAAGAACCATTAGCAGAAGATCTTGAGGGAAGCGAGCAAGACAATAGAATCAATTCCTTGGGCTTCAGCCAAGCAGATCTCAACTTCTTTGTGAAGCAGTATATAGGATCTCGTCAGCTGATGTCTTGAAGGCCTAGAGGGTCCAGCAGAGCTGGGTTGAATTCAAGGGCAGTTTTCTCAAATCTCAAGAACAATGCATCTACTTATGTACATAGCAGGAGGCTGCTGGGGCTGAACAGGAAATTCTGACCAAGGTGTTTAAACTGAAATGCGAAAACAAACAAACAAACAAAAAAAAAACAACAACAAAAAAAACCCAAACCAGTGCAGGAAATGTGAAAATAGGGACTAGCTATTTGAAAGGGATATAGAATCATAGAATCCTTAAGGAATAGAGTTACTTTAAGATCAAGTCCGGCTGCCAACCTAGCACCACCACCATATTCACCATTAAACCATGTTGCTCAGAAATGCAGAGATTGAAGGAGGAAGAACCAAGCTCAAATGCATTAAACTGGTGAGGAATGGGAAGAGTAGTGATTCTAGAAACCATTCTATAGGCAGATAAACAACAAAAATAAAATAAAGGACATGGTGGTAAGTGACCTCGGGACAAAGACATAGAAAAGACTAAGGCACTCTATGTGCCTACCAATGTGATATCCCTTTGTATCTCTCTTCAGTAGGCTGCCATCAGGCCTCCTAATTCTCAACCAAATGGAGAAGTTTTGTGAAGAAAAGTAGTAGCCACATCATGGTAGAGACAATACAAGGAATTATAGAAGTAAACAGGATATGTGCAAGTTCATGGTACTTAACCATATGTACCTAGGGGTTCTTGGTGTGCCACAGTGTGATGCTGCACTATATCATGTTTGGAAGGCTGTGACAATCCAAGGGTGATTCTCCATAAACAGAAAAAGAATTAATTTTTCATTTGTCATTTTCAAAAAAGCAAGGATTCTAGCTACTGTCTATCTGTCAAGTTCACCTCAGATCTCCAGAAAATTGTGCTGAAACTGTTTATCAAAAACAAGCACACAAAGGACTAAAAGGTGAACAGGAACAGCCAGCTTTTGCCAATAAAAATCATTTTTCACTATTTCACTGCTTTCTTTTATGAAAGGATTTAGCGTGATGTCAACAAAGTTTTCACAACACAGTTCTCCACTATGTCCTTTAGACAAATTGAGGGCATATGGACTGAAGGGGTAGACTAATATGTGAGTGAAAAATGTCTGGACCATCAGGCTGAGACAGCAGGGTTTAAGTCAAGCTAATGGTCAGTGATTTGAAGCACTTCCCGAGGATTCAAAATGGGGTTGAATTTATACAATATCTTCACTAGTCTGGAGCATGGGATTGAATACACCCTGACCAGGTTTGCAGATGGCACCTGCTATTCAGACAGACTTTCATGACAGGATTTGACAAGCTGGAAGAATGACAGAATTCTCATGAAACTACAAAACAGAAATGCAAAGTCCTATACCTGGAACAGGATCATGACATGCAAAACTTATTTGCTAGGTGGCAGTTCTAACAGAAAGGACCCGAAGTCCTGGTGAAACAGAAGCAGAGTCTGTGGTTCACTTCTGCAGTATTGAAAACTTACCTCACCCTGGGTTGCATGAGCAAGAACACAGACAAGCTAAAGAGAGAGAGAGAGAGAGAGTTGGAGCTCATCTGCTTGAAACTCAGCAGGCCCCATCTGGAATGCTTTGTCCACTGTAGGTCCTCCAATACTAAAGAGACACTGACTGACTGACTAGAATGTGTACAGAGAAGGGACACTGAAATCATCAGGATGCTGAAGAATGTCATGTATGAGAAAACAGGATGAAGAAAATGGATTTTTCAGCCCGGACAAGTGGAGGCTAAGTGAAAATCTTACTACACTCTTTAGTTTAGGAAAATGGAACCAGAATATTTTCATAGAGTCACAAGAGAAGAAGAGGAAATAGACATAATCTGTAAAATTTTAATATAAATTGGACATGAGAATGAGGGCAGCTAGTTATCTTAACAGATTTCCAGAGAGGCTTTAGAATCTTCATCCATGGAGATATTAAATTTTCAACCGGACAAACCCCTGAGCAATCCGACACAACTTTGAAATTATCCATGGTTTGAACAGGAGTGGGACTCAAAGGGACTGGACCACCCTTCAAAGTTTACATCATTGAAGTTTTTTCCTGGCAGAAAGTTTCCAAACCAGGAACTTTAAAAACCATTTGTCAGGTCCTGCCTGGCAAATTGATGTAGCTAAGCCCCATATAAATGAAAAGGGAAAAAAAAAAAAAAAAAAGGCAGATAACATCTGGAGAGTTATTGTTTTAGTTATTACACTTTTAAATGTAGTAGATTTTTAGACATTACATTAGTACACTTAAATTTAGAAAGTAAAAAAAAATAAATGAAACCACCTCAAAATAAATAAATTTAATCTGCTGTTTAAATATTGTCTTAATATTTCAAAGATATTTCAGGCCTTTATTTTTACCTCTGCAAAAAGGAACTGGAAAATCCCATGATGCACCATTTCCAGGACTCACAATACACGTCAACATGGCATGGCCTTCTAGGATGTAACCAGAGATACAGCTATATCGGATTTTATCACCAATGTTGAATCTTGTTCCATGAAGTACTCCTTTAGGTATTTCTCCTGGGTTGCCACATGTATGACTAGGTAATACTGTCAAAAGAAAGAATGAAATATGTTACAGTTAAAATTTGTAGAATTAAGTAATAAATACTTGTCCAACAATTATAATTAACTATTTGGCTCTGGTTTCTGCGTTGGTTTTTGTTTTCTTGTTCATTTGTTTGTTTGTTTAAAACAGTATTCCTTATAAATATGAGGGTAAACTAGATTACAAAATCTACTTACACAAAATATTTCAGTTTATAACAGACGTCATCATTTTTGAAGCTTAATTCAAACTCAGTTCTTGGTTTAACAGTCCTTCAATGAAGTTCCTTACAGATCTATTAGCAAGAAAAATGTGCTACAAAGCTTGTTGCTTTTCTTAGAATGAATTAAAAGAACATTTTATTTATTCTATTTTGTAAACATTGCAAAAATATTCATACAATATAATTATGGATACAGCCAGTAGAAAACCCTTTATGTACAGTTTTCATTTAAGTGGTGAAATAACATTTTAAAAGAATGCTAATTACCTGGTCTCTGACAGTAAGTTAAAGTCTCAAGTACATTAAAAAGTTAGTGTTTCTCTTTAGTTTCAAATTAGTCTGGATTCTAGAAAACAAATTAGGTCACTATTTGTTAAAAGAAACAAGAAATATGAAGGGAACTAAGCAGTGACATTGGGAAGATATGAATGGACATATTTTCCTTTTTTCCTTTTTTATTTCAGAAACTTGCTACCATTTGTAAACATTAGTTATTCTAAAGAGATTGTCTGAATGAGTTATCATTTTAAAGATGATACTCTTCCACCTACAAAAACCACAAGTGTGTGTAGGGGAGGAGGAAAATGGAATTGATTTTGTTCTTGAACTTCTTTGAAATTTATTAATGGTATGCCATTCCTTTCATGGAAGTAGCACAAACTAAAATTTTTTAATTTCCTTTAGAGATTTGTCATGAACAGAGCACAGAAGATAAACATGCTCATCAGAGAAATGGTGGTCTGAAAAGCTCACATGTGATTCAGGTTTTGTGTCAGAAGCCGTTATGTTTCATGAACAAATTCTTTCACCCCATACTCCTCTCTTTTCTTACTCTATGTGTGTGCAGAATGAACATAACCATACCAACCTCACTAACATGCATGTTGAAAGAATTAATTGTTCAATACATGCTTATCCTCAGAACGTTGTAAAGCATTATATCAATATATCAATACTAATTAAGCCTGATTATACTATGTAAGTTCAATTAGTGAATGCACACCCTTAATGTGTTACCCAAACAGTCACACTGGCATTTAAATGATAGTAATTGAATTTAATTTACAACCCAAATTATACAACAAAATTTTGAAAAGGTCAAAAAACATAAAGACAAAAAAATTAAACCAGAAAACACTTTCACTTATAACTTATATTTTATGAGAAAAATACCAAAATATACTATAAGTATTAGCAAGAAAACAAAAGCCACATAACACTCTAATGAATGATGAGTTAGACATGTTCTAATAATGCTGCAGATCAAAGATCTATGACTCCTGTGCATTATAGGAACTACTTAAGATTGTTGTGGGAATAGCTATCAAAGGTAGAAGCAAACAAGATGACATCTGGCTTATTTTGTACTGTTTCAGCAGGGATAATACAATAGGGTATTTATTTTTATGTACTCATTCACATCAGAAAGAGATTCAGTGTTTGATTTACATACATGAGAAAGAAATACAAAATAAAGAAAATGATTTTAAGATATCAGAAGAATTGGAATAAATTAAAGATACTGATTTATATTCCCAAAAGTTGAAAACAACGATCCATTATAAGTAACAGTATATATATTCTATTGCATGTTTTTTAGCACTATGAAAAATACTACCTCTCTCTTGGCAAACTTTCCCCTTTTTGCTGCCTTAGTCGTGATAGGTTAACACAGGCAGCTGTGTAATACAAGTCAAAGAAATAAAAATTTGTTATCTGCTTTGATACAGGAAAATACATGTAACACTCTTTATGTTATTTTCAAATGAAATAGTTTTTACAAAACACTGTAAAATGAAGGAGTTTCATTAAAAGATCTGGTGCATGCAGCAAAAATTTGTACAATCCAAAAGTCATCATTTATTTTCATGAAGGGATGTGCTATCAGAAAAAATAATGCATTATTCAAAGCTATTATGACTTCTGATAAACTGTATTCTCGAGGAGTGCTCATTACAGCAAATCTACATCTGACATACACCTGACAACTGTCACTGCCTAATTGTTGAAATCCTATTGCAGAAATTCAGTCTTCTATCTGTGTAAACAAGGCCTCCTACAATACGATGTTTACCTGCATCTTCTTACCACTACATCTGTCAAGAACCCAAGAAAATATGGTACTTGGCATCCTGAAACTGGCACACATTTTACCACAACCTCCTAAAACCCAGTAAAAGATGAGCGATCTGGGAATGACACCCATGTTCAATAATACATATAATAGTTCACAGGACTTCACCCCTTTTCAAGATCAAGCATTCAACTACATTATTTATGTGTTTTCCTAAAACTTTGATTGAAATATATTGAGGTAGCTGCACAGTTTCATCTGCACATTTACTGTTTCTAGTCTAGACCTAAGATGAATTATCCTTTGAAGGTTCCTAACAGTGATCAAAGTAGTTTAATGTTTGGATTATGATAGTTCTAGCTGACCAAAGCTATTATATACACCCATCGAGCTTTAAATTCATGGTCAAGTTTTCAGTAGAAGACCCTTATTTGTTTGTAGTGTTACTGAGGTTTACTGTCAATAAGATTGAGAATCTGCAGTCACAGATGCTTGATTCATGAAAGAATTTGATGTTCACCATGTATTAAGAACAATTATGATCTATACTAGCTAGAAGCATTTAAGGTAATGGATTTTTTATATAGAACTAACACTAGAGTGTTCTCAGCATGCTTCATCTCATTTTTTCTTCATCCAAGTCCTTTCCAGTTTTTGAAAAATAATAATAAAAAAAAAAATACAGTGTTTGAAAAAGAATCTGTTTAGTCTTAGTATTTGGTCTTAGCAAAAATATGCGCTGAGATTGCCAAGTAGGTTTCCTCCTCAAGTGTCTATCTTCATCATTTCGACAGACATAAAAACGTGTGTATGCTTCGCTTCCTAGCACAGATCAGTCTGAAGCATTGTTTATTAATTAAGATTTATTAATGAAATTGAAGGTAAAAGATAGGCCTTCCTCATAGTTCACCTCTATCTGCCTAGACAGAACTGTTTAAAAAATGCACGTGATCCAAATCCGTAATGAAATTTATCAATAAGCTAAAATGCCAAAGGTTTAACTCCCTAGTTAAACTAAGTACACGTGCTGCATATTTATTTTTTTAGAAAAGTATTCAAAACTTTATAATCTATATGCTAAAATGTAGCACTAATATTCATTATCAGACAGAGGCAAAAGGCTACTTCACTGTAGGACTGTAAAAAACAATAGACAAATCATACTATTTTTGATACTATATGAAGGTTATTAAATAAACTCATATTTAAAAATTATTTTTGGTATGTATCAGATTTACACAGCCTTTTCAAGGCTCTTTCTAAAGCTAAATTCCATATATATTTGCAACACAGGCCACTTGAGAGCTTATTGACAGCACCTTAAACATAGTAATCCTTTGCTTTCACTTATGGAGAGTTTCCTTAATTTTTTTTTGATATATTAGATTTCATCATCTACCCCTTTCTGATTTACAATAACAAAGAAATAACGTAAAATTAAACAGCAGGGGTTGATAATGAAAAAACCCACCCAAAATATAAATGGCACCTGCCATTGAACTGAATAAACTTTTGAAGGACTGTTCTATTCCACCCAAGCTTTCTTACTACGGTGTCTTTAAATATGCAATAAGCAATGCCTATATGTTTTTCATGTGTTCGGTTCAAACTCATCGTGGCATCATGACAACTACTTGCAATTTAATGTCCTGCTTTGGGGTTTTTTTTCTACTTTGGTTTGAAAGGTCAAGTTTAAAAAAGATACTTTCTGACAAATTCTGAAGGATGTGAGGTCTCTGGCATCCCGAATCCTACTAATCATTACATGAATAAGGCATCTGGATTTGAAATCAATTATAAAACTATGAAAACAAACTTCCAAACCTTTGCTGAGGTTGGTATTCAGAGGCTTCAGAAACACATAACTGATCTCTCTTTTTTTCTCAGATGTCACAATCATCAACTAGATTGCAAAGATTGCCTAAAGGCCTAAACAGCAAAAAGCACACACTGCTTATGTCAGTTAAAATAACAGTTTCTGTGAATCAGTTGCTCAGTTTTTCTAGGGCACACACAGCATCTGGAACTTGACAGTAACAATGGAGAAAGCAGCCGAACACCAATTAAGAAAAATAAAAAGGGGAAAGAGGAAAGGAAGGAACAAGGTGAATGTTTTTCTTCCACTTATTTCCATATCTTCACAAAACTTTACAAGGATATATTCTATTTGCTCTTTTTCCTACTCTTACTGAAACAGCTGGAAAAGTTTTCCATGTTGCACCTAAGTTTAGCCAAATGCAAACTTCCTGACTTTTTGCTGTGCCATAGTCCCTCTGTTACAGTCCCCTATGTATCTTCTAACATTACCTTAAAGTGGTGGCCACAGGCAAAAACACACACAAAGGAAAAAGCATAGGTTAGGAGGAAGTCAGATAGTCCCTTGATACCATTGACAGCTTTGAAATGACAACACTGGGAGGAATTTCAGAAGCTCTGTGGAGAAAATCTGGGCTACAGAAAATTTCAGGGCATATGTCAAGATGTTCAACAGGCGTGATGCCCTGCCCATGACACCCTGTCCACATGGCTACAGTAAGTGTTGCATTTAGTGGTCTCATGCATAAACATAAGATATAAATTCAATTGCATTACAGAATAAGAGAAGAAGAAAATAATTTTTGAGGATGGTAATAACTATACTTATTATAAACAGAGAACAAAATAAGCTAAAAAATAGGAGATGAAAAAATGCTAAATTTTCTTGCAAGAGTGACACTCAAACTAAAGTCTCTGCTCCAATTCAGAAAAACAACTTCATTTCAAAAGGAAATCAGGGGGAAAAAAATTAATAGTCATTCAAAAAAGAAAAAGTGTTGTACCAAACAAAACATGGACTTAGATATTTATACATATATATATGTAAAAGTATTTAATAAATCTATTTTTGAAATAATATAATGCTTTTTGCCTGTGGTCTAAGTAATGAAATTTGCCTTGATTCTAAAGAATTCCGCAAAACTGTACATGCCATTTATACCTAGAAAAAGACTACAAAGTCAATATATTTGATTTCTTTACAATGTCTTACATTAAACTCCAATATGGTAGATTTTGACATTTCTTTTTTAAATAATTCCAAATATTGAATCAATTGGAAAGTATGTAATATTTCACTGTCAATTTATTAAACAACTTTGTCCTTTCTATTTCCAGGAGCTATGTACAATGAATAGTTAATTATCTACTAGATCTGATTTCTACATTAGCATGGCACACTGGAAATGTAAGTAGGTCATTTATGAGAGAACAGTACCACGACAGAAATGGCACAGTGCCACCCTCTGAAAAATTCTTCTTCATGCTCAAAACCAACATGGAAAACTTCCTTACATGGCAATGATATTTTTTTGAAAGCAAAATAGACAAAGAAGTTACAGTAGATTGCCTAGACCATGTCCAGTTTGGTTTTTAGTATTTTGAAAGACGAAACCCCCACAGACTGTCCAGAAAACTTGCTGAGCATGCACTATGTTGTCTAGGTCCTCAGTGAAGACATTAAACACCACTGGCCCAAGTAATGGACCATTTTCTCCTTCAGCAGTGATGGACCTCCAGCAAATGGAGTATCTTTACAAGGTTTTAACTTTCAGTTCAACAGTAGGTTGAAAGAGCTAACATGGAGTCACTAAGGGTAAATCATGCACTGAGTTTTTACCTTTATTTACTCCAAAATGAAATGAGGACATTTTTCTCAACTCCAGAAATACAAAAAATCATGATTAAAATCTACTACTACAAGGGTAGCACCAAACTGTTTGCCACTGGCACATGTGCACATACACACACCCATACAGACACAGCTAAGCTGGGAAAGCTTTAGTCTGCAAGTTATCTAACATCATAAATTTACATTCTTCTTAAAAATTATTTTGTCAAAACTTAATGGATTTCATTAGGTTTATTCTAAGGGAAGGAAAAGTTCACTCACAGAAACAAAAACATGAAAAGTGCAAGTTCATGGAACACCTGATAATTAAGGCATATTTACACTACAAGGTGTCAAATGCAACATTCTAAGAGTCTACATGGTACAGATATGTACATATTGAAGCATCAAACATTGTTCACTATTTATCTGCTGGTAACTTTTTTGTTCAGTCCATCTTTGATAGGCCTACTTGTGATTATTTTGTCTTAAAATAATCCAAAAAAACAAACAAACCCCCACAGCCTTGTTGACTTGTAGAAATCAAGCTGTTATGTTTATTATTGCTATTTAGGCAAATAGAAACCTGTATTTTCATACAATCCCAGGATAAGAGGAAATCTCTTTCCTGTTACATGCTGATTTCTGTATTTGTGCACACATAAATCACTGCAATATTTCCTAGATAAAATATTTGGATGGATTGTATCATTTTTGAAAGATATAGGTTTCTTTTTTCCAAGCATTTACCCAACTGTGTCTGTCTATCTCTAAGGATGTACAAAATTGTATTGAATTGAAAGCTGTGAAAATCCTTTATGAGTATGCAGCAACTTCAAAACTTTAACACGTCTTTCACATTGAGATTGATATTTTAATTTTCTTTTGCAGGTAATAACCTAAGATTGATGGATTTTATTTTTAGTGTGTTTACTTTTATTATGTAATAAATGTCTTGCTGTTGGTTATAAGACCATAAAAGTCAATATCGTACAAACAATGCCAGAAAACTCTCAAGTGCAAAAGCAATCTGAAGTTAAAGCTAAAACTTTCTATTTCTTCATACCGTTTTCATCTCAGATGTACTACACACTTTCTGAGATGAACTGAGAAAAGTGAGCCATATTTTGAGTTTTTAGATCTTTCTTCTTGAGAGGAGAAGAACAAGTGGAGCATGACAGTCCAGGCCAAAGCTATAAAAAGCATTTGAAGCTGTGCAAAATTTATAAATGGAAACTTTTCCAGCTATCAGAGATCAAAAGGAACTAGTCATTGTCTTAAAAATATCAAAATAATGCCCTTCCATCTCCTCTAAAAAGTTCAGTGTATTCTGTGGTCTGTCTTGCAGTTTGTCAGAATGATCATCACAAGTGTGTGTAGTATCTGCCCTTCTCATTCTGAGAAAGATTGTGATGACTTTCTGCAATGAAGGAACTCCTGTCCTCTCAACTGTCCTTCCACAAAATTACTGCCAAACTGTCAACAAGGAAAATGTAACTGGCAGACAACCTCTAGCTCATCACCTCATGTATGATAACAAATAAACCCAAGAAAATATCTTTCTTAATGTGACCACTTTTGAGGATCCCATTAGACAAAAGATACACACTCATAGAAAACAAGTCCATCCTGTGCTTGAAAGCCCGCTGTTTACTAAGTAATAAATTTGAAAGGAATTGGAGAGTGCCAGCAAGTGAGTGGACAGGTTTCTCTAGACATTTCCTCTGAAACACCTGGTGTAAAATTCCATTGAAATTTCTAAAGCACTTTGCTCCTAAGGCTTGAATTTGATTAACATTAGATCTCTGGGATGCTTAATCAGTGAATCAATTTCCTATCCTGTCGTTACAAATCATAACTTTCCTTATTATTTTTAAATCTGACTCTCCAACTCATTTTGCATAGCCGGCATTTCAGAGTCCACACAAACAGCATTCTCCACCCCACTGAAGTCTAGATTAGTCCAACTTGTAGTTTATTTGTTCAGTAATGGTCTAATCAGAACTTACTCTGTAGAGGACTAACTCTCAGGACCACTGGGATCTGCAGATGACACTACATTCTCATCTACCTCATCTTACGAGATTGTGGCTATAACTGATACTCGCAGACAGAGACTATTAAAAAAGTTCCATGTATTCTCCAACTCTGTAATTCTTTTGGGACTCCAACACCACCAGTGTGGTAAAAAATAAAACAAAACAAAGAAGAAATTCAGTAGTTCTTTGCAATGTTTTTATGTAGTATGACATTCTGTCCATCTTTGGTTGTCACTGTCTATTTTAACCCTAAGCTCAAAACAGCACATAGAACACCAGAACATATTTTCATCCACCTCAGTTTTATCACAGACTTCACAACAAAATTGTATTGTGACTATTTGAAGAATGAAGCCATCTGTGAGGCTGATTCCATATCAAAGGAAGTTTACTGCAATACTTGTTCAATGTGCAGCTAAAGGAGATTGCTATTATTTGTCTAAAAGATTATTTACTGGAAGCAATGGAAGAGAGTTCAATACTGAATTTGTCCCAGAATTGATTAATTCCATGTATGTTTCTGTACTACGAGTGTGCAAGGGGGTATGGGTGATTTCTAAATCTTAAAAAACGCCCCTCTCAAAACCCCAGAAGACACCATATTTCATTGGACACCGTTTTGCACTTCCAGAGACTTCATACACCTGTGAGTCACTAGATCAGGATAAGGAGACATGCTGACTGCACTATACACTAACACTGAATGGACCTGAGGCCAGCTGGCACAGTATTAATAAACTTTCTGAGCCTGCAGAACAGGATGGCTGCATGCAGACTGCCTGTTGGGAACAATCAGCTGTCAACTTCTGAATCATTACCAAGAATTATTCAGGAAAGTGCTACTTGGCCCGAACAAAACTCGCGCTGTGATTCATCTAACAACAATATAGGTGGCTGTTAATGCCCCTGCCCACATTCTGGCAGGGGGTAATATTCTGGTGTAGGCAGACACTGGCACTGTGTTGACTGCTCACTCGTCCAAGACAAAGAAAAGAAAAAGTAGCAGCAGCTACTGTGGTAGATGGAACTAAACTTTTGGATGGCTATGTGATCACTGTTTTATCTCTTTGCTGTCCCTCAGAGAACATTTCACTCCTGTTTTGATTTTTAGTAATTCTATGATACAACCCACAGTGTATAGAAAGAAGCACTAAGAACATCTTTACAATGATAATTTCAAGGGTAAAATCATAAAATTATCTCTGCTGTCATCTCTGATGGAACAGGACAACGTTCTCACTACAACCAAGGAGATTTTGGGGTTTGTTTTCAACATGTATCTATCCTCACCTGCTTGGATATAAAAACAAAAGAAAATTTAAAATCAGCTAAAATATAACACCATAGGATACGAAAGAATGAAGCAAAGATAAAATCTGCACTCGACTGATAGCAAGGATCATACCTACGCAAATTCAAAAGACTTAAATAGATCAAAGTTTGGGTTTTTTCCTAAGGCTTTCATACAACTCTGTTGCCTGGAGATTTTAGCCTGTTGAATAGCTACCTATGGCCTTGTATGGATTTCTAAAGTTTGAAAGGCACCAGTTCTCACTGCATTGCACCTTTAAGGTGTAGCCTGGCACAACAATTTGCTTCACATATACCCTGGGAGAGAAAGTGATTTTATTTCTCTCTCTGCTAATACTAACCTATTAAATTTTCTCCCCAAAAAGCAGTTCGCTAACCTGTCAGTTGTTAAATGACAGAGAATTGAAAGCTTTATGTTCATTCAGTAATCACAGCAGCTCTTTTTCACCAAACCAGTTTTCCATTTACAAGGAGCTCGTCAAGGTGATGGGTAACATCTCAAGAGACAAACACGCTGTGCCTCCATCATTCACCTACATTTTTAATGTGGTTCCAAGGCTGGCTGTGAAATACCTCCCAACAATATAAGAAGTCCTTTATGAAACCCACAAAATACTTCAAATTATTAAGTGCCACTTCAGTATCTTCAATGTATGGCATTTGTGGGTATTAGATATCTTCATGGTTTCTGACAGTTGGAAAATCAGGTTTAGAGTTTGTTGGAACTTATTTTAGATGTTGATTGCTGAAGCAATACAGATATACTAATAATTCTGTAAGAATTACTACAAATTGAATCTCTCTTCAAAATATTTACACTAATAGTTAAAACCCCAGTTTATTAAATGTATTTTGAAAAACCTATTCCTATGGAACATAAGCAATGTGGTAGCAGTTTAAAAAAATTTGCCTTACACAAGTGGATAACAGCAGAGATATTTTTCTTGGTCTTACGTCGCATACCAAAATCTAAAGGAAAATTCCATAATTTCAATTTCAGATGTGCAATGACCTCTGGGCAAAATTAAACAGCATGAATAGCTTATTTGAAAACAAAGCATTTTGAGTATTTGTATATCACAATTACTAAACTTTTTCGCAAAGCACTGAGGTGTAGCCTTGGTATCTAATAGGATAAAATATAGAAATCTCACGGATTTGTCTTTTATTTGAAGCAAGTAAGTAATAATGCAGAGTCATACTTCTCCTCATGCTTATCTTTAATCATAAGTGTTTAGTCAAAGAATTCACAGTCAGAAATTAAAATTATATACAGACTAATGTTTAAATCCAGCAAATAAAAATTATACAGAAATAAAATTGTTTAAAAAGTAATTGTTAAGAATCAAGGGAGGCATTTTTCTTCCAGTATTTTGGTTTATCAAAGTACTACTATCACTGATGGTCTTCATGGAAAAAGGTCTCGATATGAAAGATACAGACTCCTTTTGGGCAAAGTACTTTTGACATTTTCATGTGTAAATGAAATACAAATGGACAGAGCAGCTGGTCATAAAGGTTGCACTAGAATCAATGTACTTCAGGGTAAAGTTGTGCAGTCAAAGTATTTTTTTTCAACTGATCCCACACGCCCCCAGATAGAGGTGATTTAACACTACAGAGATTTAAAGTTTCTGTCATAATGGAGTTTGAACATTTACAAAGAGAATATTATTTAAAACCTCTTTAGGGCAGCTAAACTCAGTTATGGGCACAGACTCAAACCCTTCCAACCAGCATGCTGCCCAGCAAGAAACAGGTTTCAGGTGTTAGCATAGGGGCCCCAAGAGCATCCACACCAGAAAGTCTGGCTGGGGCTCAGGGCCAAGTCCCCTTTTCTTGGGGGCTTTTCCACAGAGTTTCTGTCAACACTGCTGATATCCCAGCCTTGCCCTGGGTCTGTGCCCATCCCCACAGCCCTGTCCACCCACATCAGGGCTGGGCCTGCCCCAGGACACCATCCTTAGCCCTGTCCTGCTCCCCCAGGCCCTTGCTGGTGAGACCTGGCCATCCCTGCAGCACAGATGGCCCTTGCTGCTCCCTCATATCCACAGTAAAAGTCTTAGGAATACATAAAATGATCTTGATTTCATTTCTAGAAGAACTTGAGAACGTTTGTTCTATTTCAAGACAGGGCAGGTTGCTTCTTAGAGCCAGGGCGTTGCTTTTTATATAACACGAGGGGAATGTCAGCAATTCAATCTATTCAAGCTTTCACACTTGAAAAACTTTGAAGATACAAATCCAAAAAAATCCCACTTAGGTTTACAGAGCTTAAATATTGCTGTATGCGGCTCACACACACCTGGACTATTGGTCTGCATACAGAGAAGGAAAAAAACCCAAAAAAAGTAAAAAGGCACATTTTCAGGCACTGTTTGTGGCTTCCAGCATTTCCCGTGTCATCCATTAGATCACAACAGAAAGTATTCACTATTTTTCCTACCAAAGTGAGAAAAACACCATTTTAGAATGAAGGAGGAAAGGCATATGGAAACAAGTAGTACCTTTCATTTGATCAGCTTATATAAACAGAAAGCATAAGGGTTGCTCAGCAAGATCCTGACCTGCAAAAGGGCTTCATATCCAAAATTTATGTATCTGCTCAATTCTGATTTAGTTTAATTACTTAGTTTAACTGTTGCCCACAATTTTTGCCTGGCTTATATCCATTGACTATCACAAGTACAACAATTCTGCCACCATGACATATTTGGTATGTAGACATCATGCAAAGGTAGACTAAGTAGACATCATGCAAAGGTAAATTTACTTCCCCATAAGCACACACACACACACATGCACACACTTCTTTTGGAAGCATGACACTCAAGAGATAATCAAGTCAATATGGGAAGTAGAATGAGAAAAAAATACTCATAACACAGTGGTGAAAATTTTGACAAAAACTATGAAAGGAAATATGGAAGGAGATGTTGTTAGACTATTCAGAAAAACACAGGTATCTTGTGCCAATCAGAAACCACATATCAACTACAAAGCCATGAAGTGGGGTAATGGCTGCATATCAAACTATAGAAACAGCTAAAAGTTATATTAATGCTAAATGAAATGGTTAGCATGTAAGCAATACTTTTATCCAAGTTTGTCTTAACATCAATTATAATTGGCGCTTTTTCCCCTTTACTTTCACCATGCTTTTGAGATGTCTTTGAGTATTTGTATATCAGTTTTACTAACAGTTGCAGAGGATGCGAGCAAACAGATGATTTGACTTATCTGCTACAGCAAATAACCCATAATGGAACCAGCTTGTAGTATTTCAGGGTATAAGATTAATTTTGTAAAAATCAAATCTCTTTTTCAGTTGTCAAACAGGACTGTTCCTCTCAAGCACACCAGTGAATGAATAATAAAGAGTCACCTGAGTAGCTGTAAGGGAGAGCTCAGTATAACTCAGATGGTTTTTAAAGGTAAATGAGGATCCCTTTTTCCTTTAAATCCAGATAACCGGTAGACAGATTCATTGTTTGCTGGTTCCATTACAAGCTGGTCATATATGTAAAGTACAGTGATAAGAAAGGAATATTTTTTCCTTCCTCCTTTTGAATATAAACTGTATAGGATCTTGTTAGGCTGACTCTTCTCAAAACAGTAACTTGGTAGACCCTGTTTACTCTTTATAAAATGTAGAATTAACTTAGCTCATCCTGTGTTTTACATGGCATTAAACAATACTGTAAACTTGGGATTTCTTCTAGCACTACACAAAGTAACCTTACCGTTCTAAAATATACTGTAAAGTTTAAAATGCATTTGATGGTTTAAGTATTCACAGGAGGAAAACTCCTTTACTCATCAGTTTTACAGCTCCAAGCAAGGCAGTGCTGCAAAAAAGCTACTTTGTCATTCCTTGCCCTTCATACCAGGCTGATTCCTCTGCTGTAGGGGGACAAAGACATATGAGCTTTTGCAGTGTACAAGGCAAGAGACAATTTTACAGGGATGGAAAACGTGGACAGTTTCCTATCTTACTGCTCATTATTTACAGGTTTTAATTGCAAAATGTGACTTTGGTAACTAATTTCTTCCAAGACCTCTTACCTTCTTATTTAAAACAACAAGGAATCATACAGACAAAAAATAGAAGGTGAAGCAAAAAAGTCAAAAGACTTATGGTAGCCCCACTAGGGTAATTATTTAACTTAAGCACAAATCTAAAAGTTTTTTTGAAGGTCCCTTTTAAAGATTAGTGCTGAAATTTAAGAACCCTGAAACATTTTATTGTTCACTCCATTTCATTAGAATTGGGGTAGAACAAGTGTCCAAGCCATAAGAGGTCTCACCCACAGCCAGATGCTCATAAAGTTTGAGAGCCAGGAGTTAAAGCTTTTATAGTATTAGTTTTTCCCCCCATTTGTCTGCCTGGTTGTCATGATTCAGGAATGGTACTTCCCAATTTAGTACCTCCCCCACCACTGAGACTCCAAAACCACATGCCACTCACTCTCTCGCCAGCCCCCCACAGGTGGCCAGAGAGGAGAAAGACAAAGATGAGCTCTTCTTACACCCATTTATTGCACTATGCTAAGAAAGTATTGTGATGTCCCTTGTGCATAAAGTGAGTTTGGGTTGAAAATAGTACTATCATTTTTAAATGATAACAAGAGGGAAGAAAATTCCACATCCGTATATGTTACCACAGTAGCAGTGGCAAGAGATGATGCAACATAACTCTGCAATCTAATCAAGCCCAATATGAAAGAAAGAAATGGAGCTCACTGCAAGATTATATGCATCATAACCAACATTAAGACAATGTAATAAACCTGAAAACTAAGTTCTAGTACTTCAGTGAGTTTTAGCTTGCTGTAAACATCGTACAATATTTCAGTGTAGTCTTGTGTCCATAAACTACCATTGGGTATCCACATAATTACTCGTGCATATACAGTCACTAATGAAATTTTCACAGGAGTTTAGAAGGAACCCTAATGCTCTTTTGAGATATTTGCAATCTCGAGCCCATATTCAAAAGGGGAGAAATGGGGATGACACACCGGATAAGACACAGGGGACAGCAACCAACAAAACAAAACACTTTTTCTTAGTTGCAAAACTTTAGTTCTGAGAATTTTTAGCCCTTTGGAGAACTTGTGGATTTTGTCAGGAGCTTTTATCAGGAAAACATAGGTTCAATTACAGGATTTTTAAACTTTTCTAAAAATAAGAAAAACAGGATTACAATAAGAAATCAGGAAACTTTTATGTGTTTTAGATCAAATATCGCAGGTGACCTTAAAATTTCCTGTAATAAAGTACCGAGTTTATGTAGTTATTCTACTTGAACCCAATGACTTGTATAGTAAAATAAAACTCCCAGAAACTGAGAGACATCTTATAAGAGGCGTAAAGCATACTGCCATTTTACTCCAGTGGTTAATCATCCTTTCAGTTAAAATGTGTATCTAATTTTTTACTTGCAATTTTAGTTATATTCTCCAGCTACTCTTTCTTGCTGAGGTTCTGCTAGCATAAAAATTCTTGGTTTTCTCCTCTCTGAAGGTACATCTACTTTCTAATCAAATCATTCCGTCAGATGTATCTGCAGTTGATGGGAAGGGATTGACAAATTATTTTCCCCAAACTCAATTCAGCAATAAAATACCATTTGTCACTTTCAATTTTTGGTGTAATTTTCTTTCCTCCTTCCCATTTCCACTTGTTATCTCAAAAAAAAAAAAAAAACCCACACAAAAAAAAACAACCAAACAAAAAAACCCACTCAAACCAAACCAACAAAAAAACCCAAACAAACAAAAAAACCCCAAACCAAACAGAAAAACACACAAGAGAGCAAGAGTACCAAGAGCGGGCTTCAGCATTTTTCTTCCATTGGGAATTCATATACTGTGCATCAAATATGCTCATTTACTTACAAAAGATAAGTTTTAGTCCCGATAGATGTAAGCATCAAAGGTGGAGGAAGGTTGGAAGAAAATTATCAGATAATTCTTATAATTGCAAATTCATACTCAAGTAAATAGACATCTCTTCTTACTTGAGATTTTTTTGAAGATTTCATATTTTTTCTACACCTTTGAATGTTAAACACCTGTAACTGCTATTCTGAACAATGATCCCTGCAGTTCATTGGGAATACGGCCTTCAACTGCTGGATTTCTAGTCAAAAATCTTACCATGCTTTAAAATGAGGCTTGTCATTGGTTTTCCTGAAATGCAGAAAGAAGCACAACACAGTCTGCAGTATATTACTGCTAACAAAGGATTTGAAATAACTGGCTATGAATGCAAAATGCAATTCTCAAAAGAGCTAGTATCAAAAAAGCTAGTATCACTAAGTATAAATGAAGTGTAAGCTCAATGCTATTTTCAAGGAAAAATGTTGTAAGTGTTTAAAGTCAGAAAAAAGTCAGCTAGGGATTCTGACACATCAGAATAGTGTCATTTTAGAGATGGATACTGACTGAAGAATGATCAACATAATTTGTTCCTGTTTTCTATCTTGACAAAAAGTCTGGATAAATAAAATTCATCAGCAATCATTTTGTATTTCTCCTAAGCATATGGGAAATAAGTGCAAGGCACTGGTTCCCTTGTTTCTCAGTCCTAAATACAGCAAAATACTCAGAGGATATTCATCTGAAAATAATTAAATTCCTTGTTCCTCATGCCTCTGAGGATTTGGAAAGGAGGTAATTTATCCATCTCAGGAAGAAAAACATTCCTCCAGGCTTCTGATGATACAACTTCTTGGTGTCATTATTATTCAGAGAACATTTTTAATGCTGTTACTATTATTAATATTAAAAAACCCCAACGAAATATTCCTGAGAATAGTTTTTTAGAATACATTACTAAATTCAAGTAAAATTGACAGAAAAGAAAAAACATATACTTCTATGCAAAAGAGAGTAATTGTGAAATGAAATTTAATTGGATATAAGAATAAGCTTACAGTGTATATTTCTTTATTATAAGTAATGTATATTATAAATAAATGCACATATTTTATAAATCATAATATAGTTTCCATACTGTATTAGAAATCTCTTTTCCTTCACTGATACCAAGATCAGATAAAATGACAGTAAAGACCTACACAAAATTAGAACTTTGTAAGAGTTGGTTGGAAGCAAGAAATACATCCCAGTGAGGACTCCCTTCCCTACACTTATCATTCTGCATTAAAGGTTTCCTGTTCCTTCAAAGTCTTTCTAGCATAAAATTTCTTAAATATTTTGATATTGCTATATAATACCCCAAAGTGAAATCTTAATACAAAGGCAAATATTCCCCTGACTTCAATGAGAAAAAAGATTTAATGCAGGGTATTTCACTCTGCAACAGCGTTACTTGACAATTCTACCATCTAAAGAGAAGTTCTTTTGCATACTACCAGAACATCCAATTAAGTTATGAAAACCAAAAAGTTTCACTGCAGTTCTTGTAATGTAAAAGAGATGATTAAGGAACTTCTGAGGTATGCAGAGGGACAAATTAGCAAAAGAAAAGGATGTTAACAAGGCAAACATTATAGAGCACAAGCCACGTATCTAGCCAGGATTTTATCTAACTGCTCAGCAGACCATAATTATGGTTAAAAAGCCATATATATATTTCAAATTTTAAAAGCTGACATCATATTGTGAGCTTTAAAGCAAAAGAAAAACCTACAGTAGTAAAAAAAAAAAAAAAGAAGTCACCCAGGAGCATCCTCACACACACACTTTCATTTCAGAATCATTTCAAAATAAGTCAATTAAAGACATGATTAGAACAAAAATAACTGTACAGTATTTTTTACTGAAGACATGATACCATTGAAATGAATGGGAATTTCAGGTGTGTACTAGTTTTGACTTGCATTGAGTTAATTTTTTTCAAAGTAGCTTGTATGGGGCTGTGTTTTGAGTTTATGCTGAAAACGGTGTTGATAACACAGGGATGTTTTAGCTGTTGCTGAGCAGCATTTACACAGAGTCAAGGCCTTCCCTGTTTTTCACACTACAGCAAGGAGGCTGGAGGTACATAAAGAGCTGGGAGGGGACACAGCCAGGACAACTGGCCCAAGAGATATCCTACAACATATGGCATCATGTTCACCACATAAAGAGGAGGAAAGAAAAAGAAAGGGGCGGGATGGGGAGGGAATGTCCAGAGTGAGGGTGTTTGTCTTCCCATGTCACTGTTACACATATGAGGCTCTGCTCTCCTGGAGATGGCTGAACACCTACCTGTCCTTGGGAAGCAGTGCATGAATTCCCTACTTTGCTTTCTTATACGAAGCTTTTACTTTCCCTAATAAAGTGTCGTTACCTCTACCCATGACTTTTCTCACTTGTACTCTTCGAATTCTCTTGTCCATCCCACTGGGGTGAGCAACCACGTGGCTGTCTGGGGCTCAGCTGCTGGTTGGGGATAAGCCACAGTAAGGTGCCATGCATGAAGTTTCCTCTGACTTATTTTCTCCATCGGCCTAAGCACAGATACTTTTGGTTTGGTGGTTTTTATTTTTCTTTGCCAGTAAATTTCTCCATGATAGAATATAGATTTCTCATCACGCCATTTCTCAGCACATGCTATTACCCTCCTTTTGATCCCTCAGAGCATCACCTTAAACCTATCAAATTAACTTACACGCAATAAACCCAGGAACAAACACACAAATCCTAAAGGATCTCTCTCACTAAGGAAGAACTCGCAAAACTGAAGCTAGGCCCAGAGTAATTGCATGAAAGGTTATATTCAAAACTAAAGAGAAATCTGTGGAATTACATATGCTTTTGGAAAAGGCAGTCAGATTCCACAAGGTGTCTAGCTGTAGTAAATCCTTCAGGGGTTACTAGAGGGCTAGTTGCAACAACAGCCACAGGCACAGCTAAAGAGTTTTTATTAAATACCTAAAAGCTTTTCACAGTTGAAGTCTTACACAAGTTTTGCTTCGGTTTGATTTTATTAATTATTTGATTTTAACTACCTGCTTTTATTTATATTAAAATCTGTTACATGGCAATTTTCTTTACATCACAGTATGTTTATACAGGGAAATATTCAATATTCTGGTATTAGAATAGGTTCAAATGTAAATTTTATGAACATGCAAGCTATGTAAAACTTACTATTTAGCCATGAAATCAAATGAAAAATGCAATACATCCTAGTGATAAAAAATTGTTTTGCTTACCAATACAGTCTCTTAACTTCACAGTATAACCCTGCTATTTATACAATGTGAATTGTACTTGAAATTAAATCATCCTTCTATAAGCACCAGCTTGCAGCTACAACTCCATTTGTTTCTCTGCAACTGCAATTTATAACATTCTCAAAACAGGAAAAGGATAAGTTGGGATTCTTATTCCTATTGTTTGCACTGAATCGAGCTGAAAACGGAGATAGACGGGAAGTTCTCCTGCCACAATTGCTCTTAGCGCAAACATTTAACAAAACCAGGAATGCTTTGCATGGCAATACTGATCGTTTGATAGCATAGTTTTACACCAGGCATGAGTGTTATCACCATTATTACTACTCTACCACGTCATGAGAAAGAACACTGCTTGGATTGAGTGCTGTAGTAGTTTCCTGGCTGTTTTGAAACAGGATTGAGACAGTACTACCAACGATCAGGAAAAGAAACATACCTTGGGAAATAACTTATTTTTTTAAAGATAAAATTCACTAGTTACCTCTGTGATTGATTTTAAAGTCGTGTTAGAGCTACTAAAGTCATATTTTTATATATATACACAATTGCCCCATATAAGCAGGCTGGCATCTTGTTCCTTCACTTGCCTCACCAAATGCAGAAACCAGGCATTGTTATATTATACTGTTATATTTGGATAGTCTGACATGAATGCTCTAACAATATCATAGTGCAACAGGGCTCCAAACAAAATGTATATTTTACTTTATTTGGTTTTAAATTAAAACTTGCCTATGAATCCTAGAAGAAGAAATTTTAAAACTACGGAATTTCCCTTATCCAGAGAAAGACTCTTCCAGAAAGTTAAATCCCCTAATTTCAAGCCTCTCTTAAGTTGGAATGAACTCAATTTTACTTCCTTACTTAGTCATTTATCCTGTATTGGGATAAGGATAATTGCAGCTTTTCCTGCCAAATCACTGTCACATGGCAGAAGTGAATGCAGAAGTAGTAAAAGAAGAAAAGAGAGAGCACCAGAAGCATGGCTTTAAAGCACAAACCTGCTTGTGCAGGCTCCTCCTAACTTCTTGGTTGGTTTTAAATGAATTTTTAGAGGCAGGACCAACTGAGCTTCAGACACAGCAGAGATTGCTAACAGCTAATTAAGTAAAGCAGTCTGAACAGCTTCAAACATGTATAGCAAGAAGTGAATTGCACTAGATAATTTTCTTTAGGGTAGCAGAACAACACAGGTGAAGTCACTTCCATTTGAAATAAAAGAGCAAGTCTTTTAGGAAGAAAGTTTTTCTTCACTGGGGAGAAGATTCTGCATCCCAGCCGAACTAATTTTTCTCAATCCCCTTTAAAAGTGTTGGATACATGCTGTGTTTTCTCAAAGGGCTATTTTAGATATGTATCCCAACTGCATGTGACTTAAATATCATACAGAGGTGTTCACCTTTTCTTACACTCTGGAGTTTAGGATCCAAAAATCTTTCATAATACAACCCTGTCGTGGGTTCAGGTGTCTGGGTTTTTGGGAGGAGGGGGGCCATAGGGGTGAGTTCAGTTAGAAGCTACTAGAAGCTTTCACAGTCCTATGAAGAACCAATGATAGCCAGCTCCAGGAGGGACTTTCCTGCTGCTGGCCAAGTGAGGGCCAGTGAAAATGTGCTTCTGTGATAACATATTTAAGAACAGAAGAAGAAAAGGCTGTGTCGCAGAAGAAACTCCAGCTCGGAGAAGAGCAGAGAACATGGGATAACAAGCGGACTCCAAGGTCAGTGCAGCAGAGGGGTGGGGGAGGAGGGGCCCAGGGCCAGGGGAAGGACTGAGACCTGAAGCTCCTGCTGCCTATGGAAGACCATTGGGGTGCAGAGACCCCCTGCAGCTCATGCTGGAACATGTAGATACATGGAAGAAGTTGTAGCCCCTGTGGGAGGCCCAAGATGGAAAGAAGTCCTGCTGGAGACCTGTGGGCAGTGGAGAGAAAAACCCACGCTGGAGCAAGTTTTTCCCGGGTAGGACTTGTGGCCCCGGTGGGGGACCTACTTCAGTACAACTCAGCGCATGAAGGACTGCACCCCCTTGCCGGAGTGACCCAGGGGGAGAAGTCCATCAAGGATTGTCTCCCATGGGAAGGGGGCCCTGCAGCCCGAGGTGAAGACCATGGTGAAGCAGGCTGTCCCCCTGCAGTCCATGGAGGACCATCGGGGTGCAGAGACCCCCTGCACCCCCATGGAGAAGTGACACCAAGGACAGCAC
Organism: Oxyruncus cristatus; assembly: GCA_013399855.1. Classification (NCBI taxonomy): domain Eukaryota; kingdom Metazoa; phylum Chordata; class Aves; order Passeriformes; family Cotingidae; genus Oxyruncus; species Oxyruncus cristatus. The sequence continues at coordinate 247,375 of VXAY01006322.1, forward strand.
ACTGGGAAGAGCTGCTGTCCAAGGGATGGACTCACTTTAACTGCGGCAGAAGCAACAACTGGCTGTGCGCCCCCCTTCCCCATCCGTCTGCTCTGTTGGGGGGAGGAGAGAGAACATGGAGGAAGGAGGGGTGGGGGAAAGATGTTGTATTTTAAGGCTGTTTTATTCTTTTACTCTTTAGTTTTTATCCTGTTAGCAATGAATTTAAGTTCTACCCCCACTTTGAGTCTGTTTTGCCAGTGAAAATTAGTTAGTAAGCAAGTCTCTCAGTTCTTATCTTTATTCAGGAATTCTTTGACTGTTTTTTCTCTCCACTGTGGAGTTGCAGAGGGAGGGGGAATGTAGAAGCTTTTGGTGGGTATTTGAAATCTGGCCAAGGTTAAAAACCACAACAAACCCCAAACTTAATTTGTACTCCTGACTCCTCCAGAGGATCTAGCCCTGCTCAAAAGGAAGCCCATCTCAGGCAAGTGTTTTGAGTAGCTTCCCAACATCTCCACAAACAGGTGTTGCTCCCTCAACTCAGAGTACCTTCTGTTGGTACTGCTACTGCGTCCCCCAGAGTCCCAAAACCACGTGGCTCACTTCAGATTACAAATTATTCAAACTCTTAGAGAGTTTCCCCTCCTCAGGAATTTTTCTCTGATTTGTTTGGGGTTAGGGTCTGTCCATTACCCCATTCACCTTTTTCTTTTTTTTCCCCCTTTAGGAAACTGATTTAGGTAAGATATCAATAACACTTGGGGAAATTCATAAGTTCGACTAATTTTACAGCTATATTCTGAGATCTTGTCTCACACATATATGAGTCTCTCCTGAGTCTCTCTTGAAACCATTTTAACCTTCAATTTCATTCCTGTAGCCTGTTGTTTACCGCCAGGAGACTGGCTCTCTACAAATCCAATCACAGAGACAGCACGTTTGTTTATAGCAAGAGGTCCAAATCAGCACACAGCTCCTCTTTAATAAGTTTTAGATCAATAGCATTTAATATTGATAAAATTTAAGTGTTTCATTCACTTAGCAGAGCACCAGTGTATTTTAATATTGCAGTTTGTGCTTCTGAGATAGAAAGATCTTTCTCTTGATTGTATATTCACAAATTTCTGATTGCTTATCACAGAGGGAATAGCAGCAGCAGACATGTTTCTTTATTTCTTCCCTCAATATGAAGCCCATACAAGAGCATTATACTTTCTTCAGTAGTCAGTGTTGAGGCTTGACATCAGTAATTTAATGTGCCAACCCCACAGAAGCTGGCTCAGATTGTTTCTGTCACAACATGTTTAAAGAGCTCCATGGTCAATCCTGCGCTGATATGAGAACTGTCAGTCATGCAGTGGCATTCTTTGCTGAACAGATGACTGACAACAAGTTCAACTGCTGAAAGTGTCGACTCTTCAGGAGGCTACAACACTATCTTGGTCAGCATATAGATTATCTTAATGTTTACATTTTCAACATTCAACTCATTTATCACAGAATAACACCACATTATTTAAGTGTTTGGACCCTTAAAGGTCAAAACAAACAAAACAACCAAGTTTGTAAAAACTTACAGTATATCTGAATGATCTTAAGAACAAGGTAGACAATTTGAAATTCAGTGTAGTTTAATTTCATGCTTTTTTCAAACAATCAAGGTCTTTAATCACTCAAAAAAATGAAACCTATTCCCTTGTTATATGTTGGACTCCACAGCTTTCATTATAGTACTAAGAAGAAATAGATACTTTCTAACCTTCCCATTTTCAAACACCTGTTTTAATCAGAATAACTGAACATTTTTTGTCCTTTCTTCCCTTCCTCTTTTTGATGCCTTAAGCCCTAATAGTTTTTTTTAGTCTTTTTATTTTTTGTAAGCTTTATAAGTTTTATAAGTAGTAGAAGTAGATTTTAAGAGCAGCAGCCCTTGTTCCCTTACCCCGTAGTACATTCCTAACCCTTTTACCCCATTCTATGCTCCCCATATCAAATCTACCCCTGAATTCAGTAGAAATGTTTAGTCTCTTGTCAAGGCAAAGCCTAGGCTGTTTGGGAACAGCCATATCAGGGCCTGAACAACAAAACGGAGTCAAAAACTAGGTAACTGTGTACCCTTTGTGCTCTGAAGATGATGATGGTGATGAAGAGGTGGTCCCAAAACGCCCCCAGACTCAATTCTCGAGGGTGGGTCAGGAGGTGGACCAGAGCAAAGGCTACAGGGTGGACACACTTAGGATTGGACGAATAGTATTATAAAAGATGTGATCATAGAATCATAGAATCAGAGGGGTTGGAAAGGACCTCGGAGATCATCAAGTCCAACCCTTGATCCAACCCCACTGTGGTTACTAGACTATGGCATTAAGTGCCACGTCCAGCCTCGTCTTGAAAACCTCCAGGGATGGAGAATCCACCACTTCCCTGGGCAGCCCATTCCAGTGGCTGATTACTCTCTCTGTAAGGAATTTCTTTCTGATACCAACCTAAACCTCCCCTGGCACAGTTTAAGGCCATGCCCTCTTGTCTTACGGCTGGGTGCCTGGGAGAAGAGACCAACCCCCACCTGGCTACAACCTCCTTTCAGATAGTTGTAGAGAGCGATGAGGTCTCCCCTGAGCCTTCTCTTCTCCAGGCTGATACAACTCCAATGATACAACTGTATTGAAGCGCGTCTTGTAACAACTACTGCCTTGGCACAGTAAACCCTTTCCTTATCTCACCCTAATTAACTGCTCCTGAGTTATTTCTTAAGTTCAGGTGCAAGCAGGCATCATTTTACAATATAAGAAACATAAAGTGTTAAAGGATGTTGCAATTTGCTCCAGCAGCATCATGACCTGGGGGTTCCTCTGTCCTGGACTAATGGATACAGCGGCTGCTTTCCCATTTGGAGGTTCAACCAGCAGCAAAGCCAAGTGCATATCCTTCACGCACAAGCAAAAGATACAACCAGGACCTGCCACAGAGAAGGCACTCAAAATCCAAGCTTAACACTACCAGGACTCACATAAACGCAGAGACCTCCTCTTGGGCTGGCAAGGAGATCATACATGTGGGAGTACATAGGACACTCTCCCACCCCACTGGTCTCCAACTCACCAGCTGGTCCAGCCCAGTGGTCCCTGCCAACAAATACACACCCATCCCACAAGCATCCAACACCTGCAGAAACCCTCAAATACCTGTACAGACCTTCCACCCACCTCATAACCCTTCCCACATCTGAGGCCCCTTGCTCGTGAGTTCAGCTTGAAGTTTCTGGCAAATAGACAAGAACACTTGGTTGCGGTGGGGTGGGGGTGGGGGTGATACTGACACTCCCTGCACTTTCAGCCAGCACCAGGTACACAGGTTGTGACCCATGATCCCATTCAAGCCATCAGTGCTGAGCCCCTCACTTGTTCTGGTCCCTCTATTAGCTGTTTTATGGGACACACACTGCTCCTCCCTAGCCTCTGGAAGACCCCCCAGGCCCTCAGTTGCTTGCACTGTAGTACAGGGGCACCTAAACCCTGACTTGATTCCAGTAGCTGCCACCCCGTGCACTCACGCCAGTCCCTCCAGAAGCTAGCACTCACACACAGAGGGTGAAGAGTCAGACTGTGCAGAGAGAGAGTTAAGAGAGTCTTTAAATAAGGCCGGACAGCCTGTGGGGATCTGGCACAGGGCTCAGTCACACAAGTGCACTGACCAGCCCCTGACCCCACAAGATCAGCTCTTTCATACTCTCTACCTGACCCATCTTTGTACCTCCCCAATTCCATTTCCCTAAACATTCCTTGGTAAACATTGCATACGTTCTTGGGCTACCCCTGAATGTCCCAAGCCCTCACGTTCCTAGTTTTCACCTTCTTCTGAGTCACAAAGTCCAGCTGGCCTTCTCCAAAGCTCTGCATTTTTTTGATGGTACTTCAATTAGTAGCTCAAGACTTTGGATCTTTGGCATTACCTCAAAAGTCTGCTTGGGTTGAGTCTCTGTACTCCTGTTTATTACTTCCCCTTTCAGCATCAAAATGATTCTTGATCATACAAGCTCAGTGAAGCAGACACTCCCATCCTCCACATGTCCTTACGTACTATACCTAAGTCTTGGTATCTATTTAGAGATTAATGTAAGACCTCCCTAGAGCATGAGTTTCTTTTGTGAAGCACTGGAAACACTTTAACCTGTAAGTTGTTATAAAGAGTAGGACCCATTTCTTAAAAAATGTATGTTTCACTTCTAATGGCTGCTCACCCAGGACCTGTCTTTCAGATTTATTAGCCCCTTCATATAGTTTAGACATTTTTAATCCTTCATTATCTCATTGCTTTATTTTAATACTAATCAGAAAGCATGGGAGAATATTAAGTTAGGAATTAGCTAAGTGCTTTCTAATACAAGGGCTATATATACAAGCAAATTAAGCATGCCAGAACTTATTTTTATGGCCCTTTAGCTAAGCAGCACAATACAAAAGAAGATTCTAACCTCCAGACTGCCTCTGAAGTGCTCTTTTGAACTGTGCCAGGAATTATTTTGCTGGAGACAGAAATCACCCAAGGGACCATTGTATCATTCTAATTGTAGAGACAATCAAGACTCAGTACTGAGGTCTCTGCACTATTTAATTCACTGTTACTGAGATAAACCCTAGGTGTCCATCTTCAGCCAGTTACTATTTTCTATGAACGCAGTCTCTGGACAGTCATCCTACTATACAAACCTTATCCTGCTTCACATACTTTAAATGAAAAAATAATTTAAGTAGCACATAATTTTATTTCCTTTTTGAAGTTTATCTTATTACTATGCCTAATCACAGCCAAAGATAGAGAAAAAAAACCACAGTAAACTTTGCTAATAATAATTTGCTCTATTCTCTAAGTAATTTCTATGGCTTAAAGTAGCTCTAACTTTTTTATAGCTGCAGAATTTCTTTACTTTGCACAAAGTTTGAGGGAGCTCAATAATTTCTAACCTTTCCCTACCCTTGGAGTATGTCATGTCCTGCCATAAGGTTCAATGACATTAGTGTAATTGCTATAGTTAAATTAATATATTCACTCTGGGCAAAATAATATAAAACACCTGAGCCAAAAGTAGGAAAGAAGTGCTGTGCAAAACGTCACTTAAAAAAAGAATTTCCAGGAATCATATAATTTTTTTTTCCCCAAAGCCAGTTATTGAAATATCTGACTATCACTTCCATCAGCTGCACAAAGCTCTTCAACTCTAATGGAGTCTTCAATAAATCATACACTTAAGCAATGCACAAACTGCAGTAAGAGAAGTAGGTATTATTAAAATAATAAACTATATTCAAAAATCCTCTGCCAGTACCAATTGCATATATCATGATCAATTATGGCACAGTAACTCCACTGTCACTTTTAATCCTCTTTTGCTATCACAGCCTAAAAGCCTCAACAGAATCAGCCCACACCATCATTAATTCTTCCCTAGCTCATTACAACACAGCCAGTTCACCTTCAATAAACAAAAGGAAGTAAAGTGCCTAGGTTTGTCCTTATCACCTGATATAATTCCCCATGTATGAGATAAAACATTAAATTAGACTTCCCTCCTTCCTGTTTATCATGTCCTTCCTTATGCAGATTTAAAAAATTTTTTCACCTGCTGACTCACCTGTGCCTGAGGAGGAACAGGGCCTGGAGTGGAGTGAAAGTGGGGGTTCACAGTTTTGGAGCAGCTCATATACATCTATCATCTGTATTTTGATGTTATGACAAAACTCTGTGACATTTCTGCTTCTCTTCCTTTAAAGTTAATGACACTTTTTTTTTTCTTTTTTTTTAGATTTAACAATGTGTGTGCTCTTCTGCAAAGTTAACTCATCATTCCATGGTAAATGATTTGTGACAGACAACACATTTCATTTATTTGCTTATGGTTTGAGGAGTCTTTGGCTTTTCAGCAGGCTCCTACATGAAGAAATTGCTGAATTGTTTTCAAGAAAATACCAGGCTCAACTGGAAGCAGGTTCTAGGGAGCAGAAAAAGACTTGGAGGCAACAGGCGGAAATTATCTGCAGGACAAGTGGGAACTGAGAAACTCTTGAGAAAAGAGGGAAGTAGAGTGGAAGAGAGAAGTTGATTTCATATTTTTTATTTCCATTTGCTTCACCCCACATATCTAGTTATTGTATTCTAATTTTCTTCAGAGCTAATAAGCTAAATAGCTTTTTTAGTTACTGCTCTTAAGAAAAACTGAGGTGCTTCTGTCTCTAGACTCTGCCCACCATATCTGACATGATGTTTCATCATACTTTTCTGCACTGTAAATATTAATCTTAAGACAAAACTTCAAATGAACAATGTTGAAGTAATTAAAGCTTGAAGTATATGCAGGTCTTAAGAGACTGTATGTGAGTTTCTTGGGTTTACATCTTAAAGAACTAAATATTAAGCATCTTAATTAGCACACTGCATTTCCTTTGCAATCATACACAGCAGGGATCTCTATTAATTGGTTCTGCACATTTTGTGTATTGCACTGGCTCAGGCACTAACATACAGACATCCATGTTGCTAAGCTGTTGACATGCTCTCCTCTAGGGTTTGGGCCATGGTAAATCTGAAGCAATCTGTCCCCAGTGTCTGCTCTCTGCAGGACATAGGCAACAAGACTGCAAATTTCTCTTGACTCCAGGACAGGAGCATCCAGGCTGCCTACTGGGAGCAGGTCACAGTGTGTGGGATTGCCCGGACTATGCTTTGGCATTGTCCAGGAGAGTGCCGTAATAAAACTCTGCCAGGGACCAATCTAGTTACTTAACGGCTTAAGTAACCGAGCTCCACTGCCTTGGCTCTTTTAACTTGTTACTATAGATGCACTCTTCTTGGACATAGCTCAGTGGATGGTGAAACAATCTTCCCAGCAGGGTAGCTTGTGTGTAAATTCTCCCTGCTGTGGAGCGGGGATTACAGTTTAGCTGTACATCCTATAAGACATGTCACACCATGTGTCCTTGGGGCCCTAAGATGTACACCTGCCTGATTTATTTGGTGGTAGAGACATAGTTTTTAAAGTTCATGAAATTTCTTTTTGCTCTGTTTAAATACACCTGAAATAGAAGAAATCAAACTGGGCTTTGAAATACAATACTTTATATTTCAATGATGAGGAAAAAATATAAAAGAACAGTGATAAACATTTCTGAAATTAAACCAAATACGTCAGATAAATACAATAGGAATCTGGTGCATCTGACAAATCAGGAGGAACAGAAAATACATATCCATTCAGATAAAGCTATTTTTAGTAATCATTGATCACCAAACGAACATCTCTACTGTAAGGAAAAATATAATAGAAATACATCAGTCAGCAGACTGATTTATTATAATTATAGGCCCTTCTTTGGGCCTATAATTATTTTAAGTGAGAGTTTACTACAGTAGATTCATATAATATTGTCATTACAAACTAAAACTGATACATCAGCCTTCCTAGGAGGAATGGACTATAAAGTAATGAATATCTTTACTGTTTTAGAACCAAGATGGCACTGGCTCAATTGTAATTAGGGTCAGAAATTTTTGATGAGTGGATGTAAGAAAACTACGATTTGGTAACGTATACTATGAACAAGTATTGAAAACTTATTTGAAGTAGTGATCAATGATTTGTGTCAAATGTGACAGTGCAATCATGCAGTAAACACATGCCTTATCAGATGCGACTGATTAAACAGACATGACTGCTGCTGAGTCACACCATTATGTTCCCCTCTATCCCATCTGCTATTAATAACAGATGCAAATGCCTAAGAACAAAAGTAGTGAAGAATTGTAGTAAATATAAACAAGTGTTGATGGGTAAGCAAATAAAAGCACATAAAAGAGGTATAAAAGGAAAATAAAAAACAAATAAACAAAAAAAAACCTAAAAAACCCCCAAAACCCAAAAACAAACAGAAAACCCCACACAACTGATAAAGCCGTAATGTGAAATGAGCCAGATTATCAGAAAAAATGCCACATTAATAACCTGTTGTAGATGTTTACGCTGCGTACTCCTTTTTCATCCCTTCCCTCCAGCTCCTGAAGTACTGCTTATAGTTCAGATTTCATTAAATACTGGCATAATAGAATGCCATTTTAAAATCAGACTTGTTTGCTTGCTAAAATATGATTTAAAGACCTGTATCTGCCAAAGAACACATATCCAGAGGGGTTTCAGTGCCAAGATGCTTTTAAAAATTCACCAAGTTCTTGTGAATTCAACTTGCACAAAGATAACTAAAACAGAGGACATAATGCTCTGAATCCACACAGAATAAAAATATGCTGAAATTGGCTCCAGTTTCTGAAATACAGTCTACAGCTGGGGGGAAAACAGTGACCTTTAGCTACATTTTCTCTTTGTGGTCCTTTAAGTGTCCTTTTTCAGGTGATGTGGAAAAAGAGAATAGATTGCTGCCTTCCTAAATCTTTGCACAGCTGATTCTCACAGCAGATGTCCATAATCAGTTCTATCCTACACAAAGAGAACAAGGTATCCTTTAGATCATACTTCCTGTAACTGAATTACTCAATGGATTGAATACCAGGAGTGGCATCAGCTTCACGACAATCCATTTAGTTTTGTATTTGACAACAGTATAGGACAGATAAGAGAGCATCTGAGAAGTCCCTGGGAAAACTTTTTGTTTGCCAACTCCCAATTTGCTTACAGAGTGTATGGAGGGAAAAGAAAGAGCAAATCTACTTGATGTTGCTTGCAGATGTCACCATAAGGCAGTATGTGGGTGCTGCTTGCCATGACTGCATTACAAACATACAATTCTGAGACAACATCAAAATCCTTTATTTTGCTTCTTTTTTTTTATAGTTTCTGAGACTGGTGCTCACAGAAGTAATTTGCACTGGTCTGTGGCCACATGTCTTTTTCCATGTCCCCGGGTTTTCACTTGCCGCAGTGACAACTTTTCACTCATCTGCTAACAGAGCAGATTACTGAGCCTGTCATAACTATTTCTGAAAAAAAAATTAAAAAAAAAAATCAAAGCATCATTTTCAGATAATCTGTCTGAACTTAAATAGGGTAGGGGTTTTTTTGCTGTTGTGGTTTTGGGTTTTTTTCAAGACTTAATTGAAATTTGAGATGAAATGTCCATCTCTCTTATCCTTTAATGGGGGATAATGCCAGTAGCTGCCAGCAGTACTTTTGTATCTGTGCCAGTGTGGAAGAGAGAGATACCTGCCCATGATGCCACATGCTGGCACAGTTATGTAAACAAATTACTGGGTTATAACATAACAAGAAAAAGCAGACAATGCATAAATTTATGAAACTGAATGGTAAGTTCTTCACATATTTGGTGTTTCATTTTTTATATAGAACCCACAAGCAAATGTTTTTAACAGAAGAATTCACTCTTTTCCAACAGTGGTTATTGCTGTTAGTCAAGATAAAGACAAGCAGAAATATTTAAAAAAATCTTAGCTCATATGTGATAACACTACAAGTGGATGTTTTTGAAAGTGAAGGCATTGTAGTCCATCTGTACAGAATTGTCTATTTAATGGAAACAGCCTCCATATTACAAGACATTGTGAGAGAAGAAATTGCATCACCTCTGAAAATTGCACAGTTTATGTATAATTTAGAACCCATTAGACAGAAAATGTAGTTTTCAGTCTGAGGAATTTTCATTTGAGAAATCTTCTTGCATAATAGTAGCACATATAGTAGTACTGACCTAGCAAATAACTAAAATATTCGTGTTTTAAGCCAGCAACTTTACACTGGAATTTAATTCCTGTGTGAACCACTCGATAACATCAAATTGCTATATCTCAGACATACCACAGAAATGATTGGTAATAATGATTCAATTTCAGTTCATCACTAAGAACTCAAACTGCTCAGTGTCGATAAATTCAATTCCACAGTATTGCACTGTGAACTGTTTGAGTCAAGAACTTCCTAAAAGCCTCTCAAGGAACAGTTCAGACACTCTTTGTCTTCTTGTAGGGGTATAAAAGGTCCAGCATCCCCCATTAGCACAGTCACAGCATCTATGACCTCAAAAAAACTCCAGGTCAACATGTACCTGAACAGAAAAAAGAATCAGGAGGGTCTTCCAGAAAGGTTTCATGTGTTTGCAGTTGCAAGTATCAGTGCAATGGCCATTTAACCTGGAACGGTCCATAGAGCACCTCCTGTTATCAAGCTGAAGTCTCTAGCATCAAACATCAGAAGTGACAGAAAAAATTGTAGGCAATATGATGAGAGAAGAAAAGTTCAGGTATGTATGTTTGAGGGCTGATGTCCTAAAGGCATGTCTTTAGCTAATATTTCTTCATGATGGGAAGAAAAGATGACATATTGCAGGAAAAGACAAACGATTTCAGTGTTCCCAGTTTCTGTTCATCCCATCCACTGTTAGCTCTCCTCTCTTGAGCACAGAAGAAGATAGTACTGAGTACTTGATAGGCTTTGCAACAACATCAAAAGAACACACCACACCTCCCATTTTCTGCTGTCAGTATTCTCCAGGGCTTCAAGTAGTGAAAAGTAAGAGAAAAACAATATCAAACCAACGAGCCAAACATAAAAGCTCAGGAAAAAGACTGGGCCACAAAACCAAAACATTCTGGTGTCAGCAGATGAGGAACAAAGCCCCTGAAGCATGGGAATTCATTAAAATATGGTACCAAAACCCAGAATCATCAAATTTTAGATCCCTTTTTCAAAATGCCTCCTGATCAAGCATTAATGTATCACAAATTTCAATTTATTAACATTGATCTTATCCCTGTGTGATGTCACACAATCCAGCAAACTGGATTTACAAAAAATCATCCACTCCAGATAATATCTATGCTCTTAACTGCTCATCCCCTTGTAGAATCTCTACCCATAACCAGGCATTATCTTGACTTCCCAGTTTCACAGAATCACAGAATATGCTGAGTTGGAAGGGACCCACAAGGATCATTGAGTCCAACCCTTAGCCCAGCACAGAATCATCCACAAGAGTCACACCATGTACCTGAAAGTATCATCGAAAAGCTTCTTGAATTCTGTCAGGCTTGGTGCTGTGATCACTCCCCCAGGGAGCCTGTTCCAGTCATGCAATTGGCTCTTTCTAGTGGTATATCTGGGCATATTACTGAATCTTTCCCTTTCCTTTCTGCTCTTTGTCACTAAGTATTAATTCCTTGGCAAACTAATGCAGGTTGTTGTATCCTTCAAATACACTCACAGCTTTACCATCGTTAAAATAACCCAGCTAATAAATGTGGTCTGTACAATGTGCAGTCTCATTAAATATTGCACAATTTCCTCAGCAGAATACATCTTTTTCCTATGGCACTGGGGCCAGTTCTGGAGTACTGGCAGAGAAGTGTCAAGGGTAGCAGTCAACAACAGTGGTAGCAGCTGCTATCAAAAGACAAAACTGATCCTGTATCAGTTTTCCTTTTCAGAAAAGAATTTCCTTCAGAGTTTTCCTTTGGAATTAATGAGAAGACTAAGTATTTCTGAACTGAGTATTACCAAACACCGCCCTATCCTGTATTAGAAGCTACCTAACATGTATATATTGGGGTTTAAGTCAACTATCTTCAGGATTTAGGCATCTTCCCTGCCTCAGGATTCACCGATTAGAGCCCTTTTTTTGTAGTCTTCTACAGCTGGTGGAGATCCTGGTTGCTACACCTACAGATAAGGAGATCGAACACAGAGACATTATTTGTGCACCAGGATGGCTCTTTATGTGCCCACATGTGAGAAGTCATACATAGCAAGCTTTCAGAATTCTCCAAGGGGTGTTCAGAAAATCTGCTCAGTGTTTTCTCTAAATATTTAACTAGAGAGAAACCTATACAAATTCCATCCAGGTTCACAAAAGTACTTGAAAAAAAAATCCCTAACTCCAACATATCAGATTAGTAAATCCTACCAGTGAAAAATTTCCTGCTTTCCTTTGTTGCTTTTTACTTGCAGTTTAAGGTCTTTTGAACAGATGGATACAGGGAGACAGGTCATATTCAAATCATGGTACACACCTTATGTAATGGAGTCCTGGTATATGACAATAAAAAAAAATGGTAAGACTGATGATGACCCGAGGGGTATTTTGAGGGATTGAATATATTTCTACTGTTCTCAAAGTTTCTTAGACCATTCTAAGTAGTGAGTTCTGTTTCTTTCACAAACTGTTCCTTGTAAATCCCTTCTTATACACCATCATCTGCAAACACAACATATTTAAAAGCAACTATGAACTGAGAAAGGTTTTCTGCTGCCTGTGTCTCTACCTACAAGAAAATAAATCGAAACAGGAGCAATGTACTGTAATGTCAGTATCATGATTGTTTTAATAAATGAGGAACTTGGAACAGTATAAATCATTTTCACCTGAATGACTCTCATGGCAACCCATTACGATACTCACTGATTGTAACAACTAATAGAAGTCTTCCTAAGCAATTATTTTTACAATGGGCTAGAATTATTTTATACTTTCCAGTTGTAGAATGGTTATCCAATGGTCTAAGCTCTTACCGAAAAAAAAAAAAAAGCATCTTATATCAGCAGTCACTTCTGGTCACTTCAGTTGTGAATCATGAACAGAGTCCTGAGAATAGGTGGAAAACAAGAATCCTGAGAGACAAAACACCATATCTGTCCATTAAAGGTTATGAGAATCTTAATCCCTAGAAAAGGCAGACTGTATACTATGCCACAGCATCCACGGCACTAGTCCTTCCTCATAGCAAAACCTCACCTACCCTTGGCATTGTGGCAGCAGACGTTAGAGGTCCACAGCTGTTCTCTGAAAATAAGCTTAACTCATCTTAAAAGACTGCTCCAGTCAGCTTGTTAACTCTGACATGAGATTAAAGTGAATTTCACGGAGATGTGAAGGCTATCTTTTGATGAAACATTCCTTATAACACTCTGATGTCATCATCCATTAATGCACAGTGAGGTTTTGGTTCTGCTGAAAAGGAGAGAGCATTAGCATTTTATTTCTAAAGCTGTGCAATGTAAAATGTTTCTTCATCTATTTGGTTTCTGCAAGGATTTTTTTTTTGTGTTATTGGTTATAGTTATGCTATAAAGTGAGGCATATGACCTGAAAAATAATTAAAATTATTTCATTTTTAGATAATTAGATATATAAAATGCATATGATGATCATGCATTTATTTTAGTAATTGCTTTGTTCTCAAGGGTGGTGTATAAGCAGTATTATGGTTGCTCAATCTTCCTCAGGTATGAAAATGCCTCTCCTCCCTAGCTGTGCAAGGAAACCATGCAGTAATAGGGATCTTCTTGCTGACTTAATGTGATTGCCTTAAACTAAGTTGGAAAGCAGCATCTGTGGTCCTATTTCCCTTCCTGTAGAGATCAGTGAGAGGGAAGAGTGGGCACATCCTAGATGATGAATTTATTCCTCTGTGTGACTGACCTGCGTGATCTGGTGCATTTTGTAGAAGCCATTAGATATGCTGTGCTGGTACAGATCAGTAATAAATGATTCTCCCTGGAACTAAGAAGGCAACCAGAGATATCTGTGGGGAACAGTGGGTATGAACACAACATGCAGCTAAAACAGGACTTGGAGATGGTCACCACAGAGAAGTTAGCTGAATATAAATTTACGTGTTGCTTGCAACTGTCATATAGGCTCGTAACATCCAATGTGCATGGTAATATGCACTTAAATTACTCACAAACCAGAAAAAAACTAATCAGTGAATTCACACCTGAGTGTATACTCTAAAGATGGGCTTCTAGTCACAATCAGATGATCCAAAAGGTAGTTTCTTTTGCATTTACTATTTCCAACACCAGTACCTGAATTTTTCTTCTCAACCCCTTTCCAGTCATTTAAAATATTGCCAAGGGGGATATACGGGTTGCCATCTGGAAACAAAAGCCCATTCATGCATGGGTCTATAACACAAAAAAGCAGGAAAAGGGTTGGCTGGCAGAAAGCCCTCAATCAAAATGAAATCAAAGTTAGCACATTGCCACTATCTGGAATGTGGAAGTAGGAAGGCTATCTCTGACTTAAATCAGGAACAATCTCTTTGGACTCACAACATTAGTGAAGTGTATCCTTGTTTAAGCCTTTGATAAACTGAAAAGCAACCTGCAATCAATTGTTCCCTTGTGTCTAAACCCTCCAGACTCCAAATCCGACCACTAAGCTATCAAACACTGAACACTTGCTGCCCTCAGATGAGTCTGGAATATATTGCCAGGTTATATACCTGCATCTTAATGAAAACACCAGTAGAAGGGAGAGCAGAAGAAGGCAATAATGGGGATTAGAGAAATAATTACAGTTTTTGCAACAACTGTCTGGAATTTTCAGCTCCATCACCTGGCTGCTAACGAGGCAGCTCCTGCAAAATGTATCATCTGCAGGTGTTAGTTACACTTACACTGGTTACTATTGCCCTTCTCCATGATGTATTGCAAGGCTCTTGCACTAATTTTGTTGACTTGATAAAAGGGTGTATTGGCACAATTATTATACATTCTTCACAGTATTTTTCACATCTAATGCTTTGATTTTATCTTGCCAATATTATGAGGCTTTTGTTACAACTTGGAAATTTTATTCTAAATTTGATACTGAATTTTCCAGTAGGTTTGAAGTTAGTTTCCTTATTCCTGTTTTGAGGTAATGAGGGTAGTTAGACTGGCCATGTATTTCGGTGGTGCCAGTGAGAAACAGACTTACCTGCTGTAAACCACAGAACTTTTTGTAAGGAAATTGGGTGAAATAATTAAGGAGACTGAATAGCCTCAGCACGTCAACCAGCCTCTACATGCTTATTCAAGGAAAACTTGCTAGTTGTGTACAATTCGTTTTTACATGCCTATTTAAATTACATGTTTTCCAACAATAAAAGTATTTCCTATTTTGATGATTTTTGGAGGAAAAACATCGGTAAAACCTTGAAAACACATCTTCATCTTAAAATTTGTTTATTTGACTTCATGTGCCTTGTGTCTTAACTTTGAACTCACTTATATTGCACTGTAATTTCTTTTTAAACTATTCTCTGAAACTATCTGTTTTCATGTGCTGAACTCCTTTTGAGAGAAGTCTTAATATAGCTGATATAGCTTATCCTTTAATATGAGGAAAAAATGATGTTGATAAACTTAAGGAAGAATGTTAAAATTATGGTACTTTATAGAAATGGCTTATGCACATAGGATAATAGAGAAAAGCAGAGGAAATTATGTTTGCTGTTGAACTGTGAAAAGTAACAAAAATAGCTGTGGGGATGAATTATGTCATGAATAAATGATTTTTTAAAAGTTTAACATTAAAAAAAGAAAAATAAAAAGAAGCATCCAGTCACCAGAAGAAATAATTGCAATTAGTGTAAGACACTTTTCCTGCTGGCCATTGAAATTACAGACACAAAACAGTGCTTTTATCTTCTCCATCAAGTGTTTTAAAACACTGTTTGTGAAAGGAGCAGGAGTTTCCCTTTAGAAAGCCATTTATATAAAAAATTAAAATATTCTTGGATTTTTGAAAAACATATGAATCACTTAACTGTTGTTACTACCCTTTCCAGAAGCAAGAATAGTTACTTTTGAGCCTATGCAGAATATCAGGTAATTCTGGGATACTAGCCATAACTGCAACCTATAGGTTGTATTTTCAAGCCACACCAGTTGCTCAACATATTCAGGAAAACACTGTTCAATTCTGCACCCTTTTTCTCAATTTGGTTTTCACAAGTCTGCAAGAGTAGCCACTGATTAAGACATTTGAGCCTACAGCTGAAGACAGCACAAAAGACCATTGTGCCATGGCTGTAGTCATCCTCATGAGATGCCACCAGCACTAAGGTTGTTTTTACACCTTGTCCTGGACCACTAATTTGCATTTAGTTTCACTTCTTTGTTTGTCTATAAACTTTTGAGGGAGTTTAAGAAGCCAGTTGACATCTTAAGCCTAAACTGGAATAGAACCTAAACCTAACTATTCCTTCCTCTACTTTTTCAAATGTACAAAGGTTTTAACTTTTTTATTTTTAAAGCAGGCTATCCAAACTTGAACCAAGACTGAGTAAGTGGCAAAAATTAGAGACATACTATTATCCTCAAAGATATTTACTGAATACATATAGCTAATGCCATTTAATTTTTTGATATAGCTCCAGATATTTAAGTGATTTATTGCTCTGGCAGCTAGGAGCAACATGTAATTTTGTCAACAACTGAAGTCTTGGCATTACTTTCAAAAGTGGCAGAAGATCAATATTTATTTTGGTTTTTTAAATTATCTTAAACACACAAGAAACTGAGTTTGAAATTGTAATAGTTTAGAAATTAAAACACCCTTCCCTGGAAGTAATAAACTTCTGCAATCTATGGGATCATTCTTTGGAATTTGTTATGCTTGAAATGTTTTTATATTCACTATGTTAATCCAAAGTTTTAGAAGTGTTCTTGTTCTTTGTGTCAGTAGCATATTGGGATCAAAACAGTTTTCCTTTAGAAATTCTACTGTCTCTGAAAATAACCTATAGATAAGTGTCTGCTTAAGTTGGCTGGACTTGCATTTTCTTTAGAATAATTCCCTTTTGTTCTTTATTTCCCTTTACTTCCCCTGAAAAGAAACATTTTCACTTATGGTCCTTATGAATTTTCCCTCAACATTGAAATATTAAACTCACATTAACTACAACAGTATAGTAATAAAATATACTCATTTTGATTTTCATCAGTTGTTCTTACATATATAGCACTTCAGAGATTCCTAAAATACCTACAAAGCATTCCCTTGCTTTTCTTCAGAACACATTAGTTTTGCTAGGTTACACCTCTGGCTTGGTTATATCTATGTTTCAGATCTCACAGGGAAATTACAAAATGTAATACAATAAACATCACATATATGCTGTTTAGATTCCGTTGAAAAAATGCAGTAGCAAGAAAGAAGGCTGAACTAACTGTGACAATCCAGGGCAACAAATTCCTTCTACAGGTACTAAAGAAGAGCCTCTATTATCAAGAGAAAACAATATTAATATTCCGTAAGAAATCAAGAATAAATATAGTATTAAACATCAATGTTGAGACAAGGTGAAGTGTTTTTTTAATTGTGTTTTGATCTGTATTAACCTTAAATTCATGTGTAATTAGGTACCTAAACTGCCTAATATGGCCTTTTGTCTCCATAAGCAAGATTTACACTGCAATCTGCTCTGCATTTAACTTGTGAAAGCAGACGCAGACCTTCCTCATTGCACCCTTTTCACTTTCTGTACTATGCCAAGACAAGAATTTGGGCAGTGGCAGTCTGGCCAAGTGAGGTTAGCTGATTTACCTTTTAGTTTGAAAGAAATTGTTCATTTTTTTTTTTGCTGGATATCTGGTTTTAGACAGACTGGCTCACCAGTTATTTTTTTTTTAACTAATTGACTTTAATTTCTTCAACAGACTAATAACTGTGGTGGAAAATAAGAGTGATGTACTTCGAAAGAAAATCTGAATAATTTCCATACTTTTTCTACTGCTCCAATCAGTAAAATGGCTTCTTTTACATCACAGGGGGTTCATAATTGCCCTGATGCACTAGTGGGATTAAATAATAATAATTTAAAATATATTATTTTTCATAAATATTTCCTATGTATCCAAAATTGAAAATTAACTAGTTCTCTTGTGATCCTAGATTGTCTTTTTTTACCCACCCACACTTAATGGAATATTTTAATTTTTTTTTTCCATGAAATCATTGCTTATTAAAGTGTCATGAATATACAGATGAAAAAATAGAGACAAAACTTCTAACATTCATAAAGTGATAAAAGGAACAAAATTTCCAGATCCTGTTTTAGGAAAGTACAGCTCTTATGTGTATTTTAAAAATGAAAATTATGAGACAAATTACACCTATCTCTTAATGAGTATTTTTTCCACCTAAGCTTGTGGATGCCTGTTGACACAGAGAGCTCAGAGGGGGTTTATAAACTTCAGTGTCTAGTTAAGCACATAAATGCTGAATGCTAATAACCTACACAAAGACAAATAGAAGAATTGACATAAAATAGAAGAATTTAATAAAACACATGAATTTTCTGCCCAATGAATTTCATATGGAGAACACTGGATTTTGCTTGTCTAAACCTTTTCTATGTTCTGTTACTTTGTAGTCTGCTTTTTGCTCCACTTAAAATTGCACAGGTGACTGCAGGATGCTTAATAAATCATAAATGTTATCAAACACCCTCATTGGTTTCCTTATTGAGCAAGAATGACACCACCACCTTACTGCTTTATAGTAAGACTAAAACGTTTCTATCAAAATTTTATATTGTTCAGTTACAACTTTATGCTCTTACACTTTAATCCAGAAAAGGTTTTAGCCCAAAAAACTGAAGGTTACTTATGAAAGGAATAATCTAGTGTGTTGAGATGAAAAATATTAAGTATTTCATACTTTTTCCCAGGTAAACCAAACGTGGAATTAATTTTAACAAGTCTGAATTTGATTGCATGTAAATGATACATCTACAAAGTATAAAATCATTATAGTCCTGAAAAGATGAGGAGGAATAGTCATGCTCTGTGCTGAGGAGTAGCTGAAATAAACAGAGTGTTGCCTTGGATCAAACTTAACAGGGGAGATATTGCTGTAGGTGCCCGCTATAAACCACATGATCAAGAGGAATCAGATACAGGCTTCTTTAGACAGCAGAAAGAAACCTCATGATCATGACTGGTACTTATGGGGAACTTCGACCAACTTGATATCCACTGAGAGGGAAATAAGCTTGGGTGTGAACAACCCAGGAGGCTTCCACAGTGTGCTGATGAACTTTTCTTGATACAGGTGACTGACAAACTGACTAGGGAGATGCTCTGCTGGACCTGTTCATTACCAGACAGAAGAACTGATCAATCATGTGACGGGCAAGGGCAGCCTGGGCTGCAATAACTATGAAACTTTGAAGTTTAAACTCTTGAAGAAAATAAGCAAAAAAAGCAGCAGATTTATAAATACAATTACAACCCTGTATTTCAAGAGAACTGTTTTTCAGTTGTCTAATGATCTGTTTAGAAGGATATCATTGCCAACAACCTTGGGAGGTAAAGAAGCCCAACAAAGCTGCTTGATTTCCAAGGGCAACTTTATGCAGAAGACTATCCATTTGGACACGCAGAAAGCAGAGCAAGCATAGCTGAAGTGCAGCAAGGATAAACCGTGACCTACTGTCTGAGTTTAAATGACAAAATTAAGTAACCAGAGCACGGGTCAGGAATACACTACTTATGACAGATACAGAAATGAGGTGCTGAAGGTAGGGATGGAGTTAAGAAAATCATAGCACAACTGGAATCATGAAAAACAAGGGAGGTGTAATGTGGGAAGAGGGAATTTGTACATCTATATATACTCAGGTAGCAAAAGACAGCCTAAAGAGTGTGAGGCACCATGTTCAGTGGGACGAGAAATCTAATGATTCTACGACACAGATGTGTCTTTCACCTGATGATGAAAGACCAAAGTACTCAAAGGCTTTTTTGGCTTAGTCTTCTCTAGAAACATCTGCCCTCTGGCCTTCCAGTTCCCCAAGTCTAAGAGAGGCCTGTGGTGGTGAAGCATTATCCTCAGTAGAAAAAGACAATTATGGAAGGTATAGGATCTGATGGGATGCACCCCAGTGTGCTGAGGGAACTGTTCACTGTCACTGCAAGGCCACCTCTATCAACTTCGACACATCATAGCAACAGAGAGAGGTTCTTCATGATTGTGAATGAGCACAAATTACTCCCTGCTTCAAGGAGGGCAAGAAGTATGAAGGGAAATACTGTCCAGTAAGCCTCACTTCAGTACATGGGAAAATTATGAAGCAAATTCTTTTCAAAGCTACCCCTACTTTGAGTGGAGAGTGTTCTTAAGATATATCTTCCTACTGAAATTATTCTGTGGTTGTGATTTGTGCCTGAAGCACTGTAAACTCATGCTCGCAGGTGGAAAGAGGACCTCACAGTGGTTCCTCAATTCCAAATTAGAGACCATATATGTCTATACTGTTTATTGCCAAAAAAACATGCAATATGACAGGTGAAAAGCTTATGTTTGCTATACTTGAATAGAGATGGTTTTATTTTCATGTTGTACATTCCTATCATTACTGATGTAAATATCTCTTGTTGACTAACTCTAATCACACAAAAAATAAATCCGAAACTATCTTCCTATTTGTTCTCCAAATGAAATTACTCAAGACAAGAAAATGAAAGGGAATCAAAGAAACAGTAAATTAGAAATGTTTACATGGTGTGATAGGTAGTAAAATAAGCCCTTTAAGCAAGTATGTCTCTAAATTACCAGCTCAGGAGCCATTATCCGACAGTGATCTTTGCTATCATAATGCTAACAAATAATCAGTACAAATAGCTCATTCTCCTGTAAGTCCTTCTGAAGGAGCTTCATCAACTACAGAGAGCTATACAAGTGCCCATATTTAATCCAATCTCCTTTTACCTTCTAACTACCTCTAAAAAAAAAAAAAAGAGGTACACTCCAGAGATCGCACTGGATCAGTAACCCTGAAATGTTTACTCTTCCTGCAAAAGAACAAAGCAGCATATCAATAAACTACAGCAGTCAATTGAAATTAATTACGTGAAAGTTGGTTCCCAGAAAAATTTTCACTTAAGAGTATTGTCTATTTATGTGCATCCCAGTAAAGGGCATTCTGTTATAGTAGTGTCCAAAGATTGTTTCTCTTCATGTTACTGATTTAGCTGTATTTTTCAGGCAAGTTGCAACATATATTGTAAACACGGAAAAACATTTAAATATTAACATAATCTTAAAATTCTAGTCAAACACAATCAATCCCAATTTCCAATGTGGTGCTTTGAAATTCCAGAATATTTACTTTCTGACTATAAGATATGTGTTTTAATGCCTTAAGTTAGAAATTAAATTCATAATGTTTTTTAGAAATAGACTATCTTGTATAGTGCTATGGTTTTCAGCCTTACAAAGTGTTACAGTGAAAATTGGACAAAATTTTGCTGGAAGTGATTAGCAACCCTTCATTTAGTATGTCAGTGGAGGAAGCAGTTAAATTACTTTTCAAAGTGATGACTAAAACAAAAGTCACTTCAAGTTGCAGGTTTTATTCCAGGCCAGGCAGTATTTAAACTCAGGAATTAGGAAAGGCAAATGAAACGGATTGTAAACCTAAGAAGATATGAGGAAAATTTCTGAGAAGAGGTCTAAGGGAAAACAGACTTGCATATATGAGCAAGGAAAGACAAAATGACCTGTCTTAATACAGGGAATGTAGGGAAATGTTCTTTAGAGGCATGTGTGTCATCTCTTCCACTTCTCCTTCCATTAACAGTTTGCCAATTATCTCAATACTGCTGTTTCTTTAAGCCACATATTTGAATATATATTACAATATTCTGCCTAGTTGTATTGAACTGCAATTTCAGAATAACATGTAAAGCACTAAAAGCCATTTAGAATATAATTTGTTTACACTAAAAATGTGATTGTCTACTGTGTGATCCTATTTAGTGTCTCTGTCATTTCATTTCTTTCCAGATGCTTTTTCCCATGCTGTAATCATAGCTTCTGCCTGTGATCAGAGTCAACATTTTCCTGAAGCATGATTCCATTGAAAGCATCTTGTTCTCTTAGAAACTTTTTTTTTCCTCTTTGAATTTCTTTCAGTTAACCAAATCCCACTCTTGCATCTGTCAACTGCACAAGATCAGGACCGCTACTTTCTTGCTCTTTATTCTCTTTGTAAAAGAGGTATTTCTGGGGTGATTCACAGAACTCCTGGGAATTAGCAGGAAAACCTATCCCACTGCTTCAGCATCCCTTCTGAGGCAGACTAATGTCACTGGGCAAAGACTTGTGCAAGAGACCAGCACAAGAATAATATTGCAAAAGGCTCCAGCAGGTTCTTTCATAAAATCATCTTTTTCCTCATGATAAAAGTTTTAAAATGAACTTTTGGAAAAGAAGAAAATGCTTTACTGGAGAAGATATGACAGTTAAATGAATCATGCAGTCTAGAAGTTCAAGTACTTTAATTCTTCTGGGATGCCTTTCATGGTTTTCCATACAGGAACTTTATATTTCGCTCTGTCACAAAACTCCCAGAGCTGGTGACTGAGAAATCACATTAGCAAGTCTCACAGATCTCAGTAATTGACATTCACTGTATTATCAAATAGAAACAAAGAAACAAACAAAATAAACAAAAAAGGAAACAATTGAGTCCATGAAAGATAATTACATTTTAGGATTATTTTCATCAAGAAATCAATGCCTGATCAGTCATGCAAATTATTTCCTGGCATATTGCTTTTTTGGAAATTGACTCAGACTACTGATATGTATTAAAAACCAAGTAGATTTTGTAAATCTTCTGCAAAATACCTCGGTTATGATATATCAATTTTTGGTACAATGAATGCAGATTTCCCCTGAAAAGGTGAAGCGTGAAAGAAACTAAGCAACTTTTGGACTTCAGACACTGAAATCAAAATTGGAAGAACACTATGCATGTCCTTATGTGGTTTTATAGCCATTTATAGTTGTCATGACATCCCTTGATCCTTTTATTACCGTTATTACTGCTGTCCCAGGAAAGGTAAGTGGGATGTGGGAATTTATGTCAACATCACTTTTGAAAATGGTATTAAATCATCTGCAAAAAAGCAACAGACATAAAATAAAACTCCATGTCTAGCAAAGGAGCACATGGAATCTGGGTAGCTAACTTTCTAATTTTGACCCTGAAAACTTTTTGTGCAGATGCTGCTTAACACACAGCATCTAATCCCGCAGGAGGCTCAGGAGTTCAAGCCTTGATAGGGTTGCACAACTCAGTTGTGTATCCATAAACTGTGCTATATTCAACCACTAAGAAGTCTAAACCAAATGATAGCATAGCAGTGGCTTTTGAGCTCCCTCTTTTGATATTCAGGACCTAATGATGTGTGCACTCCATGGGATATGAAAAACACTTTATTCTATCCTCTGCGTGACAGAATTCGAACAATTTGCATAGTACTCAACGCTGACTTCTTAAATGAGCTGTTGGCAGTTTTTGCTTCTTATGTTGAAGATGTATCACTGTGCAGAAAAAATATGAGATTCATTCACATCCATTTTGTTTGTATCAGTCAGGTCTTTATATAATGCCCTTTGATTTATGCTACAAAGATAAGGCCACTTGCAATTACCAACTTTCTATCTTACAAGCAGTACAGTGATTGTTATGTTTACATGCAACTCATGCCTGAATAAGTATTGTTAAAGAAGAGCTTGTTAAATTAGTCCAAGGAATCATACAGCAATTTCATCTAATTGCCATTTGTCAGAACTTTATTAAAATCACTGCTATTTTAATTATATTAAGAAAGGGAAGATTTCAGCTCACAGTCTCATAATAATTCAGAGAGATACTCTACAAAAAGAATTCCATGATTTATCATTTCAAACTCTGCTCAAGGTATCAAATATTGCTTGCTGTTTAAAATTACCAGCAGTTAAAGGAAAAAGTCTTTGTTGCCTCTTTTGGTGTTGCTTTATTTTTTACTACTGGGTTAAATATATCAAATTTGACCTAATAATTTCCTTTCTCTATCTTTAGTTGTACAACGAATGCAGACAAGTAACTTTACTAAGTATTAAATTTTTAGACAGTTCAACTAAAGTGAGATGAAAGTGGAGCACCATCAACACCTTTTCTACTTGCCCTTTAAAAGAAAGCTTCTGCAACTTAAACCTATGCATTGTACATACTTGTAAAAATCCCCATGTATCTGATTGGGAAAATCAGGGATTTAGGCAGAGGAGTACATTTTCTGGATTATGATCAAGTTAATGGGAACACCAGACATCAGGGAGGAAAAAGATAATACAGTTCATAAAATTCGTGCATTGCAGCATCCATTGTTGGCATTAGCTTCATATCCCAGTAATTTTTTTCTGACCTGTATATTTCTTGCCGAATCATAAGTTTTTAAGAGAAATTGGCTTGCAGATGAATAATTCATACACAGCAGTGCATTAAGGTGTTGCAGCTTTTTTATTATTCTTAACATCACAAAGTACTGAACTGGCATTATGTCCCACTAAGATTCTATGAAAATATACTACAAAGTATTTCAATGTTCATTCAATGCAAGGTAATTTGACACTATACCTTGAAGGAAGTTTAAATTTGGAACTAGTCAGGACTGAGATCCCGCATATGTAAGAGCAGACCTGTAGCTTAGTCTTCAGTGATGCCAACCCAAAGTACTCAGTAATATCAGTTACCTTTTCCTCACATGCTGCCAGTTTAATAAGTAATATATTCTGCTGTATGCAGTAAAAGATTCTGGTGGGTTCAGTTTGGATTTATGAAGTTACTTTACAAGTTGATGAACTGTCTTCAAAATGCAAATGCTTCACTCAGAAATTATTTAAAAATACCTCCCAGCCAGTAATGATTGCAATGAAATAGTAATTAAACAGAGATACTGTTCAGTGGAGACCATCATACTTCTCTGTTGAGACACTTGGGGTTAGAAATAAAGTTTACACAAAACATCATGGTTTACTATCTTAAAATACGTATTGTTTTAAATAAAAAAGTTTAATATTTTCAATTTCTCTTTTGTGGAGAAGCTTGATAATTCCAGGGAATCTCATACATTTCTTTTTTTCCCCCAGAATATTGTCAATATCCTCACTGTTAGAAAACACGGTTCCTGACATCAACATATAATGAGCCCCAATGAAAACAAGGATCCACTTTGCCTCCATTCATTTGATTACAAGGTAGCAAGATGATTAATCACACCCTCATCTATAAATGTGCAAAGCCTTGCTGATGTTGTGCCTTGGTATCCTGCTTACACCACTTCACTTTGTCACTGCCTGGGCATGTTGGTTCCTGGGGAGGAGCTGGCACAGTGGTGCTGTCAACCATCCCTGGACCACACAACCTGGCACATGCACTGCAACATCTTGGGGTTCTTCAGCTTGGAAGGGAAGTTGAGCAGCAGCAGAGCAGCCCTTTCTCTGTTAAGTCACATAACTTTACATGAGAAACCAAATTTCACTATATTTGCAGCTTATTCACTATTTTGCCCTCCTTCCTCCTTTCAAAGGCCAATTGGTCCAAACACTGTCCATGTTTATTGACTGCTGTATGCCCATCACTGATAATTTAGTAAAGCAGTTCCCTGGTACACTGTTCTTCAGGGTTTTTTTAATCTTTCTGAAATAAACTATTTTATCTCAGGATGGGGGAGAACATAATATTTTACCAGATAACTCCATGGAAAGGAATATGAACGGTAACCACACCATTTCCCTAATAAATTCTGCATTTCATCCTTTTTTTTCAAGAATATGGTTCTCCATTTCGATAGATACGGTCCATGCATTTTAACAACATTTGATTTTTTACAAGAAGAATACACAAAAGATTAAGGTAGAGAATGCAGACAAGAATGACAACAAAAAAATAGCTCATTAAATTGTGTACCTTACTAAAATATTCTAAGATGAAAAATAGAAGTCAACATTCCTATTGAAAATGTTAATGTTTCACCTGTGTCTACAATTCTGCTGTTCACAGAGATTACTCAAAGTAAACTAAGTCTGGTACCAGATAAACTTTTTAAAAAATTCTAAGTGAAATGGCATCAAAAAGCAACACTCATAGAATAAAAAAATAAATATCTATTAAAAACATACATTTATACAGAAAAAATTAGTCATATCCTATGCAGACTCAAAATATAAGTTGTCCTGTTCCTCTGTTCCCAAATAAAGTTGAATTGTGTTCCTTCCTGTATCCAAAATTGCGTCACAGTCTCTTTAGTCCCATGTTGAATATCTGCATTCCCCATCCTTCCCTTCTATTTCGCTTCCTCCTCCCATGCTCTCTCATATTCCTCTACCAGTCTTCAAGGCTGAATGTTTTTCAACTTCCCCTCCCTTTTCTCTTATCCCTATTGTAGTTTCTTCCTGTTATATGTTTTCCACTTTCACTCTTCACATTCCCTTCAGTCTTGCTTTTCCCTCTTATCAGACCGTATAGGAACTTTGCTGCAAGCACAGTTGTATGAAATGATTTTCAGTGTTGCCAGCAGCAGGGAGGGTATTGCTTTAATGATCCTTCATGTGAGCCAGACTAAAAGCCTCAAGCACAAGTGACCTGTAGTCCAAAACAAACCTTAGGCTACAGTCATCATACTCCACACCGTAGTTTTTCCATTCCGTAGAGCCTAAACATAACAGGACATACAGACATAGACAGAGATAAATTGAATCACTTTATTTACACTAAATTTAAAGCTATACATGTCATATTTGTGTATACCAAACTAATTTTTTAGAAGTTTCATTTCACAGAGCTCATTCAAGAGCTTCTCTTTCAGTGAAAGCCGTGTTTTGTCAGACTTTCCTTTCTGAGGATCCATTCCCACTTACTCGTTCCCCAGGGGTACACCAAGAAATACCGTACTTTCCCACCGAGCAGAACCGGAAGTGGCCGCGCCACATCATTCATTTGTAAATCAGAACACTGAACTTTCCTCAGAGGATGCATCAAAGGATTTACAGAGCAGAGAACAAAATAGCTCCAGTTGCAAGCATTCCCCTCGGGACTGAAACACCATGTGTTAGCAGATACTAGATATTTAAACAAATGTAAAAAAGGATAATGGTGCATAAAATCATAATAACTCAAGATAAGTAGCAAATTAACACAAGTGTTTTATAAATTAGCTTGCTTTATAAAAGCACTCCATTTACTAACAGCTCAGAGTCTATATTCTGTTTCTGACGCCAAACAATGGATTTGAGTTCCCAGGAGGCTGCTCACTCTATCAGCTCAGTTCAATAGGAAACCTTGGCAGATCTGCTCTACTGGGGTTACGATAGTCTTGTTCAGGCAAACAGGAGAAACCTGAGTAACACAACCATTTTCTGTGGGTAAATATTGCTCTCTATATATACGCAGTTCCTGTGGCCTCTTAGTCACAGGATTCCTGTTCTTTGCTAAATTTATAAGGAAAGCTGCTACAAAAGAAAAACTAAATTTACCAATCTTTTCCAGCAGTTAGACAGCCATTTTTATGTGGTAGAAAATAATTTTCTTCAGATGATTTTTCTAATAGTGCTGTAGTTAATTCCAAATGAGGACCGTGGTGGATTTTGATCCCAGCTCTCCTATGCTTAATTGGATGGATGAGGCTAAAAATATTCCCAGTGGTCAACCATGCCACAGTGTAAGATTACATTAAATATGCCAATCACTGGGTTCAGATAGAAGGGCATAAAAAACTGCAGAACTTAAGTTCTATTATTAATGCTAAATTGACTGTCATATCAGAATAACAATACTCCATGTCTTGCTTGAAATAATAATGCATCTCCTAATATGAACTCTTATTAATATGGTTAGATGATGAAGCACAAAGTAATACCTAAAGTGAATTCATGATCATTTCCTGTACTAAGCCACACTGAAAAATTAATGTTTATAAACTAATTAGACATCCTCCAGCAAATATTGCATTCTTAATAAATTTCATACATACATATACATACAAATCAAATGGAAACATTTTTTAAAGGTTCCTTATTCCATTTTTAAAATAGCTTAGTAAATCTATCAAATACTAAGTGAAAAGAACAGAGAGAGAATGACTTAAAGATGCTCAACCGTTCTGACTGACATTGCAGTATGAACTGCAGTACAGCATGTCAACTTTTTGAAAGTATGTTCAGGAGAGATAATGACAGGCTTCACAACTGTGTTTAAATGTGTAGTCATGTACAAGGGCCATAGCAATGCTTTGTATCAGAGTTTTAGGAAAACAAGTGTATACAAAAACTGTTTCAAATTTGTATATTCTTATCAGAGAAATACACATCAATGCAGGTAAATTTTCTAACAACATTAGATTATGTAAGTGTTCCATGCAGTAGTTTCCTTTACTGGCAATACTTATAGCTGACATATTGAATTCATAAGCAATAGTATATGTCATTATAGAACTGGAGAAAGCTCTTTATTTTTTTAAACTAAACTTACCCTTCACCTCCCTTCTTAGTATAATGAAGATCTATTAACTGCACCTCTTCTTGGGAGCTCAGATTGTAAGGAGAAGGCTGGTGTTTCATTTCCCTGGGAAAACTGGGAAGCGTGAGGAAAAGTAAAACACCAGATCCCTCTGACATGTCACTTGACTCATACAGCAGTTTGATTATGCTTTTGCACTTAGCCACCTAAGGTTAATGTCATCTTACATACTTCTTATAAGTAATAAACCTTTGTTAAACCTAATGCAATACCACAGAGAACTGTTTCAAGCTAAGTATGAGAGGGTTTTCCAAAACATACCTGAATGTGGAATTATGGATGGAGTCATATTTTCTTTATACAAGGTGGACAAGAATGTCAAGTTTGGAAGAGAAAGTAAGTCAGATTTTTGTTATCTTCACAGAATAAAAAAGAAGAAACATCACCAAAATACAGAAGCTTTTGTATTCTTGCTCTTTAAGCTGCTTACTTTCTGGTGAAGTCCTAAGTTTCATTAAGGTAAAATTATTTGAGATAGCCTGACCAGCATCCTATTTTTACCGGCACGCAATATAAATATATATTCAACATTCTAACTGTCCAATTAACAACATCTATTCAGAAAATTGCAATTCAAATTGTTAAAGCAATCTATATCTGCATATATATATGTGTGTGTGTTCTTCCACTCTACGTTTTACTTCATTCTATTTCATTCTTTACTGTGATATTTAAATAACTGACTTTAGTATACAAAGAAAAAGACTATTGATAGGTCTGTGACGCTCGATCACAGACCAACTTTGTCATGTAGATAGTTGCCCCAAGCAAGAAAATCCAGATAAAAAAAATTTTAATACCTCCACACTGCAAGACTGAACTAATTTCGGTTTGCCTAGGGCAGTAAAATCTAAAGAGTTCCCATTTTATGACTGTCACCTTTCTATTCACAACTATGAATTTACAATACATTATTTGCTTTGCATTAAAAAATATATTTATCAGCATCAGAAGCTTTCATTTGACTATTACTGACACTGAAATATAGATGTCAGAGTACTGGTTGGGCTGGAGTAGATTCAAGTTTTGGTTTTTTTAAGAGCAACTCTCATGGTGCTGTGTTTTGGATTTGGTGCTGAGAGCAGTGTTAACATGGGGATATTTTAGCTATTGCTGAGCAGCACTTACACGAAGTGTAAATCCAGCCTTGTTTAAGGCTAAATAACAAGGCCTCGTTTAAGGCCTTGTTATTTTTCTCACCCCAGCCCAGCAGCAGGAGGGCTGGCAGTACACAAGAATCTGGGAGGGACACAGTGGGGCAGCTAATCCCAACTGACCCAAGGACTACCCTACACCATATGATGTCATGCCCAGCGTATAAGGGGCGGGAGAGGGGGAGTGGGGAACAGGAGGAAATGAGGATGTTCTGAGTTAAGGCATTTGTTTTCCCAAGTAACGGTTACACATGATGGAGTCCTGCTTTCCTGAACACCTACCTAACAATGGGAAGCAGTGAATGAATTCCTTATATCACTTTGCTTGTGCATGCAGCTTTTTCTTTACCTATTAAACTGTTTTTATATTTCTGATTGTGTCCCCCAATCTGCTGAGGGGAGAAGCGAGTGAGGGGCTGGGTGGGATGCAGTCACTGCTCAGGGCTAACCCAGAGCAGTCAGTGTAACACTTCTGCTGCTCACAACTTTCTCTGTTATCTTTATTTTTAATTACAAATTATGCCATCACATCTCTTCAGATAATAAAAGGATCTTTTAAAGTATTTATTTTTTCAACTCAAGTAACATGTTTAAAAAAAATAGTCCCAGAAACATTGTTTATCCTCATTTTAATACAAATGGAACCCATTTCTCTAAAACCCTTCGGTTTATCTCTTTATATTGCAGAAACAAGTGTTTTGCTGAAACTTTGATTAAAGTTTGATTGTTTCGAGTTGAAAAGAAGTTCAGCTGATCACTTTTTCATCTTGCAGCAGTAAGGTTTTTGTCAACATACGATCTGCAAAAATCTGTCTTTGGTGCTTTCCACCACAGCGATAAAAAGCACACTTCTGAGAGCATATAGAACCAAGAAGGGTTAAAATGCTGAGAAGTGTTCTCACACCTGTAAGCCTTCAAAGCCATGAAATAAGCTCAGTTTTTGTATAAGAATTTAGAGTGGTCAACATTGGATGTTAACTTTTTCTAGTTCAGTGAAAAAAGCTGTGCACAGACAGTCTCGAAGGAAGGAGAATGAAGAGAAACTGGAGATATTTTGCAACTGGGAAACACATAATTGAACACCACAGGAAAATGATGGCTATAGAAACTGTTAAAGTAAAACTGTATTCTGCACGCTTTTCATCTGCTAAATCACACCATGCTGAGAAGCACCTATTGGTTGAGTCTTAGATCCCTGAGGCTTTTCACAAAGAAGCAAGTTGCAGTTGGAGGCAGTGGAATGCGAGTTCCAGAGCAGACAACAATGCCCTAAGCTACAGGTTCTCCTTTTGATGGCATGTTCAGATCATCATTCAGTCAGTGACCAACCTTATCCCTTCCAGAGCTGCAACAAGCCATGAAACACACGGCAAAGAATCACAGGATAAGGTTCTCATGTTACTTTATTTAATAGCTTTGATCTATTCCCAGCCTACAGTTGAAATCATGCCCTAGAATTTGCACTGGAAGTGAATGGAAAGAACTAATTTCATAAGATTAGAGATCTCTGTTACAATCATTCACGTTAACTGAAGGAGCTCCAAGGAAATATTAAGTAGTCCCTAATCTAGCACCCCTGCTTTCATCAGTGGGATTTTGACAATACCTGCACACCAAGGAAAGTTTCCTTGTACATGGGCAACATTTTTCAAGCCAATCCATTAAAACCAACCAACTCTCCCCACCTCCTTCTCATAGCCACCTTAGCCAATATAGACAAACTCTGCTGGATCAGATCAACCACCCACTACTTCAGTAATCTGGGTAGAGTGGCCAATAACAGATGTTTAGGGAGAAGTGTAGGAACAGAGCAAGCATTCTATGATAAAACTTCCTTCATGCTTTTCTTAACTTCCAGCAATTGCTCTGGGACTTCCTAAGTCACAGGTAGTTCCTGTGTATTTAGCAGTCATCAGGGTTCTTTTGTCATAATTTTGTTGGGATTTTTAGACCCCCTTTCAGTCTGTGAAGTTCTGTGGACAAAGTCTGGATTTTTTATGAAGATCAAGCCTGTAAAAATAAAAAAAAGTAGATGACTAGATATTGAAAAAATTAAAAAGAAAAACAACAGTGAGAAGTGCATTATTGTTGGGTTTAAAATATACTGAGTATAGACTGCAGGTTGCCTCTTGTTGCTGTGCACTAGTCTATTAGTGTGGAAGTAAAGACCATGGTTGTCTTCTTACAGGTAGTCTGCATTGGCAGGTTTGTGCCAAGTAAGATTTCTTATGTGAATTACAATTTGCTAGTGATTGCGTGCTAACTCCCTCTGTGAATACTGCTAGTGAGGCATTAGCACATCTGAAACAACAATTATTAAAGCAAGAGAAGGAGACATCTTCAAAGACTGATTGAGAGCTAGTCCATTAATCACAGGCAAAGTTAGGGGATCTGAACTGCTTTCTACCTCTCTCCAGGACATGGAACCATTGACTTGGAATCCAAGACATGGAATCTCTTGATTTCAGAACTACATGAGTTCAGGTAGCACATGTATCTGATTAGTGTTCTTTAAAGGCTCTGGAAAAAACTGTTTTCTTCTCTTTCAAGTACTAAAAAGTAAGTTGACCATTCTACATTTACTGTTAAACCAACAGCATCCAGCCAATATGAAGTATTTTTCACACTACCTGGAAGTAACATCCCCATACAAACAAGTCATTAGTAAATCCTTATTTGCACAACTAAAAGCTGCCATTTCAGTTACCAGAAATGAAACTGAATTATTCTCCCATTCATAAAAGGGCTGAAGAAAACTATTGAAATGGTGAACTGCTGCTACCACTCTGGATTTTCTCCCAGCCAAGTTACAGTACCGACACTCCAGAAATGCCAGTTGAGCATCTTAGATAGACAACTCGGTTATTATGGACTCTTTTTATTGTCAAAATGTTCTTCTAAGTGAAAATAATCTGAGAAAAGTATTGGTAAGAAAATATTCTTTCAATGAGAAATATTTAAGGCAAAAAAAGCAACCTCAGGCATTCGCCTACACTAGCAGTTTAGAGTTTTGTTAGACTCCAAGGAAATATGACAAGTGAAGGGAGACAAATACAGTGTCCAAATAATTTATTAGAGCACCCCAAGTAATTCAAGAAAGGAATAGAAATGCTTATAAGAGAAATAAGCAACCTAGTCTTCTTTTAGGTGTTTTTCTTTTGTTGTGCACTGCAACAATATCATAGCAGAATTAAAGTCCACTGAACCTGTCTCTTCGTATTTTCTCTCTTAAGCATATGTAAGCTCAGTGTAAACCGTAATGAGTGTAGCTTTATTATTAGATTGTGTTGATTGAGTAGGTATTTTATATCTTGTTTCATAGGTAGAAGAAATTAAAAGCATGCAAATCTTTTAATTAAAAGTATATTTTAAAAGTACTAAATTCCTTCAGATTTTAGATATTCATGTAATTTATGTATCACAGGGAGTTATCATAGTCTGTTGTGTCAAGATTGTGAGAATAATTTTGTTTTCAGATTGCAGCCATTATTACCTTTTCCGAACTGCTGTGGCCCTTCATCTCACTGTTTTTGCTATGAATGCAGACCAGATCCCCAATTTAAACTGAAAGAAACCGATGGCACTTATTTCTGGATACTTGCTGACAGCAAATGAAGTTCTTAAATTCATTTTTTTAACATCCACCTTCCATAATGCATGAATCTATGCTAGAATATTTGTTATGTGTATGCATTTCTTTATTTTTAAAAACTAAGTCTTTCTATGGGAAGAAATAAATACTATAAAGCCATAACATCTGGAACTAGCCTCCAGAAATGACTGTATATCATTAGAAAGGAGAAGTGATATACATGCATTTTCACATATTTTTTTTTTTTTCCCTGCAATAATTTCTTGACTTAATAGTATGGAGTTGTTAACTTCTAGAATGCATTCTCTCAGTTCTCACAAACATGGAACATTTTGATTTTAGTTTAATAGGAAATACAATATTTATCTTTACAGGAGTCTGAAGTCACATATTTGCTTTCAGAAAGTAATTATAAGCAAGCATACATGCAATTAAGGCATTCACAATCTCTTATCAATACATCGACTTGGACAAGCTCTCTCTGGCTGAGTAATTTAGTTTTGATACATATTTAATATTTTAGCCACTGCTGAGATTCCAACAAGAGTGATAATTAGTGCCAATTGTGAAGCTGGTTTCTGTGCTACAGCCATCTGTCTTGGAGATACTGAATCATTTCATTATTTTAAGGTGTAATTACAGATGTCTCAAAGCATTTAAGACCAACCATTCATTATGTAAAAAAATACAATATTGCTGTCAGATAATAAAGAGGAGGGTTTTTTTCCAGATAATATGGTTTACGAGGGACATACTAGTTGCAAAGTAGAGCTGTTACACTAGCAACCTTTTAGTAAAAGTCAGAGATAAGCAAAATCAAATTTCTAACAGTACCCATAAAATAAAAATTTTCAGAAGGAACTCAGAGTGCTTTTTTTTGTAATTTCAAAATTTCCTGAGAGAATGCTGCAACTTAATCTTGTTATATGGATTTTATGTACAATTATTTAGTGTTTGCATTATTTTTATGTAGTAGTGGATCCACATGTAATTATAACATATTAACAATATACCATGATAATATAACTGAACCATGCCCCCCCAAAAAAAACAATTAAAACTTCTAATGCATAGCTCAATCTTGGTCCTGGATATATAGCATAAAATGCATTTAACTTTACTTGGGTTTTTTGTCTTTTGGCTTTTGCCTCTCATCCCTCCCTTTGCACCACCCCAGGCTGCGGCAATGGAGTGAACCCACCTCAGCAGTGTGCTCCCCACACCAGCTTCATCCTTCCAGACAAGAGCGGTTACATCACATACACGCTGCACGTCCTCTAAATGGATCACTTTTACACTACAAACATCAGTGTCTGGTCTTTTTATACCATAGCAATGAAAATCTGAAGGAGACAAGATAATATGCTCCCGAGGTTTTACTCTTCTTTTCACATAAAAAAGCCAATGCCAATATGTCATGGACACCTACTACATTTTGCTGTATGCACCAATGTTTCAGATTAACTACTGCAGCTATTCCTAAACATTATTTTTGATTTGAAAATAAAGCATTTAGGAAATAATTACATTAATTGGAGACTGAAGGAAAAAAAATGGGATAGATAATTCTATAAAAGCACAAAGTAAGATGTGATTTACAATATTCTCTCTCCCCGTTATCTGAAGATATGTGGCACCAAAGGGATTCCCCTTAACCACCTTTTTTAAAATCAATTGAAAAGTAATATGTGTAACAAAAAAGCTTTTATCTCTTGTTAAAATAATAAGAAACATCTGTGTCTGAGTTTTAGGAAATTCAAAGCCAATTAGAGATGATGCTATGGGACACTCTATAAAGAAACAAAAATTTCCTTAAAATACAAACCAGAGTTTAAATTTTAAACAATGAACATTTTAATTCAGTCAACATAATAATTAGCCTATTTCTATGTAAATCAATTCATAATTATTAATATCTCTTCACTCCTGAGTACAATTTTGCAGAAAATATTTTTCCAAAACATTGCAGAGGGGAAAAAAAGAGTTATTAATAAGTACCTCTATTAACCTCTTTTGTTAAATTAGATAAATGAGACGAAATTAAAATCTGTAATGAAATATGTAATTCCAAAACAAAAGCTCTGACAAAGGAAGAAAGCAGTTTTGCTACTGCATTAAATGGACTCAGACTAAGCATGGACCATGACAATCTCCTTTTCTCTGGGGTCAGAACACTGCCCGTATAGACACGATCAATCCGATACGGGACATCAGTAGGGTTATTTGGATCATTTTCTGACAACTAGTATTTTGGCACTTTGTTCTGTTCTAATAGTTGAATAATGTCCTGGCCTCTAATGTCATTCCCTGGACTTCATGCCTGAGTTACCCCACCAAACGCAATGGACTATTTTTTAATGTAAAGATTTAACCCTCACATCACCATATAAATTTCCATTTATTTACTTGCACAGCACAAGTCTCTACTTATTCTGAAGCGTTTACAGGATTTTATAGCTGACTGCATCTTGCAGCTCTCTGCAGTATTTCAGATTTTCTATAATATATATTCAACACGTTTTTACTTGACCTCATTGATTAGCATCTCTATACCTTGTCTTGCATAGCTCTTAGTCCCATAGACCAAGTAAATACTTCCCTCTGGGTGTTTTCACTACTTGATGGAAATAGAGGATGGTGTAACCTGATTAAAGGCTGTTGTGCACAACGTAAATTAATCTTAAATTCCCCAAAGGCAATAGAAAAAAAGGAAACTCTTTCCTAATATGATTCCTCTTAAATTGAGGCAAACATCTGAAATAAGTTGGATGAATTGCACTGGTTTTTTGGGTTTTTTTACTGAATATAAAGGGATTCTAGGTTCATGTAGACAACTGTACTGCTCATGTCTAAGGGTACCAGAGGTAAATTCCAAATAGGGAAATGTCAAGTCAACAAAAAGCGTGAATGTTTTCTGGGGTATGAAACTAGAACCAGGAGCCTGGATATAAGGAATTTTGCTCCAGAATGAATGGGCGGAGTTCAAAAGACCTAAGTTGGGATCCACTAGTTTACAGAGCAATCTAAGCCTGCAGACTGCAGTCACCTGTAATGTTTCCATAAAGGTCTGGGTATGCTCCAATGTGGCAAATTGAGAAGGCTGGAAACTCAGTCTCTTAGGTACAAATACTTTTATACCAAAATCTGGGTTATCTATCTCTAGATTGCAGAACTTTGTCAGTCATCAAATATCTTGTAAACCACCATGAAACCTTTCATCATATTTTAAACTGAAAACTTCATGAGGATGATGCAGTTTTACAGATCATGAAGGATCCTGCACAGATGATGTTTCACCTAATTTGATTCCATGGTTTGCACAGCAATAAAAATGCAGGATGCAAAAGCTCAGCTTGCTCTTAATTGCACAGATCTCCATGCTTCTCCTGAGAAAAACAGTCCTAGCCTCCCGGCTTTGGAGTACTCTGGGGCTAGGGGCATCTGTCACTCATCTTATAGACACTTTATAACTACACATGCAAGAAGAGAAGAAAAAAAGAAGAAAAAAAAAGAGCAAAACCCAAACCCACAATCAAATACCCAACCAACCAACCAAAAAAAAAAAAAAAACAACAAAACCACACCCTCCCATAAAAAAACCAACCAACCAAACAAAAAACCTACCAAAAAATAAAAAACACCCCCCACACACACACCGAAAACCAGACAAAAACTAGAGAACAGGAAGTAAAATTACACAGGAGATTTGTTGTTAAGGTATTGCATGGAAGTGGGGGAAACCACATTCTAAATAGTACGTTTTTGTATCATTTTATCAATTTGATATTTAATGCAGGTGCATAATTCTTACTCCACAGGGAGTACTCAAAGGACCACATGGGCAGTCCTTTTTAGTTTCTGTATTTTTTTTTGAAGCGAAGGACTCCCTTATACACTATTATAAAACTTCAAAAATGGGATGTGGAGAGGTAGATGAAATAAGACATATCTGAGGTAGTTCTGAAAAGCTGTCTCACAAATACCAAAAGCAAAATAATAGGACAGCACAACAGAGCTAATTAACCCTGGCCTGATTGTGGTAGCAGAGCTGGTTGATTCAGAAGTCAAAGCAAGCTCAGAAAACACTCGATACTACTACACCAAACACAGCAAGAAGGAAAAAGAAGTATCCAGTTTCTGAGCAGTGGGGTTTCTACATAGGTGTAGTAGGGTATGATATAAACTTCGTAAGTCTACTAGAAGAAGGACATGAATATTTTGTTTTGAAATTATAAGATGGTGATAGATGTGGATTCCAGGAAATGCTGCTTATAAAATACCAGCTCAAAAATATTCTACACATTTGAAGCAGAATATTAAATTAATTTTTATTCATACCAGAAATAGAGTGGAAGTTAATTATGTACTTCCCAGCAGCAGAGATAGAAGGTCTGAATTTCTATGTAAATTCCCACCAGTGAGGTCTGCTCCTTTTCCGTACAAAGGAATAGGTGTTCAGATCTCAATTTCACCAGATTTAATGTTTGGTGCATACACTACATCAAGACTTCATCCGTTACTTTCTATTTGGTAATGCTCAATAAAGAAAAAAAACACCCCCCTTTTTTTTCTAAGCAATCTTATTTAAAATAATTCTACCTCAGGTGACATAGAGGCCCAGAGTAGAATTTGCTTAATTGGTATCACTTTCTGCTTGAACCATTTGCTATACACTAGTGTTATTGAGAATCATAAAAAACCCACTTTCATTTTAAAACAATAATCTGGTAATTAAAATTAAGTAAGTTTAAAGACCCATAGAACACACTTTAATTAGTTTATATACGTTGTACTAATTTAAAAAAAACCTGAAATCTCAGTATTGTACTTACTAAGCCTCTTTCAATTAGTTGCAGAATTACATTATGGAAATAAGTTCATTAGATAATTTCCAGGTATTAAAAAAACCAAAACCCAGAAGCTTCATACAACACATCTACTTGAATAATTTCTTTGACTATATCTTATTTGTTTTACAAATATATGCCTATTTTCTATGTGACTTTTACTTCCCTACTCATTTGGAAATGAGTTAGGAAAAGTCAGCCTCCAGAAATTCCAGTTCCTTCCAGGAAACAAGTGGCTGAGTTTACTCTACTGTGAGTAAAACGTTAATTGCCACATAATCTGTGGTTATCGCGTCTCTGCTTTATCAAAGAGGACCAAAGATTTCTGTGGGATCTAAACACACAGCTCACTTCCAATTGCTACAAAAAAGATGACAGAAAATGGGGTGTATGCCACAGCTATGAAAGATATTATGAGCCTCTACACAGAACATCTAGCATTTTGCAGAGAATAACACTATTACTATTAACAGTTATGTTTGGTTATGTAGTTTTCAAAAGTGGGTTATGTCTCTGTAGGTGCTCTCGAAAGTTTACAGCAAATATTCTATATGTATTAATTAGGAAAAAATATGAGGATGCTTATGCATTTTTCTAGTACAGTGAGTTATCAACCTTGATATAAGGCAGAGTTTATCACAATCATGTCACCCTCTCACAAAGAGAAATGCTGTTTTGTCACAGCTGCCTGAGCGTACACAACTCTGAGTCGCATCTTTCCTGCACCTGTATCATTGCTGCTGGCCAAATATTCATAAAGGATGTCTCTTCTGGATGGCTCTTAGATGCTATTTGCTCAAGATAAACTATAGTTAAAAAATTAAAACCATGAGGATCAGCTAACAACTGTCAATGCCAATGCTGACATGGTAAAAGTTTGGACGCTATTACTAACCTGATAACACAAGCAGTTTCTACTTCCATTGGAAAATAACGCTGTCTTAATCATAGCGACTGAGGATTTCACCTCAATATTTTTACACAAGCTGTTACACATCATTGTTAACAATTAGCGGTAACATTATCATGGACACGCTTTTTGAAAATGAATGCCACCATATCCAAAAGATATATAATTCGTAGATTCAGCATTCTCCTTCTTAGATCTATCTCTAATGGCTCAATTTTTTCAAGTATCAGCATTCTTTTTTGATGAAGTCTTTATTTTATTCTATTTTTCAGATAAGCAATTTTCTTTATGTCCACTTCCTAAGGAGTGAAAAAGGTGATCTGATGATTCAAATCAAGAATATTTGTCAAGGTTCATATAGCACAATATGAATGCCACTGGGGAAAAACCAGTATGTGTCTCAATTTATTATCTAGCAGAGCAATCTATTAAACCCAAGTTCAGCTGCTGCCTTTGTAGGTACATTCCTTTATGATTTCAATAGGAGGGAAACCTATTACACTGAGAATCATTTTCAGTGCCTTTTTTTCTAATCAGTTATAACAAGACAATAGTACATATTAAACCTGAATGGGCTGATGTAGAAAAATATTAGTATTCCCTATGAAATTTATTATTCATATTTGACTAGATACATGTGCTGGACTACCTTGCTTCAGAGTGGTCAATTTTCTTCATTGTTCTGTATTCACCCTAAACTATTTGACATAAATAAAGATGCACTTTCCAACTAAAATAAGTTACTTGAGTACACACAATGAGTAACAAAATAAATGAAAGTGGAAAATAAACATTTAAAAATTCTCAGTTTCGTGTTATGTTTGTCAATGCCTCCATGCATGTCTAAAATCCTTCACTTTCTCTCCTATATGATTAAGTCTCCAGGTCTGAAAGAATTAATCTTACTTGCTTTAGTTAATGCTTTAACAATGCCTGTGATAAAGGGAATTCACTGAGAGAGTAGCTTGAAAAAATATAATGGAGGAAACAGGAATAGAGTGGAACATTTTTGAAGCCTAAATGAAAACATGAATCTGATAATAAAGCCTCTGAAAGTATCCACATGACTGTGGGAGAACCCTCAGACCAAGAAACAGACAGAAGAGAAGAAAGGCAAATATGTCTTTTCCAAAGCAGAAGACAAGGCAAAGCTTAGGACAGCAGAACTGGTCAGAGAAAATAAATGATTTCTCCAGAGAAAATATGCTTGAAGTTACCCCTAAAAGCTCCTAAAGTCTGAGAGGGAACCATTTGTTATTAAAAAAAAAAAAAAAAAAAATTAAAATGGGGAGATAGACTGTAAAACAATGCAAGTTAATGCACAGATCCAGGAATAGGTGAATTGCACAAATTGCATTAAACTAACTGTAAATTTTGTGTTTCCATTATAGGGTAATGTCTTTATAGGATATATAAACTGAAGATGTCAAGTATAACGAAGAACAGCATTTGGGAAAATACAACCAGATCTGGGAGTTACAGGTTTATGAGTATGACTGTATTTATTTGTGATTTCTAAAGGACTCTGAGACTGAAGCTGTGATAAGCTGTCTGTTTTGTTTTAACTGTCTTTGGAAATCGTGGTTCTTTATGTAATGTAATCATTTATATATGAATCTAAATTGTAATAGCAGCTCTAAAATTGAGAAGTATAATTTAATTTTATAAGTTATTTCCTTCCGTGGGGTAACATTTTCTGCATTAATTTAGACCAGCATGGCATTTGAAGAGATTTGCAATGAATCATAACTTTTAAATAGTTACCATGATGGTAGCATTCATTAGCAGTAGTGTACATTCATCATTCAAAATTCTTCATAAATGTAATGTTATTCATTGGGTATCTGCTATTTAAAAGCTGGATTGATGCTGATGTCATCAATTATGTATATTCTTCGCAGACTTTGGTGTCTAAGAATCATCATATGTATTATTGAAGAAAGCAGTCTTTTTACTTACATGTGCATTTACATAAAAAAAGCTGAAATGCAAGTAAATAAAAATATGAAAATTCTTATGGTAACGACACATCCAGCAAAGAAAAGCATCCACACATGCTTAAAAATGATCCCTGAAAATCAAGAAACAGCACAAAATACAGTCTAATTAAAACTGTTACCCGGAGTAAGGACACTTTTACGGGTGGCAATTAAAGCCAGCAAAGTATTACTCCTACGTAAGTACCCCGCAAAGAGCCATTCCATTTAAACTCTGATTACCAAAGGGTTACCTTGGCAGCTGATGAGTAATTTTGTAACCAAGAAGGATTAGTTCTGAAAATACACAATTAGACTCTCAGAGCTCAAGCAATCTTTTTTCAGGCTGCAGTTGCAGATCAAATTCAACAAACTTGAGGGTTTTGTTAAGAACCTGGAAATCATTTTTCTAGGAT
Organism: Oxyruncus cristatus; assembly: GCA_013399855.1. Lineage (NCBI taxonomy): Eukaryota > Metazoa > Chordata > Aves > Passeriformes > Cotingidae > Oxyruncus > Oxyruncus cristatus. The sequence continues at coordinate 288,386 of VXAY01006322.1, forward strand.
GAAATAGCAGAAAGATAGTCTGAAACAACCTGAATGTGTTTATTAGTATAACATGTGGGGACAAAATCACCCATAATTATCCAACTGAACAAAAATCATTATATGTAAACCACCCACGTATATCCTGGAGTGGCTTCGTTTGTTTGGGGTTTTTTTAAATCTAGTAATAAAAATTACATTAAATAAATTTAATATTTTCTTATTTCATCATTTACTTTTTCTCTATTGAATATAGTAAAATATGGTTCTCTCTTTTCATTTTTGATGAAAATAAAAATGAAAATAAAATGAAATAACACAAGTCCTCTTTTAATGTCACAATTTAGCATTTATTTCCTCTAAAGAGGTTTGTTTATTTTTAAAAAGTTCTCTGTCTCTACCTTGAGCCAGCAGTGTGCTCAGGTGGCCAAGGAGGCCAATGGCATCCTGGCCTGGATCAGGAACAGTGTGGCCAGCAGGAACAGGTCAGGGATTCTGCCCCTGTACTCAGCACTGGTGAGGTCACACCTGGAGTGCTGTGTCCAGTTCTGGGCCCCTCAGTTCAGGAAGGATATTGAGGTGCTGGAGCAGGTCCAGAGAAGAGCAACCAGGCTGGGGAAGGGACTGGAGCACAGGTGCTGTGAGGAATGGCTGACGGAGCTGGGATTGTTCAGCCTCGAGAGGAGGAGGCTCAGGGGAGACCTCATCACTGTCTACAACTACCTGAAAGGAAGTTGTAGCCAAGTGAGGGTTGGTCTCTTCTCCCAGGCACCTAGTGAAAGGACAAGAGGACACAGCCTTAAGCTGCGCCAGGGGAGGTTTAAGTTAGACATCAGGAAGAAGTTCTTCACAGAAAGGGTGATTATACACTCTCTGAACGTGGCACTTAGTGCCATGGTCTAGTTGACAAGGTGGTGTTTGGTCATAGGTTGGACTTGATGATCTCAGAGGTCTTTTCCAACCTAGTTGATTCTGTGATTCTGTCATTCTTTAGACTAGATTGAAATGGTACTAAGGTGGTGGGAGACAATAAATTAGCATTGATAGAGGGTGAGTTACTGGTAAAACTGCAGCTACCATCTGATTCAGTATATTATTAAAACAAAAGACTCACCAAAACACAAAAGTACAAATGAAAAACACTGAAAATTTTTCTGGTTTTAACTACTGCACTAATTTGTGATGGATGCACCAATCTGAGATGACCCAAAATTTTATGAACCAATTATTCACCATGTTTTGCAAAAGAAAAAGCTAGCAGATGGCTTAAAGAAAAAGATGTGACTGGTGCTGGGGTTACAAGGGCAGGGAAGAGAGGGGCTGCTGTGAAGGGAGCCACATTCAGTGCCAAGGACACCCAGGGGACTTTGGTCTGGATGAATGGCTGCTGGATGGACTGGTTGTGTAAGTGCTTCTCCCTGAGCTTATCAAAGGAATGTGAATGGTTGAGTTACACAGACAGGCATGGGAGACAAGAAACACCAGGCTCTAGAGTGGGACTTCAGCCCACAGAGGGGCTTAAACCAAACCAAAATACCCTTCAACAGCACCCAAATATACTAAAGGCACCCAAATATACTAAAGGCAAACACTCTCCAGATAGTGCGTCTGGGAAGTGCATCTGTGTTTGGCAGAAATGTTTAGTCAAAGAATTAAAGAAGTGGCCACTGCATGGGCTACCCAACTGATGTACTGAGAGAGCTGGTGGTCAGGACCAAGCTCAAGCAGCAGGACTCCCAGCTCCTTCATCTCATGAGCAGTAGTGGAGATTAGATACAGCATGCAAATCCATGGAAACCTGAATGGAAGAGGCTTGGCCCCCACCGCTACTTCGATGAGCTGTGATGAAGGAATGGCCTGTGGGAAGGTTCTCACAAAAAAAAAAAAAAAAGCTTAGACTGATGCCATTTTTCTTAAATAAATAAGCATATGTCAAAAGGAAAACGCTTTTGATTTGAGAATCCATTCATGAAACTTGGCAAGTAGATTATTCTTATTATTCCCTCAACATGAGGACCAGAAGGCTGGAAATACATTATTACGAAGGTAGAAATAGTTGTGGTAGAGGGAGTGTGCATCCCAAAAAAACAGAATTGCTGGTCTAAATCAATGGTTTGCTACTTGTCCTGAAAAATCCAGTTTTATAGCAGATGCCATTAAGAGCAAAGAAGTACAAATGGTGTACTTCAATGTACAAAGAACTTTAAAGCCTGAAAGCAACAGGACAGTAGATCAGTGGAACAGACTACAAAAATAATAGTTAGAACAAATTTGTAGGATGTCCATGAGAGGATCCCATTTGTGGGAAGTTGTAAATTCACTAAGTAAGCAACAGACCCTATGTCGCATTCACAATGGGTTCAGTAGCTGCACAGATTGCTTTTGAAAGAGCGGTAAAACCCTTTTGAAGTGCTGGAGATGTGGTTGTGCCTAAACGTGCAACTGGGGATTGATCTGGGTGACTATTTCATAAAGGAAAAAGAGTACGGGATGCTGTAGTCACTGAACAGAGTAATTCAACAAAAAATGAGTCTTGGACTAGGTCCAACACCTGGTTTTCATCTCTTGAAGGAAAATGTGATGTTATATGATGTCCGTGGAAACGTTGAAAGTTGGAACATATACCAGACACCTGTCTCTAGCAGATTCTTTACTTACATTGGTATTTAAGTGAGTTGCTACATCACTCTGCTAAATCAAAATAATGTCAAGTAACTTTGAATGAGTAACTTTGGTATTAAACAATAAAGCCTCTGTGTGTGGAATTTCTAAAGGGGCCTGGGCAGAAAGTATTGAATTCTGATATAAAGTAGAAAAGACAAACATTATCAAATTTTTTTTTATTACAGAATTATACTCTCAGTTTCTAGCCAAAGAAAAAAGGAGGGTGATGATGTGTACCATTGTAACCTGCTCTAGATAACCTTTCAAGATGATGTGATATGCGATGAAGTGCAACCCAACCAATGCTACAGTAGATTCTAAGGTTTCAGAAGAGAGTGTAGATAGAAGTCAAAATGACAAAACCTTCAAGTTTGTTTAATCTTGTATCAGTGCCAAATTATTGTCTCACTGGGTCTTTGATTACCCTCTAAAATGAAGTGCTAGTGGAATTGTCTTTGTCTTATTACTCATATACCACAGGAGTCCAGGACTCATCTTGCTTACCAGACAAGAATTCTGTGTGGGTTTTACATACCAACAGATTTTTTTCAGTCCTTCCTTTCTAATTAGCCTTTCCTAGTTCTTCAAGAAAGTTTTGTATAATGTGCCAAATTTAAGTCTTATTATTTTGAACAACTTGTTCAGAAAACAGCATGCTGGAAAAACAGTAAATATGTTCCTGGCCATGTGATAGGTGTGAGATAATAACTGTCTTGGAAATATAAGAAGTAGATACATTTTTAGTGTACTCATAGACTGCCTTTATGTTGTTTTATGTATGTCTAATTAGACTAAATTATATTTATCAGTAAAACATGGAAGTTAACTCCATTTTAATTTATCTCTCTATTATTACAAATAAATTTCATTAGTGGAAACTGCCTTTCTATTTCAGCATGAAAACATTGAGGATTATCATTCATCTCACTGATTAGCACTGCTACTGAAAAAGTTTCCCTGGGTATGAGTTTGAACATTTATAACAAAAAGATAAGATCTTTGTGAACAGAAAAGTCACTAAAAATATCCCCTACTGTGTGTTTGTTTTCTTGTCCTTAATATAAACACAGATTTTAGCAGGAGAACAGATATATCTGGTCAGTGTCATAAACCTGCAATGAAGACAGAAATTAATAATATGGGGGACAGGGCTCCATACAGACAGGAGGCCTACTGGAAATCTGAAATGCAGAGCTCTCTTAAAAGATTCAATGAGAGGGTTTCATCATCCCTCTCACATAACCTTCTGGGATTTCTACTTTTGTCATATGATCTGCATAAAAGATTTACCGAACTTCAGGAAAAGGAAAGAATACAGAAGGTTACTGTAGTTACCAAGTAACTTTAGCAGTGCTGGTGAGAAGCGCTTACCTTGTTTAAACATTGAATTGTAAGGATTCATCATTTATAAAGATCACAAGGTTGAGAAATATCATCTATGTGAAAGGCTAGAACAACTGCAGAATCTCTTGCTGACATTTCTTTCTTAGCATACATAAAAAACAAAAAGTGCAAAGCATTTGAAGGGCATTATACTTTTTCAAACTACTATTTTTCAAATTCTTTTACATAAAATCATTCAAAAATCAAATGCAGTTTTGTGCACTTATTATTTTAATGGAAAAATTTGAATGGATTTCTAAAAACAATATAAAATCAGAGAATAAAATCAATACCACAGTGAAAAGGCCACAGGCACACCTAAGACAAAAAAACCCCTCCATAAGAGAGAGTCCTCAAAAAGTTCTATCCTGTTTGGAAAAGTAATATGCCCGTCCTGCCTTCTATCCCTCGATCAAATCACACCAAATCAAATCACATGAAATCTGTACCCTTAAATGGCATGTGGTTGATTTTTTTACATGAAAATGGAGGTTGTAGCTCTTGTAGAATGAACTTTAAATGTTAAAATGTTTAGGTATTTTTAAGGACATTGACTCTGAAAGCTTCTAAAAATAATGAAATTGAGAAACCACTGGTGGGAAAACAAGTAACAGGTCACAGTGCATGGTCTATTCTGATCTATTAATTATTACTATGCATATGTCCAAAGATATGGAACTGAGGATTTTGTTGTTGTTGCTATTGTGGTTTTTTTTAAAATCCTTCAGAGTCTAAATCTTATTTGACCCCAAACTTGTCTCAGGAAAATTAAAGTTAATTCTCAAACTATTCAGTGATACCATTCAACGTTCTTAATGAATAGTTATAACTCAGGTATTTCAGGTTGGTTTTTGACTCCTTAGGGAGCAATAAGCTAAGATAATTGCTCTTAAACTGACAATATAGCTCTCAATTATATTCACACTCACTGAAAAAAAAAAAGTTTCAACATACATTTACCATAACACCAAGCCTATTATATAGTCAGTGCACTCACTGGAAAAGTTTACTGTTTTGTCTCAGAGAAGATAAACAGGATAGCCTATTTAAAATATTACAGTAAATGTAATTACAGACATACTTAACTAAAAATATATTATTCTTTTTTTATACTGGTGTAGTATATTTTGGTATTTTTATATGTCTCATCATTAACTATAAGTTGTTACTTGATTTTTAAATCGGTAATTATGTCTCATTTCTTAAAGAAAAAATTCTTCATACACATAAACATACCATTTACATTTATTCCTCTAAAAATATAAAAATGTCAAATATTTTCAATTACTTGTATTCTATTTCTTCTTTATTATAGTTATTATCATAGATTGCAATTTTTGAAAGCAAGTGGTGCGGGGGTTGTGGGGTTATGGAGGTAAATCAACCAACTTTATTGCCCTTCTAGACATCATAAAATGAAGCGCAAGGATTATTAAAGATGTTCAAAAACTCAGACATAAGATTTTAGCATTTCTATTTCTTCAACAGTCTACATCAAAGTTCCATATCCTTTACACCTACTAGGAATCATCACTCAAACTGACACATTTTCAGAAGTGAATGCTTGTATTGTTTTTGCAGTTTTTTAGAACTCATATTTGCCTTTCATCAAAACTGGAGCAGTGTTCTGAACATGGAAATTAGTAAAGGTAGCTTTAAAACCAGATTTTTACTAACAAGTTTATCAGTTTATCATGAATAACCTTTAACCTTTTCTCTCCTACTTTTTATGTTTCATAGTTTCTCTTCCTCATCCTGCTTTCCCTGTAATCTAGCACCACTAGACTAAAGTGATCATTAAACATTAAAGACAGCAAAATCTTTCATAGTTCTTATTCAGCAGGATGTGGTGGTGGATTTGTAAGAAAACTATATCCTAGGTAAGCATTTGAGAAGTGTAGCTGCATGTGCTTTCTCCAGAGCATACAATACCTCATTAGGGTGCTTCTCTCCTGAGTGACTGGAATGTTTCCTGTACTCCTCGGCCTTCTAGTCCCAGTTGGGTTTCACAAGTTCAATGTCCTGAAAGTTAAATCCCCAGAGGGACTTCTCACAGTACATCTAACGTGTACAGACAAGTTTGAATTCATCACAGCACACAACAGCAACATGTCCAGAAGGAAAAGGGAAAATGGCACAGTGCAGTCAAAGAAGTGTAGGAATCACTGTAGGAATGGAAATATAGCTGTGCCTACATACATAAATCTCTCTATATAGATACATATATGTGTCTCATTAGGAATGTTAGCTATGTATTCCTTTCAGTGCTTTCTATTGTTTGGTATAATCGTCCTTAATTCAAGTGCTATATACTTTGAATTTCATTTCTGTGATATACTGATCCTTATTCGCCATATACAGAATTAAGGTCCAAACAGCTCTTCATGAATTCCACACCATAGAGTTGTATACCTAGAGTTTAATATTGGAGTATCTAAGTTTCTTCCTAAAGCAGGTAAAAAGCCTAATGAGGCGAGAAGGATCTTCCCTTTCTTACAGAAAGCTGTGATTGACTTGCAGTGAGCTTTCAGCCCCTCACAGTCAACAGTCACATGCCACTATGTGCCATCAGTTGCATTGCACTACACACTCTCTCCCAGGTACCCTTAATTTTCCATTTCACATCTATCTTCTTTCAATTATTCTACTTACCCTCACAGACAGTAAAAGAAGTATTTTTCCCCGCATCTATGCCCTCTTGTTCTTTATTAGACCAAGGAACAGTTCAGACTTTTGAAAGGGAAAGGCTCTGCTCACTATGATAACAAATAATCAGGTTTTCTTTGAGCATAATTACCAGGTCAAACTATAGGTAGTAGAGTTTACTATCATATTAAGTCATAAATTAACTTTGAAATGTCTTCTACACTATAAATGACCTTTTCAGAAGAGATTAAAATACCATAAAAAATGCTTCCAAGCTAACTTTCTCTGTCCAATTTCAATATCCTTGGCTTTCCTAATAATCACCTTTCCTTTTCCTTGATTCTGAAGTTATATGTTGTCCTAAAATAAGCACATGATCTAGCTGAGTGTGGTAGTTACGTTTGAAACACGCTGGAAAGTGATGGGCCATTTTAAAAATGAGCTGTTTTTTTAACAGAGCTCTGTATGTAAACGAATTTCAAGTATGCATAACATATTGAGGAAATTCAAAAAGAGATTAGCAACATGTGAGAGATGAAATAAGCAGTTGTTAAATTAATTATGTCAGGATAAAACTTTGTGTGACTCAAGCTGTGGCCTGGAGCATACTTTACCCCAGAGCAGCTTTCACAGTTATTTTATCAGCTTAGATTAACTCCTCACAACCCAAAGTCATGTAACTCAAGTGAGGTTCCTGTCTCAGATACACCACACGTACTAATATCCTCATATATTGGTTCAGGCACAGACATGTCATGAGAGATTTTGTCTGACTACAAATATATTTCTAATATTCGAAGCTGTGCTGTGCTGAATGTCAAGTACAGCATTTTCACTTTCCCTAGAGAAATCATGAAAGTGTTGGGAAGTGAGAACCTCTATGTTGGAGTGGAGATAATTACCAAGGCAGCCTTTACAACTTGTTCTGGTAACATCAGCTCATCATGGGTGGGCCTGCTCCTGAGAGAAGTGTACATTCTCTGTTACTTCTCCTGTGAGTTCCTCTTTCTGATGCATTTTTTGCCCTTGTCAGCTCCCCAACACTCATTTATCAGAAAAAAATACACTTACTCACATTAACCAATATCAGCATTTTTAACTGAAGGAAGCTGTCAGGTCCCACTCCAATAAGAAGAAGAGTGTTTCAGCCTGCAATAATATTAGCATAATTTGTGGGCTATGAGACATTTAGATTATCATGCTATTCTAAAAGCCATTGGTAATTTAGGTCCTCTAAACAATATTTTAGTATAGAAATATGCACAGAAAAGCAAAACAGCTTCAATGGCTGCCTAAAAAACAGACTGCCACTGTAACAAGTATTAGAGTTTACATATTTTGTAAACATACAGCAGTGTATGAGACTGAGAGAGCTTATTTATATTAAAGCATGCTACCAATGTGTTTTGGCCATGAAAAAAAGATAAATCAAATATGGCAAGACTGGGGGGATTTAGTACATACATTTCTCTGTGTGAGTATAGAGAAATAAAGAATTCTTCAGGGACAGAAGACTCGTCAGGGACCTTCGCAACAGAAAAGATAAACCTCACTTGCACTCTAGCAGGTTCTTATTTATCAGTTATGGGAATGTCTCCCATTTGTAGTGCTGGAGCTACAGATAACATGGTGCTATTGCCCTAGGGCTGCAGTAGCTAGTTTTTGCACAGCACAGAAAAAAGAAAGAGGCCAAGAACAGATTGCCTCATAACTGCTGTCCATGCAATACATTGTTTTTTCGTTCAATAATTCGTACTTTGTCCTGACACAATTGTCTAGTGTTCACTAGTGTGGTTCTCAGTTACAGACACAGCCTCCAAACCACACAATTGTAATATACTCTCAAAACCACTAAAATTGAACTACAAATGATTGGATGAAGGGAATAATGCTTGAAGTCATTATTAAATCTGGTGCATGTAAAAAGAAGAGTTCTGAAGATTTATTTTTATTTATTAGGTGAGCCATCCCGTGATTTCCATGTGCCATACCATCCACAGTAATTTCCCCCCCATTTCATAACATATCTTATAACTCCTAGTAGATTTACTTTAGATTGGATACTGAATATCTGAAAGACAAAAAAGGGTGTCAAACACCTCCATAGCCATACTCCATACTTTGTATATCTGGGCTTTTGGTAGGACTCTACAGGGAAAGTGCATTCCTTAAGGTATCACAGTAAAATGCACCCAGCTGAAGACAGGATGCAGAGAAGAAGCTGCAACCCCCTTCCCCAGCCCACCAATGTCTGTTTCTTTCAGTAATGCTCTGAGCAACGCTGGACCTTAAAAAGGTCTTCCAAAGACTGATTCAATAATTTCTCCAAAGGTCCTATTCACACTCTGTCATTTTGAACAGCAGTTGGAATTGAGCATATAGTACTTCAAAAATATCCTCCCCTAAGGTGAATTAAAAGGCACCATGCAATGTTTCTAAAGATTCTGAATACACTGTAAAGTATGTGGACTTGTTTTCCTATAATCATGTGTCCATGGGAATACAGTTTCTTCCAAAATGTGGAAAGGAATCCAAAAGTCCTAAATACCATTCCTCTCTAAGTATCAGCACTAAGTATCTTGAAACATCTTTCAAAGCAAACTATAAAGGAGAAAAGCTAGTGTCAATTTTTTTTTTTTTAATGATGATTTAAATGATGATTCTTTTTTTTAATTTTGAGAAAGTAATGGATTTCAAAATTATTTTTTTAAGTTTATAGTCCTTACGGAATGCTGAGCAGCTTAAACATTTTCCTTTTTTAATGAGGAATGATTAGCCTATATTCCAAGTGACTGAGAGAGCATAACACCCAAATTGTATTTCTTTTTTAATACTTGTAGTATTTCTTTACCTAGATTGAAAGTTGTTAGTATGTGAAGCAGAAGAGTTGAAAATAAGAGTTGCAAAAAAATTACATATTGCAAACAACTAGTGAATATACTCAGTGAAGGAATACATTTTATTCCTAAAAGAATGGGTGTGTCTCAAACATCTTTTATTTGTGGGATTTGGATAAGCTGTGTTTTGAAAATTAGTTTGTAAACACCTAAGAAGAAGAAAAGTAAGAAGTCATCACTGATGAGGTTATTAACCAACTGCCTCAGAAAAGCACAATTCCTACAAACATATTCTCACAAAAATTGAAAAATACCCCCAGCTTGCTTCTGACTTTTATAACAGTGATATATATACATGGTCATTAAGACTATTTAAATATATAAAAACATAATGTACTTTATGCTAAGAAATTAGTAGTAATCTCACAGAACTAAAAGTTTTATTCTTTGGGGATGAAATACAAATTATTCAATTCTGATGATCACTCTTTTAGATACTGTACAGATTTCTGCAAGAATCAAGTTCAACAGTTAGGGATTTTTTGTAGCTTGTTTGGTGTAGGAGGGTTTTTTGTTTGTTTTGTTTGTGGTTTTTTTGGTTAAAAAAAATTTGCTCTACTAACAGGATGACTTTAGAGAAACAGATTATCTGTCCTACGCAACAAACACAACAGGAATGTAGAAAAAAAAAACCCTCAGTCACAACTTTGCCATTGCTGATATAACAAAAGCATTTAATACCGCTGGCTGCAAAGGTTTGTGTATAAAGTTGAGGTTGTGGGTTCTTAACAGCACTACTAATACCATTAGCTTATATCATATAAAGATAATATGAGGGGACATAAATGAAAGAAAAATCTATAATGCATTTTTTTTATTTCAATTCAAGTAACTCCCTAGCTCTCGCATTCATGTTAGCTCTTTTGCTCCCTGTCTACTAACTGCTCCCTGTGCTGTTCCTAAAGGACATTCACTTTGGAGTTACAGTAATCACTTCCTCTGATGACTGTGTCTGTTTCAGTGGTAATAAAAAAAATCTGTTTCCTCTCAGAGTATCTGCCTCTGACAGCAGGCCTGAAGAGCTTTAGCGAAATAGCTTCCTAGTTTGTAAGGTAATGGAACCGGCAAAAAAAAAAAAAAAAGCAATGAAGGGTCATTTTAAGGTTTTTCCCTGTTTTCTACTGTGCCCTCTCCCCTCATCTGGCTCAAACATCTTTGAGCAAACTGTAGCACATGCAGTATTTACTATTCTCAATCTTTTGTCTTAATCTTTAAAATTACATATAGTCTAATTTAATATAGTAATATGTTCAGAAGTACTGAGTTGAGACTATCAGAAAGCTGACTCCCCTTCTGGAATTATTCACAAATTTATGGAAAAACTATGTATGTCTCACTTTTTTCTTTTGTGGATTTCCCTAGTGTATGCTATGAAAACAAGGAAAGGTTAGTCTTGAAAAGAGTTTGGAAGTGAAAAACTGATTATGGTGTTTTGCTGTTAGTTCATAATGAAGGATTTTCCCTTTAGGTGCAACACAGTGCTCTAAGGAGAGTGGTTAATTTTTCTCTTAGAGAGCAGTAGAAAGATTATGGGAAGAAAACAATTCTGGTTTTCAAATTCTCCAGGAGGGATTTGGGGGAAAGGCCAGCAGCAGAAGAAATATTAGGAGATGCATAGCTTAATCAGCTGAGCATATCTAACATTTCCCCTGCAAAGGTAAAAGAAATGCTGCAATTTCTACGAAGATATTACTTGAGACAACTGAGATTATTTATATCCTTCATAAAAGGATAAAATCCAGATTAAAATGTTTGTTTAAGAATGATAATTGCCTTCAAATGGTTTTTAAATGCTTTTTCAAAAAGTCTCAGAACACAGACAGTAAGTCAACCAGAGGAGATATTTCAGATTCCTTATAATGCATGTATGAGTAAATACAATATTGTTAAAAAGGCTGTATATCAGTTGCAAATTTGTCATGTACTGAGACAAACGTACCTTTAATAAATGCTAATGTGAGAACTAGTATTTTATAAATGTAACTCACATTTCTTGCTGACCACAGCTTTCAGTTTTAATGCTTCACAGGAAAAAAATTCTTCTACTACAACCCATTTATCTAAGAAGCAACATTTTACATTTTCAAAGTATTTAAAATCCAGTGATTCTTAAAGAACACCTCTGTAATTAACTAAAGACTGTTTATCTTTGTTTTATAGAACTGAGGCAGAGGAAAAATAATTTGTCCTGGATTTCATAGTTAATCAATAATAGTTAATAAATTAAATGATATATATATTGCTCTTCCTTACTTACAGTCTAAAATAAATGTACTATACCACCAGTATAACCATCCACAATGTCAAAATAAACAATGAAAAAATACTGCCAATATACTAGGTTTGAATCTCACAATGTCTTTACATGCTTCTTCCTTCACAGAACACAGTAAAACAGCCTTGATCAAATAGTTACTCCTCTTGGTATCATTGTATACCAAGATGCAGCAAAATTGAAATCTAAAGGGATATGTCTAAGCAAATAAAAAAGTAGTTTCACTAACACCAAACCCATGTAAAAAAAGCAGAGTCATACATAAAAACTTTAGCCAGGAAAGGCTAAAACTCAAGACTGTACACATTGAACCGTGTGCCCTGATCACTGACCTTCTTTTGAAAAGATTAAATTCATAATCGTCAACACAAACACAGAGTTTCAACAGAGGATATGGCAAAGTACTCTTCCATGCAATATCTTATAGTTTTGTGATTAATAAATTCCAAATTATATATTAATTATTTTCTCTTCATAAACAATTTTCTTGAAGACCAGGTCACACAGAAGAGAGAAGAGAATTTCACATACCACAACATCTATTATTTTCCCTAGAAAAGGATGTGATCCTGCAGACTTTTGTTATGTATATTCCATTTTGGAATCTGGTTAAATTCAAGTGAAGTATTTCCAAAAAACGTTTAATCACGAGCTTTTGTATAAAGTCTGCAAACAGCCTCACAGGAAAATTGGTGACTGACATCCCAGTGAATATGAAGGCAAAGTTACTGCGAGGGTCATTCTAACTGTCTAAATAAGCTAGTTTCTTTTTTATTATTATTTTTTTTTTTCCCTAATGTGTCTCCTTTTGGGAAATCATGTTAAAAGGTGAAGCTGACAGATGGCCCTGCGTCATTTCTTCAGGTAACGAATGCTGTTTTATTGACCTTCTTATGACCAATGATTCAGGCTTGGCTGCCTCTAACACAGGAAACAAATGAGATGTACTCTATTAAAATTCTGCACTTCACAATTCCTGAACCACTAAAAGTGTAATTTCATACAGGATGCCCTTAGGTTGCCTTTTAAAAATTGTTGTCTGCAAATTGAATTTACTAATAATTTGCTTCTCTCACAATCCTTTAGAAAATCCTTGAAATGCGAAATAGATGATAAAGCAGAAAAAAAATGATGGTGAGGCATGGAAAATATCACTATATCACAGGTTCCCAGAGATACAAAAGAGAAAGACAGAAAAAATTATCTTCTTTATAGTCCTCAGATTTGCCAAAGGAAAATATTGAAGAGAACTTAGAATAAAGATGCAAGAAAGTTTCTTAGTCCTTTAGCTTGGTATGTAACAACTCTGATTATGGAAACACAGGGAAAGAGACTCCAGATCCATCAAGCGACAGCTCATTGCACAACAGGAAAGAGATTTATTTTCAAGAAACTGCCTGTAAATAATCTACTAAAATTAATGAAAATTAAAAATAATCACTGAAAAGAACTTTTTGAAAAGAACTTTTGTCTCAATACAAGTCCAATTCAGAGGAAAATAATTTCAATATAAATTAGAACAAAACTCTTTCAAGGTAACCTCAGTTTTACAGGCAGACTTTCCTGTATGCTATTGATGTAGATAATGTTTGACTTGATGTTTTAAATTAGATTCCATTTGTTGTCAAGGCCATTTGTAATACCATAATCTCAGCAAGAAAGACAGGATTTATCTGGGATCAAGTAGTTTGCCAGTAAAACTACTTGGATTTTGTGAGGCTTCATGTATTAATATTGAAATTATTAGGTTCACATTTTAAAACTCATAGAGATATCTAGTATATTTATTTCAACATCCAAACCCAGACAATGTCAAGTGATCATCTTAAAAAAACCCCATAGTTTATTTTTTTTACCTAAATACGTTTTAATTATTTTTATTTTTAGGGTGAGCTAAAATATAGTAGTGATACTTATCATCCTTTGGCAACTGTTACTGCTAGAAAATGTGTATAATTTTGGGAGCAAAAGTAAGGGGGACTAAATAAGCATATGGAAACCAAATTTTCTGAGCATGTATATACATGATTTTGCTTGTATGCAAGACACGACACATTTCATCTTGAAACTGATGTAGAAATTTAAACTCCTTATATTTTCAGTATTTAAGCTGGTACTTTCCTTTTGTCATATTTACCGTTAGGCAGTAAAGAAGAATGTTTCCTTTGAGCCCAATAAAGTCTTTAGTTCATCTGAAAATTTGTATTCTTAGCATCTACCTTACACAAATATCTGAAAACACAGAATTGTTTTAATTCTTACTCTCTCCAAATGGGAAATTAGCAGTTGAGCTTCCAAATTACAAAAGCAAATTTAAAATGTCTCTCTAAATCCTTCTCAATTCTCAGCTTTTAACTTTGAATTTCAGATATTTAAAATTATAGCAGCTTACCAGCATCCAGAATGTTTTGCATGATGAAGACAGATTTCTTACTATAAAAACTCATCAGACACCTTGTATTGTGATTGACAAACCTGATAAGCAGAAATTATTGAAGCTACTCAACACAAACAATTCTGGAGTGGTTTCTGTAGCACAGGTGGAGCATGCATTAATTACAAGGATTCAGTTTTACATATCTATTCTAAGCATACTCACACCCAGGGACACGTACCAACTATACTCAGATGCTGGAAATCACTGAAGCTAACTGTGGATCAGAGGCACAGCTATGGAATTCCTTATACTGCATTAGAATTTCTAGTGGAAAACCAAGCCAAGCAAAAACAGAACCAACACCCTCTAAAAGATTTAAAGATTACAGCAGTATTACTAAATTAAAAAGACCTAAATAGGCCTAAATACCAGCGCATGACCACTCTTGTTTGCACAGTCCCAGCACAGTTTTTACACAAGCTGGATAGCAGTCTCCAAACTGTGTCCCCAAAGGTCAGGAGTTCATACAAACCAAGGAACATTTCCAGAAGGCAGTTTCATTGTGGTCATCCTGCTAAGGAGAAGAAATAGCCTTGTGGAAGAAGCTACACAGTACCAGCTGGTCTCAAAGCCAGAGAACAGCTTCAGAAACTGTCTTCTGGAGCATTGGGCTGCCCAGGGAAGTGGTGGATTCTCCATCCCTGGAGGTTTTCAAGATGAAGCTGGACGTGGCACTTAGTGCCATAGTCTAGTAACCACGGTGGTGTTGGATCAAGGGTTGGACTTGATGATCTCAGATGTGCTTTCCAACCCGTCTGATTCTATGATTCTATGATTCTATGATTTCAATCATAGAATAGATTGATAGAATGGCTCGGGTTGGAAGGGACCTTAAACATCATCCGGTTCCAACCTCCCACACCATGAAAGGTTAATATTAATATACTAATATAGTGGTAATCAGAGGTAATAAGACATTTGAGGAATTATGAGACGGAAGATGAAAAGGGCTGGGACATCCATTGTTTCCTCTTTGCAAGTCATCCTTAATTAAACAACAGAAGCTATTTAATTAAAGCTTTGATCATCTGCACCATCAATCCTTAAAACAGCATTTAGCATTGATATTGGTACTTCAGATTTTAGAAAGATGACTGACCAGCTTCTTTACTTTCAAAGTAAAAGGGATGAAAGGATCTGTTGTACAATCATAAAAAAGAAATTGATCTCTTTTATAATTAAGAGCAACTCCATCCTGGATTTTTTCATCAAAACTATCATCTTAGACTTCACTTAGAAGTGAGTTGGAGCACTGAGAAAAGTAATAATGTGATTCTATAAAAATTCTACTTAATTAACAAATCCACACTGGTTTTCAACACTTAATTTTTTTCTTAAAGTACAGCATTTTCAGAAGACCAAAAAAAGCAAAGCACAGCTTGCAAGGCTTGAGAAAAGGGGATGTGACTTTATAGCTCCAAGTATGTTTTGCAAATGCCCTAAGTGGTTCCTCCTTGATGTCTCTATTCTCCATATGTTCAGGAGGACAGGACCTGAACACTGCTCTGTGGGAGCTCTGACTGCAAGACCTGACCTGTCAGCAAAATAGGAAATGACAGCAGCAAACACACTGTCCCTTTGGCAGGTAATGGTGATGGTTTTTATGATGAGGGACATGCCACAGTACTTCTCGGTCAAGTGAGCAAATCCGTCCAGACAACCGCAAAACAACAAGACAACCAGGTAACTGCTGTTCTCTGAACCCCTGGACTGTGACTGGCAGCACAGCCTTCATGAGAAACAGCCATCTTACAGGTACAACTGCCTCAAAATCTAATCGCTTCTTCAGCTTACCTTCTCTAAGAAGATGTCACTGCAGCCAAGCTGGTTTGGAATTACAATACACAGCACTATTCTTCTCATATGGTAATATATCACACAACTATGCATGGTAATTACGTGTCCCCAAAATACGACCAGTTTAAAAGTGAAATGAACAGTGCTATTACTTCACCAAAATAGGACATGGCAAAAAAAGCATTAAAGTATTTACTTTACATCTTAATTCATGTTCAATATAAATTTTATGCTTTCATTTACCACAGCACTGTAAAAGATATTCATAATACACTCCTTTTCCAAACAGAAAAGTATAGTATAGTATATCCAAGTGGGATATACTATATCCTGCATGATACAGAAAGCATTCATGACAAGACAAAAGTCATCAAGGAATGAACATAAGCAAGTTGTTTGTTTTCATAAAAAACTGCAGCATCACACATGCAAAGCATTCTCAGCTACACAATTAACTATCTAATTGAAACTCTCAGTCAAAATCAAATAATTTTGTGTTGTCTGTGAAAAAATAGATGGATCTACATGAATCATTAAAACACAGTATGATATACTACTCTAGTTCATATTCATCATAAATTAATAATAGTAGTGATCTTATTTATATACATTTAGTGCAGTTGAATCCAATTAATGCAATATTTCATTGTAGAATACAAGGGATATTTTATGCAAGTATTTTACACGAAACACATCTATTTCCCTTGCATTCTGTTGAGTCCCAGGAAAGATACATAACCACAATCAATAAAGTAGGATTAGCTCAATTTAATACTGAGAAATTTTCAATACCACTGTCCAGAAGATTAATATCTGGATATCATGCCAGCAGTGTGACAAAGCCAAAGTACCAAATGCCAAGCTCTAAATAAGGACTGCAGTGTGCTTTCTGCATCACCCCTTATGTTGTTATTGATTCTTATGAACGACAAACTTCCATAGATTCATTTAGCTCCATTACATATGTGAATTTACATAGCATTTATTAACATGCATATCTGTGTGAATTGCTGAATACTTTTTTAGTCATCCACAATTTTGCATTCTGTACTATTCAAAAAGTCTGTCCATTTCCTACTCTTCCTCAAAAGCAATTCCCCATTTTTGTGTATACAGTATACAAGTTATATTTATCTACCAGCTGTACAAAGCAGACAACAAACATATTTGCATATTTTTGTCTAAGCTAGTAGGAAATTGGTTTTTTTAATAAAACAAAAACACTTTGTTAACTCCTGTGTTCCACCTTAAGTGAAGGTTGTTTATTTGAAGAATATCAAACTAGAAAATTGTATCCTTAGTCTTCATAACACAACTTCCTTTTTTCAAGTGGATTGGAAAAAAAATTGCAAAAGTGTATTTAGAAAAGAGATAAAATGGCAATTACTTCTTTTCTCAATAAAATTCTTATCTGGTTTGCAAGCTACTAAGCCATGTTTACTGGAAATAATTCTTCAGTTCATACCAGGGCCTTTGATTTCTGGCCCTAAAATCTACCTATGTACCATAGATACAGAAATATGATGATTTTGCTTCTTTTAATCTACATTTCTACTTTTCCTAGAAAAAATTTAGGTGCATTTATTTTCTTTATATTAATGTCTTAATAACTACATAGGTACTGCCTGTTTTTTGAAATTGAATCTTGATTATCTGACTGTACTGTATTAAGGTTTACTAGAACAATCTTTAATCAATAAGTATTTGATTAGAATTGATCAAAAAGTGTATAAAAAATTAAGGAAAACCCTCTTAGGTACCAAAAAGATATTGAAATACTTTTCAAAAAGCAATTTTGCAAAAAACCCTCCACAGGATGTGTTTCATACAGTGTCCGATGTTATAAGTTAAGAAAAATTTGATTAAAAATAAATAAATATGACAATTCAAAAAATTATTCTACATTACTAACAAATATTAACCAACGAAATTTTCAGATTGCTCTGCACAGTAATATTTATTTTATGAAAATATCTGTGTTTACATTATTTACTGTTTTGAAAACGGCTTACTGTGTGAGGCATTAAAGCAAAAAGGTATTATTATATCTTACTAATGCGTAATGGTATACTTGCACACATAAGACATGACGAAGCACCTTCTGCAGACTTCACCCACATGAAGATGGTTTAGTCATGTAAATAAGTCCCACTAAGAGGAGTTCAGGTAAATAATGTTTAATACTATAGGAATAGCAAGAAAAGCTTTAGAGGGAAAATGAAAATTTTATTCACATATTAAATATGCAACCTGTCATCTTGGAACTGCAAAACTTACCAAATCTATTTAATACTTACCTAGGGATCTACAGATAATCTGTTAGCATAGACAATAAACACAGTATTACTGATATATTGACTAGCCTTCTTCTCCCTCTTGTGAAACTTTTAAAATCTTTATCTGACTGCTGGTCACAGCTAGACAATCTAGGTCTTTGGCATCTATAGAAAATACAAATACCAACAAACTTCAGAAACAATACCAATTTCATATCAGATCTTGAATATTTTGCTGCTAGAATACATAATATTTAAAATGTCATATTTGAGTAATTTTACATAATGCAAAGTCTTGTTTTTTTCTAATACTGTTCCCTTTTTTCTTCTAAAGATTGCAAACTTATCAATTTGTATTTTTAAAGTTACGTAAAAATATTAGTTACCAAAATTATTAATTGACAGTGGCATGATTTCTGGCAGAGGGGCCATGTTGCTAACTTATACTGAAGTTTCAGTGCTCTAAAAGAGGTAAGAACTATGCAGACTTAATTTTTGTGATAATTTTACATTTTAATACATGTAGTCCTTTTTACTTCTGCTAAAGTTTAAAAAAAGCTTTACATTATCCCTTTGAAACAAGCAAAACATAAGCACAAGTTTACATGTTTTACTGATTAAGGAGCTGTTCAACTGTGCATAGTTTTTCTCTGTTATAATCCTGATAACACTGTGGTCTTGCAAGGATAAAATAATTATGGTATTTCTGGAATAAACAATACATAGAGTACTACTCATCTTTATTACACATCCCTAGAAATAAGAACTACTGTACTGTGAAACTATCCTCCCCCTTCTGTTTTCCTTACAAGACTAACACTGTAATTAGGAATGAGATTAGGAAACAGTGCTATTTCTGTTATGTGTCTGTTATGATCTGTATAGTAATTATTGCATATATTAAAAAGTAGAATGATATTTGAATGAATTGACAAGACCTATTTAAACTTTCCTCTGAAAAAGAATATTTACTTACAGGACAGGTGTGTCAGGAAACCACCAATTGTAGATACTGCATAAATACGTAATATTTACTACAGACACAGGATACCTATTACGGGATACCTAAATAGTTACTAAAAAGCAAAATTAGATGAGCTTTTCTGGGCTATAGAAATCTACTTCATTTGTGGAGTTTGTAACAATGGCTAGATGACATTTTAGGTAGCAACAAATATTCTGGTATTTGAATATTTATGACACAAATCACATTTAAAATCTGTGGCTCAATCTACTCATTCACAAGCTGTTGTATCAATATGAACAGAAAGATGCAGGAGCTTTTTCATGAAGACAACTTTTATGTAGTTTCAATTTTCTTGACTATAAAATGTGACTGAAGATACTTGCCGTATTTCTAATGGAAATGTGCTATGTTTGCATAATTTTATTAAATACTTTTTATATTTAAGAGTAGCATTGAGAAACACTGCAGATTTACATTCTCAACTCTATACTGTTTCACTCAACAGTACTTGGCATAATTTTTATGTTATTCATGGATATTTATGTTATTCAGTGTTGCCCTTGAGTAAAATTCAAATCTAGATTAAAATCTATTAGGTTTACAATAGCAGAAAAAGAGGGAAAAACAGGCTTTTGTAATGAATTTTAATATATATTCTGATTGCTTGAAAATGAAAACAGATAAACGTATGAAGGAGTTAGCTGAACATTAAAATGCTTTTCATTGTTTTTGGTTTTCTGAAGGAAGCTGATATTTCATCTACTATTTCAAATACACTTGATGGAGGTTTAAGGCATATTAGTCAAAAATAGGGCTCAATATTATAAAGCTTATTTAATATTCAAGTCCAAACTGTCAAAAAAAAATCTCCAAAATGAGGTAATGAATTGAGAATTGTTTTTTATTTCAATTACTGATCTTTTTTTAACCTTATTTTTCAGCAACTGGACATTTTTTCCAACATACATGGGGAATGACATTTTCTGGTTTAAAAAATGAAAACTATAAAGAGTCCAACATACCATATCTATCTGATTCACAGAGTGAAGGCTTTAAGAAAAATACTGCGTATCATTCAACTCACAACCCAGTCAAAAGATCAGGAGCACTATATCTATAACAGGATTCAAAATACATTCTAATCACAGAGGAAATAATCACCCACTAGTATTCAGCTCTTAGTTTATTACAGAAAGAATGCTTTTACAAGAATAGGTTGTACTGAGCCAGTTATATCATACAGCATATTTGGATGAGTTTCATACAGATTTTCACATTAAAATAAGCACTAGTTGCAGTGTCTTGATATATGCGGTCATTTGTACGTCTTCATGAAACGTGTCACAGATTATTAAGCATCACACAGGCCTTTCAATTTGTTCAAGGAGCTGCCTTATAGTTAATGACTATAAAAGTAAAAAAGAGGAGTCGGTGATACTTTTATCTCAGTATGAAATATGAAAGGTCATGAAATATGTAGTTATGGATGCAAACTAGAAGAATCTCTCTGAACTTGGTTTCCAAAACAAAAGATGTCCTATGCTACTTACTAACTGATGACTAAGAAAAGACAAAATCTATTTAAAAATCATGTCCTGCACAGGTAATCAAGCAATAAGCAATTATAAGTAATATCTTCATTTTTTAGGCAGAAAAGGAAGTTTAAGGGCATCACTGAATTTCAGTCTTCTTGTCTTTGGTATCCCAACAGGCTCCAGAATCAAGCTATGCACAACAAAACACAGGCATATATAGCAATGTTCATCTGCCTTATGTGTTACAAATCTGAATCTCTGAGAGACTGAATGAACAAACTCTTTTTCAGCATCTCATTTTCCTTTCTAGCTTGGCTTCTATCACACACTGTAAATTCACACACTTGTATTACAGCTCACATTTATTAGACAGTATTATTCGTACTTTTAATAAAAATTAGTATATCAAAAAGAGTCTTAATTATTTTGAAAAAAAGATTTTTGAAAAGATCTCAAATTCTCTCTAACAATAAGAAAGGAAGACATGCCAGTTGAACAAAACCTTTTTAACAAAATAAAAGTCAGTTGGTGTTTGTCAGATCCACTTCCAAACGAAATAAAAAAAGCTAAACCATAGACACTCTATTACCTTTTCTTGGGTTTCTTTAATCTAATATGCATAACATCATATGCATAACCATCAGTTAACAAGTCTCTGTGCAGAACAGGTCATTCTGCAGTACACTTGGAAATGGATGCATTTCACCAATCTTTAAAAGAAGCTTATGATTCTAGCTGTGAACCATATCACATGGCTCTTGAAGCTTCATCATGTTTGGTTTTTCATTTCTATCCTTGTGAATGCAAAAATACATATCACTTGTCAAGTTCATACTAAAGGCACCATCAGTTGAAGCACAATCCTTCAGTAGGCAAGATCATAACCTGCTCCTTTTATACAACTCACCCACCTCCTGATCATCTTACTTTGAGCTCTTCTATATTACACATGCATATATGTGTTCATACAAATACATAAATGCTGACTGCATGAACACTTATAGTCAATGTCAAAAAAAGCCAAGAAAAGCTCTGTACATGTGGACAATAGGAAGAATCAGCTCAGAAGTGTACTCCTGATCCTAACTAAAATTGAATTAATTGAAAAGTGGTACGAGATTTTCAATAAATTTGAGATTGATGTGCAGATTATTTAATACAGATTATTTGTAGGGGGTATTAATATATTTATATTAATATATTTTAATATA